>CM076581.1:201924202-202446976 GCA_034641835.2 Pinus albicaulis | reverse complement strand
GCATGGTTGATTTTTTTCCTATGAAGATTAGAACCGATGACCTTTTCACCAAAGAGTTCTTTAATAAAAACACCTAAGTGTCACCTTTGGTTTAAGTGAGTAAGCATAGTTATTGAAATCATTTATTTATAACTTACATCTTACACATTAAAATATGATTTATTATCAATATATTTTTAAATACACTATCTTGCAATAGTGTGTTTATTGAAATATTTCATTTATGACTCATTAAAAAAATTGTTATTAATATTTCTTAAATACTACATATGAACTCCATAGTAAGAATTAAATAAATTATACCTCACACATTTTTAGTTTTAATTAATTTCTTAAACTTCAAATATCAACTCCATAGTAAAAATTGAATACATTACACCTCTTTAACAATTAAGAAAAATAAAAATATAAGAATTTTTTTTAATTTCACTTAATTTATATTTTCTCAAGCCTATATAAAATTATGTATATATATATATATATATATATATATATATATATATATATATATATATATATATATATATATATATATATATATACCACATGTTAATTGAATACATAATGGAATATATTTTTTCCTTAATTGTAATATCAATGTTATTTTTACATGTATGTCAACTCCATATTCACTAGTTGACTGGAGTTGCTTATTCTACAGTCCAGTATGAAGGGGAGTGTAAATATTTATGTTTGTCCATCAAGTTGACATATGCCCCTTTAAATAAAAATAAATTATGCTCTAAATAGAAAAATAATGTTGGCTATAATAAAAAAAAAATGAATATGCTCTAAAGTAATTATGGAGTAAGATGTTTAAACTTTATAATTTTCAAAAATATTTCAACCATAGGTTTAAATAAACTATTTGAAGATCTATGTTAACTAATTTATATGGATATCAACTTCATATGTATGAAAAAAAATGTTAAAAAAAAATATTTTAATGTTGTAATACAAATATTCAATGTGGGTTATCAATATATTAATAATATTTAAAAATATGTTAATAATTAATTTTATTTTAAAAATATTTTAATATGGGCTGATAAAATGCCTCACTGTACATGTCATGTAAAATATTTTAATGAAAATTATGTATATATCATGAAAAAAATTAAGTTTTTATGGTTAAAATGTTTATTTGGTCCTATATATATATGTACTTAAGATGAATCTAAATTGGTAAAGTAATTACACATCTAGCTAAAAATAAAATAAAAGTAAAAATAGTAATAATTTAATATAATTTTTTACTTTTAATTAATTTATACTTTTATATAAAGCAATATATAATTATTTTATATAAAGTAATGTATAATTATTTTAAATAAAGTAATATATAATTATATAATTACATTATTGGTGGAAAATTTTAAATATTAAAATATTTTTTTTATTATATCTAATTTTATTTATTAATATAATATTTTTTGATTGAATTTTTATTTTGTAAGTTTGGTAGTATCTTTCTATTCATTCATTTTTCTAACAAAACATGAGGTTACATCATCATTTTTTATAATTGGTAGCCTCAACCTGCTTATAAGAAACCATGTCAGTTGGCTACCTGAAAGAGTTAAAAGCCAACCAAAACTGAAATTGTTTAATCTTGTCTCTAAATGACTTATAAGCTATATTATCTACTGTTTCTTTTAACATTCTATTACAAACATAAATGCTAACCTCCCACTTCATGATTCACAAACCAAATTTGTAAACTTCTACAGCTACTCATCGATAATTCAATGGGTTCAAGATATTTTGCACTTGATCCATGCATGACTACTTGGTGCAGGTTTTGAAGCTGTCATTCTATACGTCCAAGACACACATTTTGGTGATGTCCCTACAAGTGTATTTCCTGAATGTCTCTATGCATTTCAGCCAGAGTTGAGTTTGCCTTTGATTCTTTGATTGATTTTTCATGTAACATTAAAGACAAAATATCATGTTATACTAATACTAATTATTTTTAATTTCAATAAAATATTAGAAAAAAATCCATTAGAAAGATAAATATTTATGTTAAGAAAATTTCATATGATGTTACTTCTTAAGATATATTTATCTATTAATAATCATTTAACTTATGGTTCACCTTCGAACAATTTTAATAAATATTCAAAGAAAGTTCAAGAAACATTATTGTAACATGCACCGTCATACCTCTCTTATCCATGCTCTTTGTAGCTACATCTAGTTCAGCGTCACCCACACCATGGATCGTAATATTTCATTCAGCACGGTTAATTGAAGACGGTCGCAAAGAGTGGGATGCTACATATGTTGCATTTGTTTTGGAATTTTCTTTCTGTCATGCCTGTTATCGCTCTGTAATTTTTGAGGTTTAGGAAGTAAACGCAGAGGTAACATAAAAACCACTTTTAAGTCTAGAAGATAGCCCTTCTAAATTCATAGAGGGATCTCTCTGTCATATTTTGCTTTGTTTTATGTAAATTATAGGCTAGTTATGACACTATAATTGTTTCTAATTGATTTGATTGATTTGGTTGATTGAATGCGTATACTTCCATTGGGCTATGGAGTCTATAAAATAAACATGGATCTGGATCAAATTTTCAAGGAGTTTCAAAGGGAAAGATAGTTGAACTAGTTGGATATTTTAGATTTAAAATGATATGGAATAGAAGAAAAGAAAGAATCAGTTAAAGTTAAAGAGAAAGCAAGAATTCCTTAACTCGACATCAGAAGAAAACATTAAGATTACTTACAGCCAAAACCACGGTGTATATTTCAACAAATCATGTGTGTCATTGTTTCTATAATGTAATTAAGATTTAAGAAGGTATAGTAATGGAAATCAAGAAACAACACATAAACAATAAGAAGAACTTCACCAATTTGTCCAACACATGAATCAAAAGGGGACTACGGCACATGGGAGGTTGACCTTCCCTTTTTCTTCAGAGTTATTTTTTTATTTTTTGAGAGTTTTCCAGAGACAAGGCATACTTTTTTTCGGAAGCCTCGTAAGCCAATGTTGAATGTACGGACGCAGATGTGGGGCCAAATGATGCCCAAGAGGGGCTAGTGTGACTTTCTCGCCAGGATATCTCCTGATGCACTGGAATTGCTATCCAACGTTGATGATCACTCCTTCGTTCTGGTGCGATGTGTGTATGTGCTTTAGATTGGCGAGGTGTAACAACATCCTCTTCACATAGGATGAGCCGCCGGATGTGAGAGGTAATATTATTGTTTTCTTTAAATTAATATAGTTTCATTTTATTGTCTTAATTAATTAATTAGAATTATCAAATTTATTCTAACACATTATTTAACTTGTTTTATTAAATTTTTTAATGAAAATGTCTAATTATTGTTGCATACTATATATTTTGTACATATTGGGACATTCGTTGGGGATGAGATTCCACCCCCACTGTATGATCCAGGTGTAGATGTTGACAAGGAGATGGCAGAGATGGAGGAACAGGGTGACATACCTGAACCTGATCGGCTGCAAATAACCGTGGGGGTGAGTCGCAGGCCAGACGCCCGATTTAGGATGGAGTTGGGTGACAAACTATGTCGACTGCTAGTTGATGATGGAGTCTTCTTGACTACGATCAAAGAGATTTAGGTTGATCGTAGGCTCACATAGATATGTAGAGGCATGACCCATGATATGTTTAACCTCATGCGTTATATCGTTGGAGCTTTTCGAGCACTGGCGCAGGCTAGGAGGGGTAGGCGTCGTGGAGATGCATGATAGAGTAGTGCCTCATTTGATGATCATGATCATGAGGGTAGTGATAATCATTCTAGTACTCCACCTCCTCCTCCTTAACCTCACGACAAAGATCATGATGAGCAGCCAACATCCAGTCCTGATTAGCAGACATCATCTGAGCAGTCTACACCATCTCAGTAGACACCTAGTCCTAAGCAGGTACTTGATCCATAGCAGGCGAGTCCATCTAAGGAGGTTGGTCCATTTGATAAGGTTGTACCATCCACTGAGCAGGCTGCTTCATTGACGAGTCATCAGTAGGCATTTCCTAAGAAGACTTCACCATCGACTCATCAGCAGACACCTCCAAAGCAGGCACGCCATCTATCTTCACATGAGGCTACACCATCGACTAAGCAGGCTTCGACCTATACTAGTATTGATGTACCACCAGATATTTGAAATTTATATGCAGTTATATTACAGTTGTATATTTTTGACATTATATATATATATATTCCATGTATTTTATGTTCATCTTGATGTAATTAATTTATATGTTGGTGTTCACCATGATGTGTATATTTTTATGTAATATTAGATATGTTCATTTAATGTGCTTGCAGATAGATGTCTATGTGATAGCAGTTATTTGACATGACATGTATATTTGATGTTTTTGTTGTGATGATGTTATACAATATTTGTGTTTTTTTAGATGATCATGATAATGATGGTTATATGATTTTAGTGAGTTTGAATGTGTATTTTAGTCGAATATGATATTTGTACGATGGTTATCATGGTCGTGATGTTTATTTTTAAAATTAAATCATGATATTTATTAAATATTATGTCGTGATTGTAATTGTAATTGTAATTTTATTTGTATGTAAAATTGTATAATTGTAATTGTATGTGAAATTGTAAAATTGTAATTGTAATTGTATGTAAAATTGTTATTGTAATTGTAATTGTATACGAAATTGTAAAATTTTAATTCTAATTATAATTGCAATTGTAATTGTATGTAAAATATTTGTAAAATTTTAATTGTATTAATTATAATTGTAATTTTAATTGTAATTGTATGTAAAATTGTAAAATTGCAATTGTAATTGTAATTGTAATAGTCATTTAATTAGATTTCTTTTTACACTATTCCAATGTACAATCGAATATATATAAGAGATCAAGAAAATAGATAAGAGATAAAGATGTGAGATGTTAGATATGCTTTAAATTCAGTTTCTTACATTGTAAATGCTTTTTTATATATAAAAATACTTTCAAATTTTAATATATATATATATATATATATATATATATATATATATATATATATATATATATATATATCTTTGTGTGTGTGTGTGTTATAAATTATTGAGACTTACTACGTTGTATATTATTTTTACCCTTTTATTATTTTTATTAATAAAAAGGCATTAACAATATAAGAAACTGAATTTAAAGCATATCTAACATCTCACATATTTATCTCTTATCTATTTTCTTTATCTCTTATATATATTCGATTGTACATTGGAATAGTGTAAAAAGAAATCCAATTAAATGACTATTACAATTAAAATTACAATTGCAATTTTACAATTTTACATACAATTACAATTAAAATTACAATTATAATTAATACAATTAAAATTTTACAAATATTTTACATACAATTACAATTACAATTTTACAATTTCACATACAATTACAATTATACAATTTTACATACAATTAAAATTACAATTACAATTACAATCATGATGCATAAAATTACATTTACATTTTTATAATTTCACATATTTACAAATTTACAGTTTCACAATATAATTACGTACAATTACAATTACAATTTTACAAATATTTTACATAAAATTACAATTACAATTTTACAATTTTACATACAATTAAAATTAAAATTACAATTACAATCACAACATAATATTTAATAAATATCATGATTTAATTTTAAAAATAAACATCACGACCATGATAACCATCGTACAAACATCATATTCGACTAAAATGCACATTCAAACTCACTAACATCATCTAATCATCATCATCATGATCATCTAACAAAACACAAACATTGTATAACATCATCACAACAAAACATCAAATATACATCTCATGTCAAATAACTGCTATCACATACACATCTATCTACAAGCACATTAAATGAACATATCTAACATGACAATGTAAATGTAAATGTTTACAAATATTACACAACTAACATCTCCCCCATAACTACTTTCACATATTCAACTTGAGAAATAAAAATCTTATTTTCATTTTTCTCTAACATGTAATTTAGCTCACATGTAAATGTTTACAAATATTTCCACAGCTAACATCTCCCCCATAACTTCTTTCACATATTTAGCTTGCTAAATAAAAATCTTATTTTCATTTTTCTCTACTTCTATTCCTAAGAAGTATCTCAGCAATCCCATATCAGTCATCATAAATTCTTCCTTCATGACTGTTTTAAAATTCTCAATTAGGTAAGCATCATTACCTGTGAATATAACATCATGAACATACAAAAAAACAATGAGCATATTACCATATTTTTCCTTGATGTATAATGTGGGTTCTCCTTCACATTTCTCAAACCCATTTTCCAGTAGAGAGGCATCTATCCTACTGTACCATGCTCCTAGTGCTCGTTTAAGCCCATACAAATATTTCTTCAATTTGCATACCTTGTGCTCTTGGCCTTCTTTCGCATAGCCCAGAGGTTGTTCAACATAAAACTCTTGCATTAATACTCCATTTAGGAATTTTGATTTCACATCCATTTGGTAAACTTTCCACTTATGTTGTGCTACTATGGACAACACTACTCTTACTATTTCCAATCTTGCAACTGGTGCAAACGTTTCCTCATAGTCTCTTCCTTGTTGTTGCTTGTAGCCTTTGACAACAAGTCTGACCTTGTGTCTTTCAATCTTACCTTCAGCATTGCTTTTCGTTTTATAAATCCATTTCACTCCAATAACTTCCTTACCTTTTGGGAGATCAACTAATTTCCATGTTTTATTCTTCTCTATGGCATTTATTTCTTCATCCATAACATCTATCCATTTCTTATCTTTTACTACTTTTTCAAAATGAATAGGATATTCTACATGAAAATAAAAAGAAAATAAAGATTTCATACCTTCTTCTTGCTCAAAAATTTCATTTAGACATCTTAATCTAGTTCCTCTTTCACTTGTTGAATTTTTGTTTGTAGAATCACTCAAATCTACTCCTTGTGATGTGCTTGGAGAAGCACTATCATCACTTCCCAAGGGTGTTCTCATACCTTCTTGTCGTGTCCCTTGTTGCCCCTGTGTTGGTGGAGGTAGTGCTGCTAATGAGGGATGTCTTTCAATGATTTCTTCCTCATATTTAGCATGAGAGAAACAAATTTTTACATTCACTGTTTTCTCAATGCTTCCCTCCCAAGCTTCTTCCTCAATAACCTGTGCATCTTTGCTTATCATAAATTTCTTGGTAGATGGGTTATACAATCTATATGCTTTGGATTATTCACTGTATCCAACAAATATGCACTTCTCCCCCTTACTGTCGAACTTCTTTCTTAGTTGATCCAAAATGTGTGCATAAACCACACAACTGAAAACTCTCATGTGGGTGACATGTTGTTTCATGATGCTCCATGCTTCTTCTAGAGCTCTGTTCATTACACTCTTTGTTGGGCATCTATTCAAGACATATGCTGCACAATGTACATCTTCAACCCAATATTCATTTAGAAATTTTTTTGTCTTCAACATGCTTCTTACCATGTCCATGCTGGTTCTATTTTTCCTTTCAGCAACTCCATTTTGCTATAAATTGCTTATGAATTTAATTTTCTATGCAAAAACATAGAAATTATTTGGAGATATATTCTCCTCCTCTATCAGTCCTTAGGACTTCAATATGCTACCCACTTTTATTCTCTACGAGAGCCTTAAAGTGGCAGAACTTTTCAAATACTTCACTCTTCAAATGCAAGAAGTATACCCATGTTTTTCTTGTATAATCATCAATTAAGGTTAGCATATAGTGGCTGCCTGCTAATGATGGTTTTTTCATTGGTCCACATAAATCTGAATGGACTATTTCTAATGGTGCTTTTGCCCTTGCTTTTTCCTGATGGAAAGCTCTCTCTGTGTTGTTTTCCCAAGATGCAGCCTTCACATAGGCTGTCTGGCTTCTCAATCAATGGTAATACCTTTATCATTCCTTTTCTGTGCAACAAATTTAGACCTCCAAAGTTGAGATGTCCAAATATCAAATCCCATAACTAGTTTTCATCCTTTGCTTCTATTTGGAATGTCTCTTGTGTCACTACTGCCATTGTAGCTCATTTCCTCAAATCTTCTCTCATCTTGAGAGTAAACATTTTGTTTCTTGTCATCTTCAATTGTGCAAGGTATTGCTTGCTTTGTGGTTTATCCATGATGGTGCATACATCATCTTCAAAGAATACATTGTAGCCTTTCTGAATGATTTTTTCAATGCTCAAAAGGTTACACTTCATACCAGGCACATAGTATACATCTGATATGGATATCTTTTCTCCTTTCCTCGTCAAAACGCTTACTTTGCCTTTCCCCATGACAGAGACTTTACTATTTGTCCACAATGTTACTTGAGACTTCACATTTTCATCTAACATCGAAAACATAGAGATTTTTCCATTCATATGGTTGCTACATCCGGAATCTAGAAAACATATATCTTCATTTTTCTCTTTAGCCATATCACATGCTCAAAAACAAATTCTCTTGACTCAGAGTCTTTTTAGTAAAATTAGCACTGGGCCTATTACCCATGTCACTCTGTTTCATCCTACATTCATTGGAATAAGCCCATAATTCTTACAGTAATGAAATTGGACTTGGTATTTATCATACCTTTGTCCATGTCTTTATTTTTTCCACCTTGTTGGTTGTTGACTTGGCTTTGATTCTGACTTTGATTGCTTCCCCTTCCACTTGTACTTGCAGGGATGTTTCTTCCTCATCGTTTCTGGCTTCTGCCTCTACCTTTTCCTCTATAGTTTGATCTGACTTGACCTCTTCCTCTTCCAAAGGACATTTGGGTCTTGAAGGAATTCTCCAAAGATGATTTTGTTGTTCTGCCCAATCTTTGTTCATGTGTCATCAATGATGCATGAAGCTCATCAGCAGTAAACATTGAGAGATCCTTTGTCTCTTCAACGGTTTTTACTATCACATCAAATCTTGAGGGTAAGCTCCTCAATCATTTCTCCACTATTCTTCTTTCTTCTATTGTCTCTCCATGAGATCTCATTCGAATAACCAACCCGATCAAAAAAATGAAGAATGAGTCTATTGTATTAGAATCCTTCATGCAAATGACTTTAAAATCTCTTCTCATTAATTGAAGCTTTGTTATCTTTACCTTCTCCATTCCTTGGTAGGTTGTCTGGAGAATATCCCATGCATCCTTGGACTTCTTTGCTGCTGGAATTCTTGGAAATATGCTTTCATGCACTACTTGATATAGATAGAAGAGGGATTTTGAGTCCTTCTTCCTATTACTCTTTAGCAAATCCTTCTTTGCCTGTGTCAAGGCATTAATTTCTTATTCATCTGTTGGTTCTTCAAATCCATCTTCAACTAGCTCCCATAAATCTTGAGAGGAAAACATAGTTCTCATTGTGATTGCCCAATAGTCATATTTCTTCCCGTTGAATTGTGGGAGTTGAGTATTTCCCATACTCGTGCTTGTGTTGGCTCTTGCCATTTCTAGCTTACAGAACTATGCTAAAACTTGACTGTGTTTTTTTAAACAAAATTTCGCACTGCTGGAGAGATAAACAATTTTTTGATAAATACTTGACTTGGTGAACTTTCACACTACTGGAAAAAGGCTTCAACAAACTTCTTCTTCCTTCATCTTCTTTAGCAACTCCTGAGAGCCTGGACTAGCTCTGATACCATGTTGGAATTTTTGATAATTCCTGAATAATATTGAGGAAAACAAAATTCCTCTTCTAACACAGAGAGAAAAATCAAAACAAATACTCTGCAAAATTCACACACACAGTGGGAAGCAAATTCATTGTTTATCATTCAAAATTTCCTGTTGTAACAAAGAATCAAAACTGTTGTTCTGGATTTACAAAAATTACTTCATTGTGCTATTACACACACAACGATCCTTTGTTGTCTTTTTCATTTTCTGTTACACACGCAACGTTCCTTTGTTGTTACACACACACCTTCACTTATTATTAGACACGTAGCTTCATTTGTTGTTACATACACAAAATTCATTTGCTGTTACATATACAACATTCATTTGTTGTTACACACACAGCATTTGCTGCTACACATAGTCTTCTGTTGCTTCTCCACACACAACCCTCTTTTCTCTCGACATACACAGTCTTCTGCTTTTTTTGCATACACTCCCTCTCTACTTTACATAACATTGTTCTCTCTCTCTCTCTCTCTCTATATATATATATATATATATATATATATATATATATATATTGTAAACATGAAAATAAAATCTAATTTAAAAAAAAACATTA
The DNA here is from genome assembly GCA_034641835.2 of Pinus albicaulis. Taxonomy (NCBI): domain Eukaryota; kingdom Viridiplantae; phylum Streptophyta; class Pinopsida; order Pinales; family Pinaceae; genus Pinus; species Pinus albicaulis. The sequence goes on along the minus strand of CM076581.1, from coordinate 202,436,696 downwards.
TTAAATAAAACTATCTGACATAAAGCCTTAAAACCAAAATTCCAACTTTCTCATATCACGGCTCTTAAATGTAGTTAGGTGAATGGTGTTAAGGTGGGAGGTAACATAGTGTAGACCACGATTTGGTGGATCAGAAGGGGACTACGTCCAGGTTGCTGATGCAGGGATTTAAAACCAAAAATTTAATGCACGATTGAGTGAACACCAAAACAAGAAATTGATGCTGCTTTCGTCCTTCAGTTTCAAATCAAAATTAAAGCTTGTTGTCCTATTGCTCAGGTTTGCAGTTGGAATTAATTTCCAACATGTTTTTGAGTTGCATAACTACAACAAAATATAGCAACCCTGATCAACAAAATGACAGCCATATTTGTCACATTCACTAGCCCATCACTGAAGATCGAAACCTGTTTTTACCAATACTGTACCATAGAAATCGTGGTCTATCTTGTTCAGAGACTCTCTACCAATGGCCATGTTCAACGTTAGATGTGAACCTCCATACATTTCCATTCCCGTTTCTGTTTGTTGTGCTCTCGTTTCCGCTTACAATCTCTGTTTGAAGTGAAGTGTTGAATCTCAAATCGGGAAGCTAATCACCACAGATGTACACGTTGAGAAACTTAACAAGGTTGTAAGTTATCCATGCCTGGATATCGTATTCGCTCTTGAAATTGATGGCATAATGGTCCAAAGAGGTGATAAATGTGGAGTTTATGCCAGAATCATTTATTCCTACATGCTTGTCATTGCGATCAGTAGTGTCTGTGCTCTTCCTCGTGTCGAATTATACTGCAATCAACGTAGAACCGCCAATCACGTTCAAAATATCATTCGTGGAGTAGTTGAAGAGGCCCAACCATTGGCTAGAGATATTATCAAGCATAGAAAGTTGTGAAGTTATGACGAAAGCCAGACCCTCCCCGCCACATTGGGATCCTTGCTGAATGTTGAAAAGGAATGAGATACTGAAACCTATTCCGTAATATCTGATTTTTTTCTTATATAACACCCTTCTAGATTTATTTGATAGGGAGGATGGATCGCTAGTTGTATCTGGCATGACTTCCAGGCCAGAATATCTCAAGCCGACACTGCCAAACAAGCTAAAATTGCCAGTGTCACTGACATTCAAAGAAGGAAAATCAATCTAAAAAATAGAAATGGTCTCTCCCACCATACATACAAGGATTATCGCTTGTAGGAAACCCATACATTTTAATGTCAACAAGGTGTAAATTCAATATGATGAAAATGCTGAAATAACCACTTGCAGGCCGAGAGAGAAAGATCGCAATGGGTAGCTATCACCAAAATTTAATGGAATGAATAGTGGGCGAGGCCTCTTACTGGCGAATGATCAAAGGAGTCAAAGCATTATTGGCAGTCGCGAATGCACATAAAGTCGTTATGTCGAGTTTGAGATATTCTTGGAATCTGTAGTTTGGAATATTAAATAAAGACTTGGAATATTTAATTAAGAGTCTTTATGTTGAGTTTAGATATTCCTCGAATTTGTAATTGACATCAGTTTAGTATGATAGACACTTAATTTTTGAGATTATGCTTGTGTTTTGGTAAGTAATTATTAAAGTCAAAAGAAAATTAAAAAATTAATCAATTTTATTATATATTTATATATACATTGTGTGCATCATTATTTTCTTTGGTTGTAATGACATCATAATAAATTTGGATTAATATACCATTTATTTATTTGGTTGTAATGACATCAATCATTAATATACAATTTATTTGGTTTCCAATTTGTGTTAGTGTTACACAGCAATCGTTGGTGGAATGAGTACCTTCGTGGAATAAGTCCCTTCATCCCCTTCCCCTGGTCAATCTTCTACAACTTGTAATTAATTTGTTTAGAAAAGAAACTAAGCAATATCAAGACTCGTGCACGCCTGAATAGTGGGATCGGAAATGCCTATGTTTCGATATCTATTGTGGGATTAGGGAATGCAATGAAATTAAGAACATATGAGGATCTTTCGTCCTACCGACGTTGTTGGTTTGACCCCGCTTTTCATGGGTAATCTCATCTCATCGTTAGACTAATCAACACCTTTGTGGATTACGAAAAATAATTTAAGATGTACGACGCAATTTTTTTTGTTTTGTTTTCAACTTCCGGTTGATGTAAGGGGTTTAAAACTAACGTCTTAAAAAAACATACGTACTGAATGAGCTAATAGATTCGATTAGACGTAAAGGATTTAAAACTAATTTATCAACACAATGATGCAAATATTATTTTATATTTAACTAAAAAATGAAAAGTATTTCGTGATATTTGAATATAAAAAGATAATTTGAAGTATCATTTTACTAAAATTAAATGTATGTTAATTTTAAATTGATTAAGGCGTTAATGGGACAAAATCTATTGAGTGTATGTTTCTTTGATCATGTAAAACTTAAAAAGGATGTTTTCATAGTAAGACATTTAATATTGAGATATTTAATATTTAATTTATATTGACATTTTATTGAATATAAATTTATATTAAGGTTTTTCATATCTGTCTGGTCATGGATCGTGGGAGGACTATATATATATATATCTCATATTTTTAATTCAATATTAAATATGAAAAGAATTACAAAATCAACAAATTAAATCAAGTGTTTTAACTATAAATTTTTTTATTTATTTTTATATGAGTTATGAGATGAGTGACACATCTAAGCCTTCAAACTCACTAGGGATGGGCCTTGGCTTAGGTTCCATTCGACCTTAGCATGGTTGTTTTTTTCCTATGAAGATTTGAACCGATGACCTTTTCACCAAAGAGTTCCTTAATAAAAACACCCAACTGTCACCTTTGGTTTAAGTGAGTAACCATAATTATTGAAATCATTTATTTATAACTTACATCTTACACATTAAAATATGGTTTATTATCAATATATTTTTAAATACACTATCTTGCAATAGTGTGTTTATTGAAATATTTCATTTATGACTCATTAAAAAAATGGTTTTTAATATTTCTTAAATACTATATATGAACTCCATAATAAGAAATAAATAAATTATACCTCACACATTTTTAGTTTTAATTAATTTCTTAAACTTCAAATATCAACTCCATAGTAAAAATTGAATACATTACACCTCTTTAACAATTAAGAAAAATAAAAATATAAGAATTTTTTTTAATTTCAGTTAATTTATATTTTCTCAAGCCTATATAAAATTGTGTTTCTACATATATATATATATATACCACATCTTAATTGAATACATAATGGAATATATTTTTTCCTTAATTGTAATATCAATGTTATTTTTACATGTATGTCAACTCCATATTCACTAGTTGACTGGAGATGCTTATTCTGCAGTCCAGTATGAAGGGGAGTGTAAATATTTATGTTTGTCCATCAAGTTGACATGTCTCTTTAAATAAAAATAAATTGTGCTCTAAATAGAAAAATAATTTTGGCTATACTAAAAAAAAATGAATATGCTCTAAAGTAATTAGGGAGTAAGATGTTTAAACTTTATAATTTTCAAAAATATTTCAACCATAGGTTTAAATAAACTATTTGAAGATCTATGTTAACTAATTTATATGGATATCAACTTCATATGTATGAAAAAAAAATTGTTAAAAAAAAATATTTCAATGTTGTAATACAAATATTCAATGTGGGTTATCAATATATTAATAATATTTAAAAATATGTTAATAATTAATTTTATTTTAAAAATATGTTAATAATTAAAAAAATTATTTTAATATGGGTTGATAAAATGCCTCACTGTACATGTCATGTAAAATATTTTAATGAAAATTATGTCTATATCATGAAAAAAATTAAGTTTTTATGGTTAAAATATTTATTTGGTCCTATATATATATGTACTTAAGATGAATCTAAATTGGTAAAGTAATTACACATCTAGCTAAAAATAAAATAAAAGTAAAAAATAGTAATAATTTAATAGAATTTTTTACTTTTAATAAATTTATACTTTTATATAAAGTAATATATAATTATTTTATATAAAGTAATGTATAATTATTTTACACTGGATGCGGTTGACATTTCGATCTGATGGGACTTTAGTCCCCCAGCGATTCCCTAGGGAGCTCGCACGCAGCGGCCATATGGCCCTCTGCACAGCCATTATTCAAGTAGTTAATTTGCCTACCTGCAATGCATTAACTCGGCCCGCCACCCTGGTTCATTACTCTGTTCTGGTGGTTTATGTTGATATGGCTTTCATTCCAGAAAATTTGATCGGTTCTTATGTTCATTGCCACCCTTCGTCACCTATTCGAGGCGCCTGCCCAGTCGACTGTGTTGTGCCATGTGCACACACCCATACAAGTCGACGCTGAAATATATTAGGTTGCCTTGAAACTTTTCCTGGGTACCATTTCACTCAGAGCAACCATTGCAGTCTTTCCTCTCGTCAGTTTACTCAGTCTACTGATTTGCAGTGGTCTTCCAGCGCTCCTTGCCTCAAGCATCACGCACATTGTCCTGGGAAAATGCCTCGTCTTAGGCATCGGCTGAGATGTCAGAGAGGAAGTAACAGAGGCCGCCCTTCCCGCCCTCGTCCTTCCCCCAGTCCTACCTCTGGCTCTTCTGTGGAGGACGACGATTGGGTTCTTCGTTCGGGCTCTAGAGAGAAGAGAGATCACGCTCTGCATATCAGACACTCTCAATCTATTCAGCCTGAGCATTGCCCTCCGCCTATTCCTCCTCCATCATCGTCCCCTGTTCTCCATGCTCCTACCATCCCAACTCATCGCCAGTCCTCTCAGCATGCGGAATTATGCTTCAATTGTACGTTTGACAAGCCGGTCCTCACGGTGTTTGTTACCATCTCTGTCTGTGAAAGCTCAGCTCACCCTAGTTATGGTCCTACCCTCGGCTCCGCTACCACCCTGCATCCTCACCAGACTCAGCCTCAAACTGATGTGCCTAGTCCCACTATTCCTATTGATATTGGGCTCTCCAACTGTGATGTCGATTTAACGCAGGAGGGATTCCTTGGCGAAGACAACTCCCCTAGGAATGCGAAGAATGAGGAAGCTGATGAGTTCGGTTGCAGAATTGTGGAAGAAATGGAATCCTCAACTCCGGAACAGTAATTTTTCTCTTCTTCAGCCCATCATGGTCCAGGTTCACATCTCAGTTAGAAATTTTTGGTTTTTGTTGCTATTAACAGCTGACCCAGCTGTAGGCTCCACTAGTTTTCAGTCTTTGTGTAATTTCATATGTTTGCACTGTCTACCGGTTTCCCCGTTAAGGGCGGTAATTTTTGTCTCTCAAGAACTGGTTTCCCACTCACGGCAGTTCAGTTGTCACTGTAAAAACATGAACATCAAGCCTAGTTCTCAGGCTTACATAACTGATACTGGCGCAGTTTTGTGCTATATTGTTTCATAAATAGAATTAGTTTTACCGAGAAAAAAAATAAAAAAATGTATAATTATTTTAAATAAAGTAATATATAATTATATAATTACTTTATTTGTGGAAAATTTTAAATATTAAAATATTTTTTTATTATATCTAATTTTATTTATTAATATAATATTTTTTGATTGAATTTTTATTTTGTAATTTTGGTAGTATCTTTCTATTCATTCATTTTTCTAACAAAACATGAGGTTACATCATCATTTTTTATAATTGGTAGTCTCAACCTGCTTATAGGAAACCAGGTCGGTTGGCTACCTGAAAGAGTTAAAAGCCAACCAAAATTGAAATTGTTTAATCTTGTCTCTAAATGACTTATAAGCTATATTATCTACTGTTTCTTTTAACATTCTATTACAAACATAAATGCTAACCTCCCACTTCATGATTCACAAACCAAATTTGTAAACTTCTACCGCTACTCATCGATAATTCAATGGGTTCAAAATATTTTGCACTTGATCTGTGCATGTCTACTTGGTGCAGGTTTTGAAGCTGTAATTCTATACGTCCAAGACACACATTTTGGTGATGTCCCTACAAGTGTATTTCCTGAATGTCTCTATGCATTTCAGCCAGAGTTGAGTTTTCCTTTGATTCTTTGATTTATTTTTCATGTAACATTAAAGACAAAATATCATGTTATACTAATACTAATTATTTTTAATTTCAATAAAATACTAGAAAAAAATCCATTAGAAAGATAAATATTTATGTTAAAAAAATTAAAAATATTCAAATGATGTTACTTCTCAAGACATATTTATCTATTAATAATAATTTAACTTATGGTTCACCTTCGAACAAGTTTAATAAAAATTCGAATAAAGTTCAAGAAACATTATTGTAACATGCACTGTCATACCTCTCTTATCCATGCTCTTTGTAGCTACATCTAGTTCAGCGTCACCCACACCATGGATTGTAATATTTCATTTAGCATGGTTAATTGAAGACGGTCGTAAAGAGTGGGATGCTACATATGTTGCATTTGTTTTGGAATTTTCTTTCTATCATGCCTGTTATCGCTCTGTAATTTTTGAGGTTTAGGAAGTAAACACAGAGGTAACATAAAAACCACTATTAAGTCTAGAAGATAGCCCTTCTAAACTCATAGAGGGATCTCTCTGACAGATTTTGCTTTGTTTTATGTAAATTCTAGGCTAGTTATGACACTGTAATTGTTTCCAATTGATTTGATTGATTTGGTTGATTGAATGCGTATACTTCCATTGGGCTATGGAGTCTATAAAATAAACATGGATCTGGATCAAATTTTCAAGGAGTTTCAAAGGGAAAGATAGTTGAACTAGTTGGATATTTTAGATTTAAAATGATATGGAATAGAAGAAAAGAAAGAATCAGTTAAAGTTAAAGAGAAAGCAAGAATTCCTTAACTCGACATCAGAAGAAAACATTAAAATTACTTACAGCCAAAACCAGGGTGTATATTTCAACAAATCATGTGTGTCATTGTTTCTGTAATGTAATTAAGATTCAAGAAGGTATAGTAATGGAAATCAAGAAACAACACATAAAAGATAAAAAGCACTTCACCAATTTGTCCAACACATGAATCTTGTGAAGAACTCCTTGTATTAATGATCAATCCATCAACTCGAAAAAGTAAAATAGCTTATAGAAAATAATAATCAACAACCAACACATAATACTTCGAAGTGTGAAGTATTTATAATAATATTTACAAAAATTCCTATCACAACCGACAGGGTATATTTAGCAAAATCTAAACAAATTATATTTTCTGAAAAATTAATAGAATAGGTGGAACTACTCGAGCGGTGGCCCTGGTTTGGAGGAAGTTGTTGTCGAGCTGTCCTTTCTTTCTTTGTTGTGTTGGATAATCCTTTAACTACATTTGGAGTTATCCAATTACTTCAGTAACTCACACAACTTATCCCACTTGTCTTCATCCAGAATTTTCAACTTTGTTACCTTCCTATAAATTTCATCTACTTTGGTATATTTTGAAAAATTAGGTTTTACCACAAAAATGTGATTCACCTCATGCTGTATGTAAAATTAATTTCCCATTACTTGAAGGAAATATTTTCTTCTCAAACTACCCTTTATGCTAGCAAACTTGGAGCTGTATTTGGCCACTTCTTTCAAATTTCTATTATAGTCCTCTTATGTAATTAATTTATCATTAATCACAAACACACTGGGTAATCCCTTTTGCTGAGCACTTAAAACCTGATAAAAAACCTGTTAACCCCTATCTCCAATCCTTGGCATTTTTTTATAATTGAAGAATGAGGTTCTTTTCGGTTAGAACCTTCTTGACTTCTACGATAGTTTTAGTTCTATCCTCAGTTCTTATGTCCTCCAACTCATATTTATTCTTGGAATTGAGGAATTGGAGGATATCAGATGCTTCAATAGGCTTGTTAGCCAGTTTCTCTTTGATATATGGAATAGCTTCTCTGGATTTTTGTATTAGGTCCTTCTGCTAAAAAAAGATTTGGATGGATGACCAAATCTCATTCATAGAGTTGAGGATGCTTTTCCATATGCTTTCCTTGGCTTGGGCCAAGGTTTGGCCAATGGCCGATTCTCTTTCTGTGTTCTGCATCCTTTCTAGTAGCCTTTGGTATCTTTTTGCTTCAGCCAAATGTGAAGCTTCACTTCTGTTGTTTTGTTCTTGTAAAGCTTTGACCTGCCCATGTAGTTTATTTATCTCTTCTGTTTGTATTGACATGTTCTCTACGACATTTTTTAATTGTTCAACAGCATCTGCAAGTTGGGCTGAAGGCATTGTTGATGTTGTAGATCTTGTAGTGGGGATTTTTGTGAGGGATACTGCATCCAAAGGAACTATGGCCACCTGTGGATTTTATTCCTTCTCCTTAATCAAATTCTCCATTTCTGTCTCCATCGTCGTGATTTTGGCACTTTGCTCCATGATTAATTTCAGCATATCTCCCTTCTCTATGTCGAAATCTTCTATATTTTTTTTTCAATGGACCTTATGTTGCTAGTAGTTTTAGTTGCTTCCTCAATGTTTTAATATCAACATTCTTCTTTTTAATTAGTTCCTCTGCAGCCTTCATATTTTCTATACCCCAATTTAACAACTAAATCTTCCAATGATTTGATCCTTGTGTCTTTAACCAGAGAGGAGATATTTTCCATCTTCAGCTGAGATTGGATATTTGAATGTGACACCTGCAATTTTGACACGGTCATGGTTGTATTGGTTAGTGTATAGAAAATCATCTCACTAGTCTGTTTATGCATCTACATTTGATTAATGGATCAATGTCATTGGTGTCAAACTCAAATGTTGTCTTTTTGTAGTCTGCTGCTATATTTGGCTATGGAATTTGAGCCTCAAGGAAGGCCATCTGCATCCACTACAAGGAAAAGACCCTCTAGCGAATGTTTTTGAGGAACCCCTTATAAAAATAGCCCAAAAATCCGTTTGTAGCTGAGGTCTCTAGAGGAGGTAGGCGGGTGGAGGTTTTTGCAGATGTTTTTTGTCTCATACGTTTCTCACCATAAACCACACCAGTGTGTTTTACTCACAATGTACGAGTGTGTGCTAAAATTTGGCACATTGAGACACCATGCTCTCCATAAAAACCCACCCGGTGTGTCTAAGTAATATATCGCACCAGTGATTTATGTATAAATAGTACCGATGTGTCGCAGTAATGCACTGCATTATAACGACGTGCGATTTGCCATCAACAATACCACCCGGTGTGTCTAAAAACCTCGCGCACCAAAATAGGGTTAAAGAAAAAAAACTACCAGTTGTAAAAACGTCATTTTTACTTCTTCAATGCTCTAGACCTCTCAAGCACTGATGTGAATTTGTCTTGTGTGAGGCACCGTACCGTCGGTGCTCCCATTGCACGCGTTGTTTTCATCCATTTCCCAGTTTGCGGAGTTCGAAATTTCAAAAATGGTGGGAAAATTTTGTTTCTTGAATTCCTTAGCAAATATGCCTCCTCGACGCGCAAATGTACAGGTATTTTACTTGTTTCTCAATAACTAAATGTTTTAGAGGATTATATTTTTAAAATACTCTAAAATTAACCACTAAAAAAAAAAAATTATGCGCAGTGCGCTCGAACCGTTCAGCTCGCACCGTTTGTGGTGCTGCCTGTAAATTTACAGGGTACACCGCGAATGGTGTAAACAGAAACTGCACCCGGTTATGGTGCGGTACAAAAAAAATGTGCACCGTGCCTAATTTTAAAACTAACATGGCTATGCAGTCATTTAAATGACAACACCGTTGAATATGTACTAGTGTCGGGAAGTGTAGATAGTTAGGTCAGCACATCACCCACCTGACAACATTACTTAGTTAACGGTGTGGTCGTTTACACGACCACACCATTGACCATGTAATTTTTTTGGGCAATGCGTTGAGCAAAAGATCTGCCCCGTGGCAAATATTTTGGTCAGTGCAACGCCCGCCCAACAACAGTACATGGCCAACAGTGTGGTGGTTTACAGGACTGCACCTTTGACCATGTATTATTGTTGGGCAGTGCGTTGACCTAATTATCCACCTTGGGGCAGATAGTTTCATCAAAACACCACAGTAAAACTAATTTTTAACTTTTTCGGTGTGTGAACAATTTCCATGTGCACCGAGAGCAGTGCACGATAAAATCAGACGCACTAGTACTGGTGTGAAATGTTTTTTTGGGCGCACCGATTGTTTTTTTTGTTTCCAAACATATATATATATATACATACATGTCTCATTTAATAAAAAAAATGTATTTAATATGTGAATCATTCAGCGACGTCAACAAAGAGAACAAGGGAACAAAAAGAACACATGGAGGACCAGTATAACGTGATTCACCTATGGGAGGCACGAGACATGGAGAGACTTATGTACCCTCACCCTATTACAGCTACCACCCGGTTGCTCCTAACGGAGGTAGGCCTAATCAAGTTCTATGAGGAGGCTACAACCCTGAAGGACCATGGTGGGTTATTGGGACACCTGATCTTCAGGAGGGATGCCCACTGACATTATTTTTGGGTTGGTCCTGGCTAGTGTTATGCACCCACTGAGAAGAGCATATATTTTATTACTTGCCTATCTAGGAGAGGGAATGATTTTCCCCAGTTCCCAGATGTCCCCATCGGCTATGCAGTAGGGTGTCAGTTGGCATACTCGCAGAGATACGTTAGGGACGATATAGTTTTTCCTGCAGATTTTAATGTGTCCGGTGGTCAGTTATGTATTGCTTAGTTTGGTGTAGAAGAGGTGAGGTGCCTCTCACTACTGCTAATGACCATTACACACCATACCAGTGACCAAAAACACATTAGTTGCTCGCTTTTATTTTATGTCGATTCTTTATTCCACGACTTGTGAGATGGTCTGTGATTTTTTTGCAACAGTTTTGTACAGAGTTAGATAGATGTCGTTCTTAGGCACATGGGAGGTTGACCTTCCGTTTTTCTTCAGGTTTATTTTTTTTATTTTTTGAGAGTTTTCCAGAGAGAAGGCATACTTTTTTTCGGAAGCCTCGTAAGCCAATGTTGAATGTACGGATGCAGATGTGGGGCCAGATGATGCCCAAGAGGGGCTAGTGTGACTTTCTCGCCAGGATACCTCCTGATGCACTGGAATTGCTATCCAATGTTGATGATCACTCCTTCGTTCTAGTGCCATGTGTGTATGTGGTTTAGATTGGCGAGGGTGTAACAACATCCTCTTCACATAGGATGAGCTGCTGGATGCGAGAGGTAATATTATTGTTTTCTTTAAACTAATATAGTTTCATTTTATTGTCTTAATTAATTAATTAGAATTATCAAATTTATTCTAACACGTTCTTTAACTTGTTTTATTAAATTTTTTAATGAAAATGTCTAATTATTGTTGCATACTATATATTTTGTACATATTGGGACATTCGTTGGGGATGAGATTCCACCCCCACCGTATGATCCAGGTGTAGATGTTGACAAGGAGATGGCAGAGACGGAGGAACAGGGTGACATACCTGATCCTGAACGGCTGCAAATAACCGTGGGGGTGAGTCGTAGGCCAGACGCCTGATTTAGGATGGAGTTGGGTGACCAACTCTGTCGACTGCTAGTTGATGACAGAGTCTGCTTGACTACGATCAAAGAGATTTAGGCTGATCATAGGCTCACATATATCTGTAGAGGCATGCCACGTGATATGTTGACCCTCATGCGTTATATCGTTGGAGCTTTTAGAGAACTGGTGCAGGCTAGAAGGGGTAGGCATCGTGGAGATGCATGATAGAGTAGTGCCTCATTTGATGATCATGATCATGAGGGTAGTGATAATCATTCTAGTACTCCACCTCCTCCTCCTTAACCTCATGACGAAGATCATGATGAGCAGCCAACATCCATTCTTGATTAGCAGACATCATCTGAGTAGTCTACACCATCTCAGTAGACACCTAGTCCTAATCAGGTACTTGATCCATAGCAGGCGAGTCCATCTAAGGAGGTTGGTCCATTTGATAAGGTTGTAGCATCTACTGAGCAGGCTGCTCCATTGACGAGTCATCAGTAGGCATTTCCTAAGAAGACTTCACCATCGACTCATCATCAGACATCTTCGAAGCAGGCACGCCATCTATCTTAGAATGAGGCTACACCATCGACTAAGCAGGCCTCGACCTATACTAGTATTGATGTACCACCAAATATTTGAAATTTATATGCAGTTATATTACAGTTGTATATTTTTGACATTAGATATATATATATATATATATATATATATATATATATAGAGTCCATGTATTTTATGTTCATCTTGATGTACTTAATTTATATGTTGGTGTTCACCATGATGTGTATATTGTTAGGTCATGTTAGATATGTTAATTTAATGTGCTTGCAGATAGATGTGTTATGTGATAGAAGTTATTTCACATGAGATGTATATTTGATGTTTGTGTTGTGATGATGTTATACAATGTTTTTGTTTTGTTAGATGATCATGATAATGATGATTAGATGATGTTAGCGAGTTTGAATGTGTATTTTAGTCAAATATGATGTTTGTACGATGGTTATCATGGATGTGATGTTTATTTTTAAAATTAAATCATGATATTTATTAAATAATATGTCATGATTGTAATTGTAATTTTAATTTTAATTGTATGTAAAATTGTAATTGTAATTTTATGTAAAATATTTGTAAAATTGTAATTGTAATTGTACGTAATTAAATTGTGAAACTGTAAATTTGTAAATATGTGAAATTATAAAAATGTAAATGTAATTGTATGCATCATGATTGTAATTGTAATTGTAATTTTAATTGTATGTAAAATTGTATAATTGTAATTATATGTGAAATTGTAAAATTGTAATTATAATTATAATTGCAATTGTAATTGTAATAGTCATTTAATTAGATTTCTTTTTACATTATTTCAATGTACAATCAAATATATATAAGAGATAAAGAAAATAGATAAGAGATAAAGATGTGAGATGTTAGATATGCTTTAAATTCAGTTTCTTCTATTGTAAATGCTTTTTTTATTAATAAAAATACTTTCAAATTTTAATATAAAAAAATCAATATATATATATATATATATATATATATATATATATATATTAAGATATCTTTTCTATAGAAATTAAAATAATGATTTTGTAGTATTATTTAAGTTTAATTAATAAGTATATACAAATTTAATATTTAAAATAAATTTACAATATAATAGGAATCCTAATAAAACATATTCATGGCTTATGAACATTACATGCCCAAAAACTATAAGTCATTCAAAATAAATAAAAAAAGGTATGGGGGAGATGTTAGTTGTGTAAATATTTGTAAACATTTACATGTGAGCTAAATTAAAAAATAATAAAAGGGTAAAAATAATATAGAACGTAGTAAGTCTCAATAAATAATTGTAAACATATCAATTAAGATAATTGTAAACATATAAATTAAAATGATTATTAGGTAACCGTGTTTAAATTTAAATTTAATTAATAAGCACATAAAAACTTAATGCATACACTATAAAAATATTATTAACCATGGATATTCACCCCATTTAATATGGATATTATTAATTTGTAAATAGGTTTTGTTACAATACCATGAGCCAATACCATGGCTTATCAATAACACATTACCAAACACTATAATTCATTTCGAAATCAAAATATTTTATAAATATACTATGTTTATTTTATATATAACATTTTTTAAATTGAATCTAAAAGAAAAAAGGTATGGGAAAATGTTGTATGTAAATTTTTGTAAACATTTACATGTGGCATCAATTAAAAAATAATAAAAAGTTATGTGAAGATATCCTCTCCATCTTAGTTTAGTATAGATGCTATAATATCTTGTAAATATTATGATTCAATCAAAATAAAATAATATTTTGAATAATGATAATTATCAACATTTTGACTTAGACAAATTACATAAAAATAAAACTAAAAATAAAATAAAATAAATAATTATGCTTATTGTTAATTATAATTAATTATAAAATCAACCTAGATCTATCTTAAACCTGGATCTAGCAAGGGTTGAGAGGAATCAAATTCTTTGAGATGCTAACCTCTTTTAAAATGAAAAGAGGTTTTTGATCCCTCTTGGTGCTTGGTAGATCCCGAGTTAAGATGGATCTAGTGTGGTTAAATATTCAAAATTGTAGGGTGGTTAAATATTCAAAATAGTAGTGATGTAGAGGCTGCCCAAGCAACGAATGATGCAAATGTTGCCCACGCAACGATCGCATCTCTTTAATGCTTTTCTTCTGATTTATTTTTGAACTGCAATTTGGAACACGTCAAAAAGGGGAGGTTCTGTTTTAGTGAGGGTCGTCCTATAATTTAATTAACAGATTTCATGTAGTGATCAGTTGCTCCAGAATCCGATAGAGATGAGTGTGAGATTCTAACAGTAGCCTCCAGTGTCTCTCCATTCCTGGGTCATGACCATTTATTGAAAGCATTAAGTAGAGCAGAGCCAGCCCATAACGTGGGATCCTTTGATGCCGATTGAACCTACTGTTTGTGCCTGTCAGAGTCTCAGAGATTTCGAGTAGTACCCAGGTTCCACCAACTGGGTTTAAAAACATTGGGATTGTGTGATTTTTAGGGGGGGGTATTTTTTTCTTGAAGCTACATCAACATGCAACTTATCATTCTCTTTGTTAATCTATCTCTCTGTCTGTATGTCTGCATTTTGAATTTTTTTAGAATTTTGTGTGTGTTTTTTTTATTGCGTGTGTCTGCTTTATCATGCTCTACATTTGGATGTAAATTATCCATGCTTTTTATGGCAGTGTATTGTTGGTAATCACGAAGAAGGGCAGCGATTAATTCCGACTTGGGGATTTTAGTATTCGGCCTTTTTTTCAAGCTATGTCATCTGGTATCAGAAAAGGAAGATGGCTGGAAGAGGAAGAGGATGAACAGGTCTTTCTCAAATGCATTGAGAAATGAAAAACCTCTAGAGGCAAGTTGCAGACCTTACAAATGCGTTGATTAATCAGAGAGTAATATGAACAAAAAATTTTGATGAGGAGACAGACCATGAACACGAAGATCAACAAGCAGAAGGGCAGCTAGAGAACCTGACTTATGAGGAGAGAGTGCTTAGGGATCTAGAAGGGAGAATTTATGGGGTTAAAATGGAAGTCCCAGACTATGCAGGGAATCTTAAACTAGAGGAGCTCATAGATTGGCTAAACACCATGGAGAAATTTTTTGAATGGAAGCCTATGGCTGAGGAGAAGAAGCTTAAATTTGCATGCACTAAATTAAAAGGTCGCACCATGATCTGGTGGGATCATTTGTAGAATAACAGAGTCAACAAATGGAAAGACAAGATTCAAACCTGGAGCAAGATGGAGGAGAGGTTATGCCAGGAAATTTTTCCTTTGGACTATACCCAAACCCGTTTTCACAGATTTCAAAATATGAAGCAGAACCTGTCTACGGTGGAGGAATTCACACATGAGTTTTATCAATTGTCCATTTGTCTGGATCACAAGGAAACTAATGAGAAACTAACTGCAAGGTATGTGAATTGCTTGAAATTTACTATTTAGGATTAATTGAGCATGCACAAGGTTCACAATGTGGAGGAGGCATACCAATTAGCCTTGAAGGTTTAGGAGAAGGAAAATCGCCAATTTTCTCAAAGGAATAGGGGAGCCAGAAGAGGAATCTTGGCTCCATCATGGGGTGGTTTCAATGTTGGTAGAGGTGAATCATCTCATGCTTCTACGAGAGTAGGAACTATGACAAAATAACCTGACCCAACCATGAGGAAGTGGACTTCAGACAGGTCGAGGTTATGGTGGTGGTAGAGGAAGACCTTTCGTTTGTTTTAAAGGTGGTGAAGAAGGTCGTCGATCATTTGAATGTCCGAATTTGGATATAATAGCACCAAAGCGAGGAAAACAACCAAGGTTCAAATTGGCCCAAGCTGAGGATGAAGAAGAAGTGGTCGATTTTCAAGTTCCACTGGATATGGGGGAGAATCTCATGATGATTCCAGAAAAGGAGTGAAAGCAGAGAAACAGTTGTCCAGATTCTTGGCTTCGGACAAACATCTTTCGAACTAGATGCACTTCAGGGGGAAAGGTATGTCAATTTATTGTTGATAGTGGAAGTTATGAGAATATTATTTCAAAGGATATGGTATAAAAATTGAAGTTGAAATGTGACATCCATCCCCATCCTTACCGGATTTCATGGTTCAAATAAGGGAATGAAGTAACCATAAATAAATGATTCTTAGTAAACTTCTCCATTGGTAAGACTTTTAAAGATTAAGTTTGGTGTGATGTAATTCCAATGGATGTCTACCACTTGTTGTTGGGGATACCTTGGCAGTATGAAAGGAAAGTCATTCACGATGGAGAGAAAAATAGTTACACCTTTTGGAAGGATGGAACTAAGGTTCTCTTATTTCACCTTAAGGATGAAAGGAAAACCGAAAATCTATTGTCAGAAAAACATCTTGCTAAAGAAAAAAAGGTAACCAGTTTTTGTTATGCCTTAATAGAAAAAAAATGTAACAGGGGAAGATGCCCCAATTCCTATTGAAGCATCCAAAATTGTAGCAGAGTATGGTGATATCACACCAAATGAGTTACCTGATGGACTTCCACCAATGTAAGATATTCAACATCACATTGATCTAATTCCAGAAGCATCATTACCTAATCAAGCAGCCTATCAGATGAGCCCTACGCAACATGCAGAGCTTGATCGACAAGTGGAAGAACTTATAAAGAAAGGTTTGGTAAGGGAAAGCATGATTCCTTGCTCTATACCCACATTACTGACTCCAAAAAAAGTGGAGAATGGAGGATGTGCACAGATAGCAGGAAAATCAATAGAATTACTATCAAGTATTGGTTTCCTATTCCGTGCTTGGACGACATGATGGATGTGTTGGAAGGAGCTCAATTTTTTAGTAAAATTGATTTACAAAGTGGGTACCACCAGATCCATCTTCGGGAGGGGGATGAGTGGAAAAATGCCTTCAAGACTAGATATGGACTATATGAATGGATGGTGATGCCCTTTGGGCTATCCAATGCTCCTAGTACTTTCATGCGGTTGATGAATATTGTGCATTGCCCTTATATTGGTAAGTTTGTTGTTGTTTATTTTGGTGACATTTTAATTTTCAGTAAATCCAAGGAAGATCACTTGCAGAATTTAAGGGTCACCCTCGATGTCCTGAGAAAGAATCAACTTTATGTGAACTTGAAGAAATGTAGTTTTTTTTAAGAAAGTTTGGTATTTATGGGTTTTCTCATCTTAGCAGAAGGAGTGAGGATGGATTCTAAAAGGGTTATGGAAGTTTGGAATGGCCCCGTTTGTGGAGCATAACTGAGGTAAGAAGCTTTCATGGGTTGGCTACATTTTATAGAAAATTTATTCGTAATTTTAGCAGTATCGTAGCTCCCATCACAAATTGCACCAAAGGCAAGACATTCTTATGGACCAAGGAGGTTGTGGAAAGTTTTAATTTCTAGAAGAAGAAGGTGACAGAGGCACCCATCTTAGCATTACCATATTTTGATAAAGTGTTTGAGGTAGATTGTGATGCCTCTCATATAGGCATTGGAGCTGTACTCGGCCAAGCCGGTAAACCCATTGCATTTTGTAGCAAAAAGTTGAATGAGGTAAGGATGAATTACTCCACTTATGATGTTGAATTTTATGCTATTGTACAAGCATTACGACATTGGAGCATTATTTGGTACCAAAGGAGTTTGTGTTATATACTGATCACATTGCGCTAAAATATATAAATACTCAGAAGAAATTGAGTAGTAGACTTGTGAAGTGGGTGTCTTTCTTACAAGGCTACAATTTTGTTCTGAAGCACAAATCTAGAAAACAAAATCAGGTTGCAGATGCTTTGAGCCAGCGTGTTGTTCTTATAACCACTATGGAAAATTAGGTAATTGGGTTTAATTCCCTTAAGGATCTCTATGTGTCAGACCCTCTTTTTGGTAGATTGTGGAGCAGCTGAAGAACTCAGTTGTCGGGAATATGGGCCTTGCTCGTGGTGAATTTTTCCTGCAAGATGGTTATCTCTTCAGGGGAAAACAACTATGCATCCCAATCAGTTCTATGCGAGAATATATCATTAATGAGCTTCATAGTAGTGGTTTGGTCGAAAATTTTGGGAAGGATAAGACATTTTCCTTAATAGCTGATAAGTATTAGTGGTCGACAATGAGGAAGGACACCACCAAGTATGTGGCATGATGTAGAATTTGTCAAGTTTCTAAAGGGAACTCTCAGAATACAAGGTTATATATGTCGTTACCTATTCCTCTGAACCCCTGGTCAGATGTGAGCATGGACTTCATATTGGGGCTCCCAAATACCCAATGAGGTAATGACTCTATTTTTTTGGTTGTTGATAGATTGTCAAAAATGATTCATTTCATCGCTTGCAAGAAAACCAGTGATGCGTTGAGGGTGGCACAATTGTTTTTTTTTAGAAATTGTTAGATTACATGGTGTACCCAAAACCATCACCTCTGATAGAGATACCCGATTTTTGGGTCATTTTTGGTGGAATTTGTGGAAGAAAATGGGCACTAAGTTGCAGTTCAATAGTTCCTATCACCCCCAAATGGATGGGAAAACCAAGGTAGTGAATCAAAGTTTGGGAAACTTGTTACGAAGCATTGTCGCTGAGAATCCCAAGCAGTGGGATTTTGCTTTACCTCAAGAAAAATTTTCATACAATAGTTCTGTGAATAGATCCACAGCTAAATCTCCCTTGTAGATTTTTTATGGCCAAAATCCTTCAGGTGTCCTCGATCTGTTACAGATACCTCTTGGGGACAGAATTAGTGATGGTGGGGAAGCATTTTCTAAACACATTCAACAACTACAATAGACAGTCAGACATAAATTGGAAGACAGTAACCAATAGTACAAAATTCTAACAGATGTTGGCCGACACCCTCAAGTCTTTAATGAGGGAGATTTTGTGATGGTGATGATGTAGCTTCAAAAAAAGGCTGAATACTAAAATCCCCAATTCGTAAATAATCGCTTCCCTTCTTCATGATTACCAACAATACACTACCATAACAAGCACAGATAATTGACATCCAAATGCAGAGCATGATAAAGTAGACAAACACAATACAAACACACGCACAAAATTTTGAAAACATTCAAAATGAAAACACATAGACAGATACATAGATTAAAAAAGAGAATGATAAGTTGCATGTTGATGTAGCTTCAAGAAAAAAATACCCCCCCCCCCCCCATTGAAAATCACACAGTCCTAATGTATTTAAACCTAGTTGGTGGAACCTAGGTACTACACGAAATCTCTGAGACTCTGACAGGCACAAACAAAAGGTTCAATCGGTAGCAAAGGATCCCATGTTATGGGTTGGCTCTGCTCTACTTAATGCTTTCAATAAATGGTTGTGACCTAGGAATGGAGAGACACTAGAGGCTACTGCTAGAATCTCACATTCATCTCTGCCGGATTCTAGAGCAACTAACCACTACACGAAATCTGTTAATTAAATTATAGGACATCCCTCATTAAAACAAAACCTTCCCTCTTTGACGTGCTCCAAATTGCAGCTCAAAAATAAATCAGAAGCAAAGTATTAAAGAGATGTGATCGTTTCATGGGCAGTCTCTGCATCACGTAGGGTTTGATGAACTTGATACTAAACAAATTCTCAATCAAGTCTTCATTTAGCGATATAAAAGTAATGTTGAAATCATATTCTTGTTATAACAATAATATCTCCTAACAAGATGACACAACCTCTATCCATATATACTAATTGATAGGGTCTTCCTTGGGAATTCTAATGTGAGGAAAAATGTTACCTTTTATGTAATAGGTAGTGTCTCTAATCCAATTATGCTAGGGACATTCAATTATTCATAATCTAAAGATTTATTAAGCTATATGACATCATTTTCAATGGGGATCCAACTTAAGATTAAGTTTCTTGCTCCATGGAAAATCATGGAAGTTCAAGAAATGATGTAAAAGTGATTCAAATTCATATTTATTTTATCCTTTTTCTCTAATAACTTTTATTTTTAAAACTATTATATATTTTCCTTATATATTTTGATTATTTTAACATTTCGAAGATATTTAAATAATATGTTATTTTTAAATATTTCTCATACGTTTAAAATATATATATATATATATTTTTCTCATACGTTTAATATATATATATATATATATATATATATATATATATATATATTTTAATTTTCTTGTTTAAATATAATTATGTTTATGATGAGTGATTTGATTTAATTTCCATAGATAATATGAGTATTAAAATAATCTTATAAATATTAATAATATTATGAATTTAAATGCTAGTAATTTTTTTATATATATAAATAGTATATTTATAAAAAAATTATTTATGTAAATTTGAACTTTTATTTTATAAAAATACTATTATTAAAATACAAAAAACATATTATAGAATTATAAAATGAGATTTAAAGTTTAAAAGTAAAAAATAATCACTTATTATTATTATTGTCTAATTTTAAGGTCACAACTACGCTAGACACTAAATTGGTGTATAAGATCTTCGTGTATAAGACCTTCTTGCTTGTGAAACAAGAGACCCTCATATTAGTAGTAATGCATACATACCTCACCCCTCTAATTTGGAAAATGTAACTTCTTAAAATAGAAATACATACTTTTAACTATTAAACATACTCTTATAAAATAAAATTTATATAAATATTTTTATAATACTCAAATACTCTCCATACGATGAATTGGTAAGAACTAAAAAATAACAACTATAATCATGTACTAGATATATACATTCTTTCAGTGAAGATAATGATTTTGAATAACAACCTAAACAATTGAAATAAAAAATTGATAAGTCCCTTCTCCGTTATATATATATATAAGCTACGTGCTTCTGGCATATGCTATCCACTCGTACCGCCTTTAAATGTTCTATAATCCTTTGTAATAGTCATTCACTTGTTTTCAATTTGGTAAATAGATATATATTGGACTTGATGCCCTGCTTTTCAACATTGAAGGGAAGGAATTTGTCGGTGACATGAGCACAGTGGAAAGCACTTTAATCTAATAGCCAGAAATAAGGTTTATATGCACATCATTGTACCATCTAATATTTGAATATTTAAAAAAAACTCTATTATACTCATATTTGAGCCTTGCAAAAATTATATATATATATATATATATATATATATATATATATATATATATATGCACTTTTTATATATTTATATGTAGAATGTTTGGATCATTATATTTTATAATTAGAGAATTGTATTTTATAATTAGATAGATGGATTTTTAAGATTGAATTTTATAGGGAAAAAATCAATTAAAGTAGGGATACAACTCATTGTTATCCTAGGTTAAAAAATGCAAATATCACTTAATAATACTTAAAAGCCAAAGAAGGTCACACAACAAAAATGTCTAGTCATTCTAGTTTATATTGGTATACCCCAATAGTTCCTCTTAATGAAGGGTGCTCACAGACTCTATCTGCAAGAATTGTGTTGATAGCTCGTAACTACGGCCTAAAAAAAAATTCTACTATCTTAGGACTCTCTCCTCTCTTTGCACTCTTCGAAATAAACGTTTAAAATAATTTTCTCTTTTACTATGCCCAACCACAAAACAACTTTTGATAAATCCTTAGAGATAACTTGATTCTAAATAAATTTGGCATTCGGCAATGCTTTTGGGTTGCGTAGTGATAGCAAAATATAGAAACCCCGATCGATAAAAATGACAGCCATATTTTTCACATTCACTAGCCCATCACTGAAGATCGAAACCAGTTTTTACCAATACTTTACCATAAAAATTGTGGTCTATCTTGTTTAGAGATTGTCTACCAGTGGCGACTTTCAACGTCAGTTGTAAACCTCCATACATTTTTGTTTCTATTTTTGTTTTCTACGCTCTCGTTTCCTCTCACAATCTATGTTCGATTTGAAGTGGTGAAGCTCATATCAGGAAGCGAAACGCCACAGATGTACATGTTCAGAAACTTATCAGGGTTGTAAGTTATCTATTCTTGTATATCGTACCCGCTCTTCAAATTGATGGCATACTGGTCCAGAAAGACGAGAAATGTGGAGTTTATGCCGGAATCATTGATTCCTACATGGTTTTCATCGGTATCAGTAGTGCCTCAGCTCTTCCTCGGGTCGAACTCAACTGCAATCAACGTAGAACTGCCAATCACGTTCAAAATCTCGTTCGTGGAGTAGTTGAAGAGGCCAAAACATTTTCCAGAGCTATTATCAGGCATAAACGTTGGGAAGTTATGACGAAAGCCAGACCCCCCAGAGCCTCCTCGCCACGTTGGGCTCCTTGCTAAATTGTTGAAATTTCTGATTATTTCTGAAAAACATCGAGGAAACAAAAACTCCTCTTCTAACACAGAGAAAATAATATGCACACAGAGATGGAGCTGAACATTCTATTTTATTCAAAACTTGACTATTACAAAGTAGAAATTTCACTCAGAACTATTGTTCTGGATTTAGAAAAAAAAATGCTCCTCTTTGGCCTTTTTGCTTACTCCCTTCACTACTATGCACACAACTTACTCTACAACTCTTGGCATACACTCTTACACAGTCACACTCTCTACATATTTTTCATTTCGCACACTATCTTATATATATGTTGTAAACATATACAAAAATAACCTAATTCTAACTTTTGAATTAAAAACTATTGTCGCAGCGCATTAAAAAATATAACATTAAAACCTAAGTTCAAAACGTATGAAATAAAACTTATGCTAGCATTTGCACGGTGGTGCAAAGGGAACGTCGGAGGCACGCAAGATGACAAAAGCTGACAGAGTTGACAAGGATGGAGGGACAAAAGTAAAAGATGGAGGTTTGAGGAGGTGCCACGTGTCTAAATTGTATTGGCTGGAAGGGCGATAAGAAAAGCTTCTTATTGGCTGGGGTGAACAGTGTCTGCTCACCCAAAGCCAACAAAGAGAATTCCTCCAGCATAATTACATTGCGGCATATGAAACTGAAATAAACCAAGGTTTAAAACCTTATGAAACATTTCAAATGTCAAGCAACGGGATTTATCGCATCGATTAGCCTGCTGGATAACTGTACACCCAAACCTTGCGAAAAGCC
Organism: Pinus albicaulis; assembly: GCA_034641835.2. Taxonomy (NCBI): domain Eukaryota; kingdom Viridiplantae; phylum Streptophyta; class Pinopsida; order Pinales; family Pinaceae; genus Pinus; species Pinus albicaulis. Next base: position 202,413,539 of record CM076581.1, on the reverse strand, counting down.
GCTATTGGCCGACGGTGGATGAGCTAGCGGAGGTGGGACCTCTTTTATCGCATGCTTTTGGAGAGCTAGTGATGTATGCATGAAACTGTGTGATACGATATTGATTGGTCGAAAGGTCTGTCGACATGGTATGGTGGGGACGGCTTATCGCGCGGACTTGGAGGTGATGACGTAGGCCTCAAAGGTTTGCGATAATGCGTGATTGGCTGAGGAGATATGTGACGTTGACCTTGTGGGCTCCACATGAATTGACGTGGAGGGTTTAAAATTTAAAACAAATCGCGGTAATAAACAGTGGTTGGCGAGTAGGTGTGGAGGTTTAAGAGTGCGGAGGTAATGTGGTCAAACCACAATTTTCACTTCAAAAAAGGGCTACGACCTTTAAAGACAAAAAATTGGTTTTGCAGGGGTATTTAAACAAGGATTCAATTCACGGTTGAGTGCACAAACAAAACTGGAAATATACCTAGGAAACATTTAATTACGGGCGGTGTTGTCGCCCCATTAAGGTATAGGGGTCCAATGTTGTGATACAAAATAAACAGGACAGGCAGGCTCCACACCCAACACATCTATCCTAGTATACCATGCTCTTGGTGCTTGTTTCAGCCTATACATAGCTTTCTTCAACTTGCATACTTTGTGCTTTTGGCCTTCTTTTTCTTATCCCAGAGGTTGTTCAATATATACCTATTCCATCAATACTCCATTCAGGAATGTTGATTTCACATCCATTTGGTAATCTTTCCACTAATTTTGTGTTGCTATGGAGAACACTGCACTTACTTTTTCCATTCTTACAACTGGTGCAAAATTTTCCTAATAGTCTCTTCCTTTTTGTTACTTATAGCCTTTGACAACAAGTCTGGCGTTGTGCCTTTCAATCTTACCTTTAGCATTGATTTTGGTTTTATAAACCCATTTCACTCCAATTACTTCCTTGCCTTTTGGGAAATCAACTAATTCCCATGTCTTGTTCTTCTCTATTGCATTTATTTCATCATCCATAGCATCTATCCATTTCTCATCTTTTACTGCTTCTTAAAAATGAATAGGATCTTCTACATGACAATACAATGAAAATAAAGAGTTCATACCTTCTTCTTGCTCATAAATTTCATTCAAAATTCTGAATCTGGTTCCTCTTTCACTTGCTGAACTTGTGCTTCTGGAAGCACTCAAATCTGCTTCTTGTGATGTGCTTGGAGAAGCATTGTCATCACTTCTGAGGGGTGTTCTCATACCAGATTGTGGTGTCCCTTACTGTCCTTATGTTGGTGGAGGTGGTGCTGCTAATGAGGGATGTCTTTCAGCCATTTCTTCCTCATCTTCATCATGAAATAAATAGCTTTTTACATTCACAGTTTTCTCAATGCTTCCATCCCAAGCTTCTTCCTCAATGAATTGCACATCTTTGCTTATCATAAATTTCTTAGTAGATGGGTTATACAACCTCTATGCTTTGAATTCTTCAATGTATCCAACAAATATGCACTTCTCCCCATTACTATCCAACTTCTTCCTTAGTTGATCTGGAATGTGTGCATAAGCCACACAACCAAATACTCTCATGTGAGTGACAAACTGTTTTATGCCACTCCATGCTTCTTGAGGAACTCTATTCATTACACTCTTTGTTGGGCATCTATTCAAGACATATGCTGCACAATGTACATCTTCAACCCAATATTCATTTGGCAAATGTTTTTCCTTCAGTATTCTTCTTACAATATCCATTATGGTTCTATTTTTCCTTTTAGAAACTCCATTTTGTTGTGGTATATACCTTGCAGTAAATTTCTTATGAATCCCATTTTCTCTGCAAAAACGCAAAAACTATTTGGAGATATATTCTCATCCTCTATCAGTTTTAAGGACTTTAATATGTTTCCCACTTTTTTTCTCAACAATAGCTTTAAAGTGGCAGAACTTCTCAAACACTTCAGTCTTCAATTTCAAGTTTCTCTATGTTGTTTTTTCAAGATGCAGCCTTCACATAGACTATCTGGCTTTTTAATCAGTGGTAATCCCTTTACCATTCCTTTCCTATGATAAAAATTCAGACCTCCATAGTTGATATGTCCAAATCTCAGGTGCCATAACTAGTTTGCATCCTTTGCTTTTCTTTGGAATGTCTCTTATGTCACTGCTGCCATTGTAGCTCATTTCTTCAAATCTTCTCTCATCTTGAGAGGAAACATTTTCTTTCTTGTCATCTTCACTTGTGCAATCCTCTATTTTCTTGGTGGTATGTCCATGATAGTACATACATCATCCTCAAGGAATACATTGTATCCTTTCTTAATAATTTTTCCAATGCTCAAAAGGTTACACTTCATACTAGGTACATAGTATACATATGATATTGTTCTCTTTTCTCCTTTATTTGTTAAAACACTTACTCTGTCTTTTCCCATGACAGAGATTTTACTATCTGTCCCCAATGTTACCTGAGACTTTACATTTTCATCTAACATGGAAAACATAGAAATGTTTCCAGTCATATGGTTGCTACATCATGAATCTAGAAACCATATATCTTCATTCTTCTCTTTAGCCATCTTACATGCTAAAAATAAATTCTCTTGGTTCAGAGTTTCTTTAGTAAAATTATCACTGGGTCTACTACCCATGTCACTCTATTTCTTCCTACATTGATTGGCATAGTGTCCATACTTCTTATAGTAATGACATTGGACTTGGGATTTATCATACCTTTTTCCATGTGCTTGATTTTGTCCATCTTGTTGGCTGCTGCCTTTGGTTTGATTCTGACCTTGGTTGCTACCCTTTCCACTTGTACTTGCAGGGTTGTTTTTTCCTTTGTTTTGGCTTCTACCTCTTCCTTTTCATCTGTAGTTTGATCTACCTTGACATCTTCCTCTTCCAAAGGACACTTGGGTCTTGAACGCATGATCCAAAGATGAGGTTGTTGTTATGCTTAATATTTTTTCATGTGTCATCAATGATGCATGAAGCTCATCAATAGTAAACATTGAGAGATCATTTGTCTCTTCAATGGTCGTTACTATCACATCAAACCTTCAGGGTAAGCTCCTCAATACTTTCTCCATTATTCTTCTTTCTTCTATTATCTCTCCATGATATCTCATTTGGGTAACCAACCCAATCAAAAATGTGAAGAATGAGTCTATTGTATCAGACTCTTTCATGCAAATGACTTCAAAATATCTTCTCATTAATTGAAGCTTTGTTGTATTTAATTTATCCATTCCTTGGTAGGCTATTTGGAGGGTATCCCATGCATCCTTGGACATCTTTGTTGCTGCAATTATTGGAAATATTCTTTCATGCACTGCCTGATAGAGATAGAAGAGGGATTTTGAGTCCTTCTTCCTATTACTCTTAAGAAAATCCTTCTCTGCCTGTGTTAAGGCATTAAATGTTTGTTCATCCGTTGGTTCTTCTAAACCATATTCAACTAGCTCCCATAAATCTTGAGAGGCAAACATGGCTCTCATTTTGATTTCCCAATAGTCATAGTTCTTCCCATTGAACTGTAGGAGCTGAGTATTTCCCATACTCATGCTTGTGCTAGCTCCTACCATTGCTAGCCTTGCAGAACTATGCTAAACTTCACTGTGTTTCTTAAAAAAAATTTCTCACTACTGGAGAGATAACCTTTGTCTCTTAAAACTCTTAAGACTTCTCTTCTGCAGTTCTCTGGACTGTATTCTTTAAAAAAAACAATAACTCTATTTTGGATAAATACCTGGCTCGCTAAACTTTCACACTGCTGGACAAAATCTTCAACAAACTCCTTCTTCTTCCTTTAGCTTCTTCAGCAACTGTTGAGTGCTTTGACAAGCTCTAATACCATGTTGAAATTTCTGATTATTCCTAAACAACAATGAGGAAACAAAAATTCCTCTTCTGACATAGAGAAAATAATATGCACACAGAGATGGAGCTGGACATTCTATTTCATTCAAAACTTGATTGTTACAAAGTAGAACTTTCCCTCAAAACTGCTGTTCTGGATTACAAAAAACAATTTCCCCTCTCTGTCCTTTTTTCTTACTGCCTTCACTGCTACGCACACAAATTACTCTACAGCTCTCGGCATACACTCTTACACAGTCACACTCTCTACATATTTTTCATTTCACACACTATCTTATATATATGTTGTAAACATATATTTTTACAACATATGTGAAAATAACGTAAGTTTAACTTTTGAGTTAAAAACTATTGTTGCGGCGCATTAAAAAATATAACATTAAAACCTAAGTTCAAAACTTATGAAATAAAACTTATATTACATCGTGGCGTATTAAACTAAAATAAAAAAAGGTTTAAAACCTTATGAAACACTTCAAATGTCATGCGATGGGCTTTATTGCATCGATTATCTCACCAGATGACTGTACAACCAAACCTTGCGAAAAGTTGTTATTGGCTGACGGTGGATGAGCTGGCGGAGGTGGGACCTCCTTTATCGCATGGTTTTGGATAGAGGGTGAGGTATGCACGAAGCTGTGAGATACGATTATGATTGGTCAAAAGGTCTGTTGACGTAGTATGGTGGGGATGGCTTATTGTGCAGGCTTGGAGGTGATGACGTAGGCGTCAAAGGTTTGTGATAATGCATGATTTGCTGAGGAGATATGCAACGTGGACCTGGCGGGCTCCACATGAATTGACGTGGAGGGTTTAAAATTTAAAACAAATTGCAGTAATAAAATGTGGTTGGCGGGTAGGTGTGGAGGTTTAAGAGCATAGAGGTAACATGGTCAAACCACGGTTTTCACTTCAGAAAAGGGCTACGACGTGTAAAGACAAAAAAATGGTTTTGGAGGGGTATTTAAACAAAGATTCAATGCACAGTTGAGTGCACAAACAAAACTGGAAATTGCTGCTTCAGTGTCCAACAAAATTGAATTGTTGTCCTTTAGCTTAGATTTTCAGTTGGGGTTAATTTCAACATGAATGTTGAAAACGAATGAGGTACTGAAACCTATTCCGTAATATATGACTTTTTTCTTATATAACACCCTTCCAGACTTATTTGATAGGGAGGATGGAGCACTACTTGTATTGGGCATGACTTCCAGGCCAGAGGAGCTCAAGCTAGCGCCGCCAAACAGGCTGAAATCGACAGTGCCAATGACATTGAAAGAAGGAAAATTAATCTCAAAAACATAAACAGTCTCTCCCACCATACATACAAGGATTATTGCTCTTAGGAAACCCATTTAGTTTAATTCCAGCAAGCTGTAAATTCAATATGATGCAAATGTTGAAATAACCACCTACAGGCTAAGAGAGAAAGATCGTAATGGGTAGCTATCACCAAAATTTAATGGAATGAATAGTGGACGAGGCCTCTTACTAGCGAACGATCAGAGGATTCGAAGCATTATTCGCAGTCACAAATTCACATAAAGTCTTTATGTCGAGTTTGAGATATTCCTGGAACGAGTCGAAGCATTATTGGTGAATGCACATAAAGTCTTTATGTTGAGTTTGAGATATTCCTCGAATCTATAGTTTGGAATATTTAATTGAGAGTCTTTATGTTGAGTTTAGATATTCCTTGGAGTTTTTAATTGAAATTAGCTTAGTATGATAGACAGTTAATAGTTAATTGGGATTAGACTTGTGTTTTCGTCCGTAATTATTAGAGTTTAAAAAAAAATTCAAAAATTAATCAATTTTATTAAATATTTTTATGTGCATTGTGTGTGTCATTATTTGACATTAATCATTAATATACAATTTATTTTGTTTCCACCCAAATAACATGACTTTTTTAAGATTAAATTTTTTAACAATAATAAAAATGGGGTGTTTTATATATGTGTGTGTGTGTGTGTGGTTAGATGTTTTTGTATCTACGTGTATTAATTTTTATTTTGTCTTTTTCCTTTTCAAATGAAGATATGGACAATAATTATGACATCTACTATAATCAATCCATGGCAAATATTTCTAGAGTGATCAGTTTTATTTCATATCTTTGGAACAAGTTCGATTGAAAACATGGCTTCCATCGTGATTTTATTTATCAGCATCTTCGTGTGCTAGATGAAATGAAAATGAATGTAAAATACTTGTTGCATGTTCACATGAGGGAGGCTGGTAGAAAAACAAGAAGGGATTGGTTGGAAAGCGTTAATTATCATGATCATTATCTTTTTCATTTTAATTGGTGTTCCTTTTTTGTAGTGGGATTTTTTGATGTGAAGACAACAAGAAATATATGTTAATTTTAATGTTATTTCTTTGGTTGCACTGATGGTGGAATTGAATATCACTTTATTTTATTAACTCATTCATTTTATAATATTAACAATTAGTAGGTGATTTATCACTTGGGTTTTATAAAATTAATAATCATGTGACTTTATCATTCCCTGGTGTTCAAAATATTAAGTCGTAGGCCTTATTAAGCTCTTGTGTTTTCAATATTGATCCCTTGGCCTTATTGATCACTTAGGTTATTAAAATTTATCTCGTGGGTTCACTATTTCCTTTGGTTTATAATATTAAACCCTTGGGTTTATCAATTCTTTTGGTTTATAATATGAATAATCCCTTGGGTTTATTAATCTCTTGAGTATAAAATGTTAATTATTTGTGTTTATTAATTTCTTTGGTTTTTTATATATATTTTTAATTTTATTGGTCCTTCGACTTTATGAATCACTTGAGTTTATTAATAATTTTTATTTATAATATTAATCTGTTGGGTTTATAATCTTAATAATCCCTTTAGTTTATTGATGGTTTTTGTTTATAATATTAATAATTCCTTTGTTTTATTTATGTTTTATGTTTATAATATTAATATTTCCCTATATTTGTTGATCCATTGGGTTTATAACATTGATCCCTTACATTTTATAATTATTTCGGTTCGTAATATTACTCCCTTCATTTTATTAAATCCAAATATTATGGGTTAAATATCAGTCCTACAATTTAATATTAATGCATGGTCCAATGTCACATTATGAAAAACATTGTCTGAATATGAAAATAAACCATGGGAAACCATTGTTAATAGGCTTTAGCCATAGTCGATCAATCTCTTCCATGGTCAAATGTCACATTGTCACAATTATTATCTCAATATGAAAATCAATAATGGCCCACCATAGTCATACTTGGTCCAACGTCCTATTGTGACAACAATTTTTTGAATGTTTAAGTGAAGACAACAAGAGGAGCAACCATTGTCTTAATGTCATAATTTGGGTTTATAATATTAATCTCTTTGGTTTAATATTATTCCCCTCAACTTATAATATTAATAATCATGTGACTTATCAATCCTTTTTATTTAAAAAAGTAATTCCAAAGATTTTTTAATTTCTTTATTAATCATGTGAGTTTCTCATTCATTTGTATTTAAAATATTTATTCCTAGGCTTTAATAATCTCTTGTGTTTTTAATATGGATCCCTTGGCCTTGTTGATATCTTATGTTTTTAATATTTTTCCCTTGGTCTCACCAATTCCTTTGGTTTATAATATTAAGCCCTTTGGTTTATTAGTTTTTTTTGTTTATAATATTAATAATCCCTTGGGTTTATTAATTTTTTTATTTTAAAATATTTATTCTTATGGTTTATTAATTTCTTAGGTTTTTGAGTTTAAAGTATTTATTCCCAAGGTTTGTTAATCTCTTTTCTTTTTAAACATGGTCCCTTGGCCTTATTGATCCCTTAGATTTTTAATATTTTCCCCTTGGGTTCACCAATTTATTTGGTTTATAATTTTAAACACTTGGGTTTATTAGTTTTTTTGGTCTTAATATTTGCTGCAATACTGACCTTTCTAGCCTTTTAAGATGTCAAAATTATAGTGAGCTCGGTAGGCTTCTCTCCAAGCTTTTTGAGCATAGGAATAAAATATTAAATCAAACTAAATAACTCTTTTCTTTAGGTCCGATAGACCAAATATTGGTCTCAGTGGACGTTAACCACCACCACCATCATCATCATCATTATTAATAATCCCTTGGGTTTATTAATCTCTTTAGTTTAAAATACAAAATCCTATGTTTTATTAATTTTTTGAGTTTTTCGTTTTAAACTATTAATTCTTAGGGTATATTAATTTCTTGAGTTTAAAATATTAATTCTTAGGGTTTATTAATTTCTTGGTTTATAATACTAATATTTATCCCTTAGGTTTATAAAATGTTTCCATTGGGTTTACTAATTTCTTGGGTTTATAATATTAAATGCTTTTGTCTAGTTGTTCCTTAACTTTATAACTTTAATAATTTCTTTGGTTTACAATATTAAGCACTTGGGCTTATTACTTATTTTGGTTTACAACATTAATAATATCTTGCGTTTATTAATCTCTTGAGTTTAAAGTATGAATTCTTAGGGTTTATTAATCTCTTGTGTTTTTAATATTGATCCGTTCGCCTTATTGATTCCTTAGATTTTTAATTCTTCGTTTCACCAATTACTTTGGTTTATAATATTAAGAGTTTACAAGTTATTTTGGCTTATAATATTGATAACCCCTTGGGTTTATTAATATGTTGAGTTTAAAATATTAATTCTTAGGTTTTATTAATTTCTTGGCTTCTAATACTAATATTTATCCCTTAGGTTTATAAAATGTTTCCATTGGGTTTAATAATTTCTTGGGTTTATAATATTAAATGATTCTATTTATTGTTAAGGAATTTAATAATTCCTTTGGTTTGGAATATTAAGCATTTGGGCTTATTACTTATTTTGGTTTATAACATTAAAATCCCTTGCGTTTATTAATCTCTTGAGTTTAAAATATTAATTATTAGGGTTTATTAATCCTTTGTGTTTTTCATATTGATCCATAAGGTTTTTAATATTTATTCTTGAGTTCACCAATTCCTTTGATTTATAATATTAAACCCTTGGGTTTATTAGTTATTTTGGTTTATAATATTAATAATCTCTTGGGTTTATTAATGTCTTGAGTTTAAATTATTAATTCTTATGGTTTATTAATTTCTTAGTTTTTTGAGTTTAAAATATTAATTTTTAGGGTTTATTAATCTCTATTATTTTTAATACTAAGCCCTTGGCATTATTGGTCCCTTAGGTTTTTAATTTTATCTCTTGGGTTCACCAATTATTTTAGTTTATAATATTAAACCTTTGGGTCTATTACTCCTTTTGATTTACAATTTTAATAATCTCTTGGGTTTACTAATATCTTAAGTTTAAAATATTGATTCTTATGTTTTACTAATTTATTAGGTTTTTGAGTTTAAAATATTAATTATTACCGTTTATTAATCTCTTTTGTTTTTAATGTTGATCCCTTGGCCTTACTGATCACTTAGGTTTTTAATATTTATCCCTCGGATTCACCAATTCCTTTGGTTTATAATATTTAAACCTTGGATTTATTGGTTCTTTTTCATTGTATTATTAATAATCTCTTGGGTTTATTAACTTTATTAAAGTTATTTTTGAATTATATTATAGTTTGAGTTAAAACTATTAATATAATGAAAAAAATTAATAATATATATTATTATTATACATTTTATTATTAAATAATATAGTATTATGCATTTTAATATATATATATATATACGTGGTGAGTGGTGGATATAAGCCTATCAAAATATATCAACCCAAATACATTAGTGAATATGGTTGTACATCTATTTTATATACATCAAAATATATCAACTACACTAATAAATATAATTATGCTAATTATATATACATTATGTGCTTATTATTTGACATTCATCATTAATATACGATTTATTTAGTTTCCTTTATGTTAATCTTACACACGAATCGTGGAATGAGTACCTTTGTGGAATAAGTCCCTTCCTCTCCATGGGGTCAATCTTCTACAACTTGTAATTAATTTGTTCGGAACGCTGCAGCTAATAGTGGGATCGGAAATGCCTATTTTTGGATACCTAGTGTGGGATTAGGGAATGCAATGAAATTAAGAACATACCATGATCTTTCGTCCTACCCACGTTGCTGGTTTGACCTCGCTTTTCATGGGTAATCTCATCTCAGCGTTAGACTAATCAACACGTTTGTGGGTTAGGAAAAATAATTTAAGAAGTATGATGCAAGATTATATATATATATAGATAGATAGATATATTAAAGTTTAATTTAATTCAAATTGTTATTTTTTATTACTATAAATGTGAAATTTTTGTAACTTGAAATATTTATATTCAATTTTTTTTTGTTGTGAATTGGGTTATTAGGAAAAAGGCAGATCATAGTCCCAAAAATTTGCTAGTAATTACGTGTCAAGCATATTGCTGGGTTGCTAAGTTCCTCTCAGTTATATGTATAAAAATCTAAATTGAGAATTTACAAAGTTCAGTTTATATATATAGATATATATATATATATATATATGATATTATTAAATATGAAAGAAACTATAAACAGAACAAATTAATCAAGTGTTGTAACTATAAGATTTTTTATTTTTTTTCATATATATATATGACGCTGATATATTTTATTTAACATGTTTATTTATTTTTATTTTTTTGGGGGCTAGGTTATGCTAGTCATGAGATGATTGACACATCTAAGCCTTCAAATTCACTAGGGATCTCACTTGGCTTAGGCCACATTGGCCCTTAGCACATCTAAGCCTTCAAAATCACTAGGGATCCCACTTGGCTTAGGCCACATTGGCCCTTAGCATGGTTGAATTTTTTCCCATGAAGGTTAAAACGGATGATATTTTCACCAAACAAATTATCAACAAAACACCCTGTCACCTTTGGTTTAAGTGACAAGGCGTAGTTATTGAGATAATTTATTTATAATTCACATTGTACACATTAAAATATGATTTATTATCAATATATTTTTAAATGCACTACAACTTATATTAAAATAGTGTGTTTATTGAAATATTTCATTTATAACTCATAAAAAAAATTGTTATTAATATTTCTTAAATACTACATATGAACTCCATAGTAAGAATTGAATAAATTATCTCTCTCACACGGTTTTTATTTTTAATTAATTTCTTAAATATCAAATATCAACTCCATAGTAAAAATTAAATACATTACACTTTTTTCATAGTAAAAAAAAATAAAAATATAAGAACTTTTTTAATTTCAATTAATTTATATTCTTTCAAGATATAAAATACTCAATATAAACACACACACACACACACATACACATGTTAATTGAATACATAATGGAATACATTTTCTTTTAATTGTAATATTAATGTTATTTTTATATGTATGTCAACTATATATTCACTAGTTGAGTGTAGAGGTTCATTCTATAGTCCAGTATGAGGGGGAGTGTAAATCATTCTATCCATCCATCTCTTGAAAATATTAAAGTCACCTGCGTACCCTGTGCAGGTAGAAACAGAGTACAACAGGGGCAGCAGCAGAAGGTTAAGTGTACACTTCTGTGCATTTAACAGAGATGGAGAAAAACCATAAGGAAGTTTTTAGTGTTGATGGGCCGCAGCCACCATTATAGAGATGAATTAATTTTGTTATGGCCATAGCTGTATTTTCAGAGGAAATGAAGACTTTCATGGTTAAACCACAGAACAATAGAGTTTTATTAAAGACAGTCTTTTCGGGCTTTTAAGCCCTCAACAACCAAATAGGAAGAAGTTTTATTTAAACGCATCAAGTCCTTTTAAGTTTTGAATTGGGCCACGTCATCGTGGTCCCCACCACTTCATCGCCAATCACAAAGTTTTTTGAGTTAGTGTCTTGTTGATATTAAGGAGTTCCGATGCGATGCGATGTTGTGACATCGCACATCGCACATCACAAAGGAACGATGTTAAAGCCCCCTCTTCACAATGTTAACCCGCCAATGTATTACATTGTGATGCGATATCGCATATCGCAATCACATTCACCCAAGGTTCATCTGCCATATTTTATGTTCCATTGAATGTTTGCGATGCAATGTGGCCCCACCACCATCGCTCATCGCAATCGCTCGTCGCAAGAGTTCTCTACCCATTCAAAGTTTTAAACCGCAGATGGTGCAATGCGATGTGATCCCACCATAGTCGCACATTGCACATCGCAAATCTCCTATTGCCATCCGCCCAGACTACAGGCTGATTGTAATTCTTGCGATGCGATGTGGTCCCACCATAATCACAATCGCAACATCACAAATTTGTTGTTCAAATGTTCCTTTGATCACCAATCACCGATTGCGATGTGGGCTCCACTTGCATATCGCGCAAAAGAAAATTTAGTTTAAAGTTTTATGTTCCGACATTATATTAAAGTTTTTTTTTTAATTCTTTGTTTTATGTTTTCATTTCTCCGTGCCTTATAAAAAGAGTGAAAAAAACCTGTAGGCGTATTGCATTGTATTATATGGTAGTTGTATTGTATTGTTGTGTAAGCCCGCACGCAGATAAAACGCAGTGAAGCATAACAGAGCACTGTTTTGTGCGTTTTGAGAGACATAGAAGATTAGTGAGCACTGTGTCTATAGCAGTCAGTCCAGTTTTTTGTAAATCCCTCAGAGGAGGAAGAAATCTATCATTTTGTAATAGTTTTAGTTCTGTTAATGAAATAGAAAGCTATTTTATGCCATCTCTGTCCAATAGAAAGAAAATTTATTTTTATTCTCTGTGTTAGAAGGAGAGTATTATTCTCTCAGTCGTTGTTCCGGAATTATCATAAATTCCAACATGGTATCAGAGCTAGTCTAGGCTCTTTGAAGGTGTCAAAGAAGCTGAAGGAAGAAGGAAGATTTGTTGCAGCAGTTCTCCAACAGTGTGAAGGCTCAGCAGAAGTTAAAGTCCAAGTACTTCTAAAAAAGAACTAGAGTTTTGTTTTGTTTAAAATAGCAGTCCTCAGAGACAGAGTTTGTCTTTTAAAGAAGGAAAGACAATTTGTTTGAATAACACAGTCAAGTTTATTTTAGAATTCAATCAGTAAGCAATGGCTAGACCAAGCACTAGTATGAGTATTGGAAATACTCAAATTATACAATTTAATGGGAAGAACTATGATTATTGGGCCATTACCATGAGAGCCCTGTTTTCCTCACAGGATTTATGGGAGTTTGTTGAAGACGTTTTTGATGAACCGGTTGATCAATAGGCCTTTAATGCCTTAACACAGGTAGAGAAGGATTTATTGAAGAGCAATAGAAATAAGGACTCTAAAGCCCTCTTTTATCTCTATCAAGTAGTTCATGAGAGTGTGTTTCCAAGGATAGCAGCAGCTAAGAGATCTAAGGATGCATGGGAAACTCTTAAAATAGCCTATCAAGGTATGGAGAAAGTGAAGACAACAAAACTACAATTGCTGAGGAGATATTTTTAAACTTTCTGTATGAAAGAGTCTGATAATATAGACTCATTATCCACACATGTGATTGGAATGGTCACACAGATAAGGTCCCATGGAGAAACACTTGAGGAAAGGAGGATTGTGGAGAAACTATTGAGGAGTCTACCCTCAAGGTTTGATGTTATTGTTAACACCATAGAAGAGACTAAGTATCTCTCAAAGTTCACGATAGATGAACTTCATGCATCGCTAATGACTCATGAATAGAGATTGGAAAGATCGGTAAACCCATCTCTAGATCATGCCTTCAAGACCCATATGCCTTTTGGAAGAGGAAGAGGTCAAGGTAGAGGTAGAGGAAGAGGCAGAAGCCAAAACAGAGGAGGAAGGAACAGCCCTTCACATTCTCATGGAAGGAGCAACAGTCAGAATCAAAGCCACGGCCAAAGCAACAGCCAGCAAGGTGGTCACCAACATGCTCAAGGACAAAGGTATGACAAATTCAATGTCCAATGTCATTATTGCAAGAAATATGGGCATTATGCAAATGAGTGTAGGAAAAAGCAAAATGACATGAATAATAGGCAGAATGCTAATGTATCAAGAGAAGAAAATAACCCAAGGAATGTGTTGTTAACATGTAATGTAGCACAAGATAGGCAGGATGATGTATGGTTCTTAGATTTAGGTTGCAGTAATCACATGATTGGAAACATAGAAATGTTTGTCAATCTTGATGAAGAAGTTAAATCTGAAGTAACCACGGGAACTGATACTAAGATCTCTGCAAAGGGAAAAGGCAAAGTTAGTATCCGTGCAAGAAATGGTGAGCAGAAATCTGTACCAGATGTATACTATGTTCCTAGCTTGAAGTGTAATCTTTTGAGCATTGGGCAGCTCGTAAACAAAGGTTACAATGTATTCCTTAAGAATGATGTGTGCACAATAATGGACATACCTCCAAGGAAGAAGATTATTGCTGAAATACAAATGACCAACAATAGAATGTTTCCACTCAAGCTCAATACTGAATTGAAGGGAAAAGGAAAGAATGTAGCAGCTGTAACTCAAGAGGTATTTCAAAAAGAAGTGAAAGATGAGAAATGGTTATGGCACTTGAGATTTGGACATCTCAATTTCGGAGGATTAAATTTGTTGCACAGAAAAGGAATGGTAAGAGGTATACCATTGATTGAGAAACCAGAAAGCCTATGTGAAGGTTGTATCTTGGGCAAACAACACAAATAAAACTTTCCATCAGGAAATAGCATAAGGGCAAAAACACCCTTAGAAATTATCCATTCAGATTTATGTGGGCCGATGCAAACAACATCAGTTTCAGGCAGCAATTACATGCTAACCTTCATTGATGATTTCACAAGGAAAGTGTGGGTTTATTTTCTGAAATATAAAAGTGAAGTCTTTAAAAAAAAATCCATTTTAAAGCTCTTGTAGAGAAACAGAGTGGGTAGCATATCAAAGTCCTTAGGACTGATAGAGGAGGTGAGTATATCTCAAAATAATTTTTGCGTTTTTGCAGAGAGAATGGCATACGCAAACAGTTTACTACAAGGTACACACCACAGCAAAATGGAGTTTCTGAAAGGAAGAATCGAACCATTATGGATATGGTGAGAAGTATCCTAAGGGAAAAACATTTTCCAAATGAGTATTGGGCAGAAGCTACAAATTGTGTAGCATACATCTTGAATAGATGCCCAAAAAAGGCTGTAATGAACATAGTTCCAGAAGAAGCGTGGAGTGGCAGAAAACAAGGAGTCACCCACATGAGAGTTTTTGGGTGTGTGGCTTATGCACACATTCCAGATCAGTTGAGAAAGAAGTCGGATAGTAAGGGGGAGAAGTGCATCTTCCTTGGATATTGTGAACAATCCAAAGGATATAGATTGTATAACCCATCCAAAAAGAATTTTTTTATAAGCAGAGATGTGAAATTCATTGAAGAGGAAGCATGGGATGGAAGCATTGAGAAAACAGTCCATGTCAAAAATTGTTTGTCTCATAATGAAGATGAGGAAGATGTGGTTGAAAATAATACCTCATCGGTAGCACAACCTCTACCAACACAAGGACAACAAGGGACACCACAAGCAGGAGTAAGAACACCCTTGAGAAGAAATGAGAATGGCTCTCCAAGCACACTACATGGAGCAGATTTGAGTGCTACTTCAAGCACAACTACACCAAATGAAAGAGGAACCAGATTCATAAATTGAAATGAGATTTATGAGCAGGAAGCGGAAAATGAAGGTATGAACTCCTTATTAGCATTGTATTATCATGTTGATGATCATATTCATTTTGAGGAAGCAATAAAAGATAGAAAATGGATAGAAGCCATGGATAGAAGCCATGGGATTCGGATTGGAGCACGCCAGTCCCAACATCATTAAACGTTTGATATCCTCCTCGTTACCATTGGCGTTTCCAACTAGACCCACGTGACTGTCGGCAGCTTCCAAGAGCCTATGCTCGCGGTATAGCTTCCACACCCACCCGACTAAATCCGGCGCGGCTTCATCACCACTTAATCGGGGACGCCTTCCACAACAGACCTCAAGGGAGACTGCTCCAAAACTAAACACATCTGATTCGGCCGTGACACGTCCGATGTAAAAGCACTCGGGTGCGATGTAGCCCAGGGTCCCGGCTATACCGGTGGCCGTGAACGATCCCTTGTCGTGTTGAATCAGGCGGGCGAGGCCGAAGTCTCCAAGGCGGGCATTGTATTCGGAGTCGAGCATGATGTTACTGGCTTTCACGTCCCGGTGGATTACCTGCTGCTCGCATTCAGCGTGGATGTACAACAGAGCCGAGGCGACGCCGGAGACAATTTTATATCTCTGGTCCCAATCCAGGCATCCGCCTTGAATGTGACCATTATTAAAAATATGCGTGTCGAGGCTGCCGTTTGGCATGTATTCATAGACCATAATCAGTTGTCCTTTCTCGTAGCACCAACCCAGCAGCGGCACTAAATTACGGTGGCGAAGGCGGTTGATAATGCTGACCTCTGAGATAAATTCATCCTTACCTTGTCTAGAATCCTTGGCTATACGTTTTACAGCAACCACAATTTTTTCCTCTGGGAGAGTCCCTTTGTAAACAGTTCCGAAACCGCCGCATCCAAGCACGGCTGCAGCGCTGAAGTTGTTGGTGGCCTTCTTCAGCTGTTTGTATTTGAATTCCCGGGGCCGGCCTGGAAGGTTTTGAAAGGCGTCCCATATGATAGCTGCCTCTGCCTGAGACTTACGTCTGTATTTGAGAAGCACTGCAATCCCCGCCGTCACAACCAAAGCGATGAACAGAACTGGAAGTGCAATGCGCAGTAATGTACTTGGTATTGGAAGTCTAATATCTGGATTCCTGCTACGGGTGGATGGGACCGGGGCAGCTGTGGGTATGGATGGGGATGGGTTACCGACCGTAGTGGACTGGTCGGGGGATCCAGAAACTGTAAGGTTCCATGATTTTATAGTGTGTAGCTCCGTTGCGTTTCCCGTTGAAGCGGAGAAGCCGAAATAAGCGCTTTGTTCGCCAAGACAGCCGAAGATATCGATCTGATAGGAGAGGATACGCTGTTGAGGATAATTTTTCCCGATGTACACGTTCAGAAACTTATCAGAGCTGTAAGTTATCCATGCCTGGATATCGTACCCGCTCTTCAAATTGATGGCATACTGGTCCAGAGAGGTGAGAAATGTGGAATTTATGCCGGAATCATTGATTCCTACATGGTTGTCATCGGGATCAGTAGTGCCTGGGCTCTTCCTCGTGTCGAATTCGACTGCGATCAACGTAGAACCACCAATCACGTTCAAAATCCCGTTCATGGAGTAGTTGAAGAGGCCCAACCATTCGCCAGAGCTATTATCAGGCATAGAAAGTTGGGAAGTTATGACGAAAGCCAGACCCTCCCCGCCACCTTGGGCTCCTTGCTGAATGTTGAAAAGGAATGAGGTACTGAAACCCATTCCGTAATATGTGATTTTTTCGTATATAACACCCTTCCAGACTTATTTGATAGGGATGATGGATCGCTACTTGTATCTGGCGTGACTTCCAGGCCAGAGGAGCTCAAGCTGGCGCCGCCAAACAGGCTGAAATCGGTAGCGTCTGCGACATTGGTAGAAGGAAAATTAATCTCAAAAACGGAAATGGTCTCTCCCACCATACATATAAGGATTATTGCTTGTAGGAAACCCATTCAGTTTAATGTCAACAAGGTGCAAATTCAATATGATGCAAATGCTGAAATAACCACCTGCAGGCCAAGAGAGAAAGATCGCAATGCGTAGCTATCACCGAACTTTAATGGAATGGATAGTGGGCGAGGCCTTGAACTCGCGAACGATCAGAGGAGTCGAAGCATTATTGGCAGTCGTGAATGCACATAAAGTCTTTATGTCGAGTTTGAGATATTCCTGGAACGAGTCGAAGCATTATTGGCGAATGCAGCTGAAGTCTTTATGTCGAGTTTCAGATGTTCCTCGAATCTGTAGTTTGGAATATTTAATTGAGAGTCTTTACGTGGAGTTTAGATATTCCTGGAGTTTGTAATTGACATCAGTTTAATATGATAGACAGTTAATTTTTGGGATTAGGCTTCTGTTTTGGTCCGTAATTATTAGAGTTAAAAAAAACTTTAAAATTAATTAATTTTATTATATATTTTTATGTACATTGTGCATTATTATTTGACATTAATAATTAATATACCATTTATTTGGATTAATATACCATTTATTCGGTTATAATGACATCAATCATTAATCATTAATATACCATTTATTTGGTTATAATGACATCAATCATTAATATACAATTTATTTGGTTTCCATTGTGTTAATCTTACACAGCAATCGTGGAATGAGTACCTTCGTGGAATAAGTCCCTTCCCCTCTCACAATCGAATGAAGGCACAAGGGAGAAACCGGAAAACGGGCCACACAAATGTGCATAGGGCACCCGTGCGGTCACAAACTTAGAAAATTTGATACGTGTGCCCTCAACCGAAATGCGTTTGGGCAGGTGCCCTCGACCGAAACGACCCGACCCGAATGCGTTTGGGCAGGCGCCCTCAACCGAAATGACCCGACCTGAAGGGGTTTGGGCGGGCACCATCAAACGAAACGACAAGGTGCGCCTGACCAAACGAAGGCACAAGGGAGAAAACGGCAAACGTGCCGCACGAACAAGCACAAGGCACCTGTGCGGTCACAACTTAGCAAATTTAATACGGTCGCCATCAAACGAAACGACCCGACCCGAACGCATTTAGGCAAGCACCCTCACACGACGCGACACGACGTACACGACCGGACGAAGGCACAAGGGAGCAAACGAAAAACGGGCTGCACGAACATGCACAAGGCACCCGTGCGGTCACAACTTAGCAAATTTGATACGGCCGCCCTCAAACGAAATGACTCGACCTAAACACGTTTAGGCGGGCTCCCTCACACGGAGCGACACGACATGCATGACCGAATGAAGGCACGAACGTACAAAAGGCACCCGTGCAGTCACAACGTAGCAAACTTGATACGGCCGCCCTCAAACGAAACGACCTGACCCGACCCGAATGCGTTTGGGTGGGCACCCTCACACGACGCGCCCGACTGAATGAAGGCACAAGGGAGAAACTGGAAAACAAGCCGCATGAACGTGCACAGGGTACCCGTGTGGTCACAACTTAGCAAGTTTGATATGGACGCCCTCAACCGAAACGACCCAGCCCAAACACGTTTGGGCAGGCACCCTCAACCGAAACGACCCGACCCGACCCGAACGTGTTTGGGCGGGCGCCCTCAACCGAAACAACCCGACCCGAACGGGTTTGGGTGGGCGCCCTCAAACAAAATGACACGGCGTGCTTGACCGAACGAAGGCACAAGGGAGCAAACGGAAAATGGGCCGCACGAACGTGCACAAGGCACCAGTGCAGTCACAACTTAGCAAATTTGATATGACCGCCCTCAAATGAAACGCCCGACCCGAGCGCGTTTGGGCGAGCGCTCTAACATGACGCGACATGGCGCGCACGACCGAATGAAGGCACAAGGGAGCAAATGGCAAACAGGCCGCACGAACGTTCACAGGGCACCCGTGTGGTCACAACTTAGCAAATTTCATACGGGCGCCCTCAACCGAAATGACCCAACCCAAACATGTTTGGGCGGGTGCCCTCAACTGAAACGACCCGACCCGAACGCATTTGGGCGGGTGCCCTAAACCAAATTGACCCGACCCGAACAGGTTTGGGCAGGTGCCCTCAAACGAAACGACACGGTGCACTCGACCGAACGAAGGCAAAAGAGAGAAAACGACAAATGGGCCGCACGAACATGTACAAGGCACCCGTGCGGTCACAACTTAGAAAATTTGATACGACCGCCCTCAAACGAAATGACCCAACCCGAGCGCATTTAGGCAGGTGCCCTCACACAGCGTGATACGGTGCGCGCAACTAAATGAAGGCACATGGGAGCAAATGACAAATGGGTCGCACGAACGTGTAAAAGGCACCCATGCGGTCACAACTTAGCAAATTTGATACAGTCGCCCTCAAACGAAACGACCCGACCCGACTCGAACGTGTTTGGGCAGGCGCTCGACCGAATGAAGGCACAAGGGAGAAAACGACGAACGGGCCGCACGAACGGGAAAGCTTAGGAAGAAAGAATTCTTCAGGGCCTCCACCTAGCACCTAGCATGGTCTCCCCAGCTTCTTGGAAAGTTATCCCTAGCATAGGGGACACCATCAGGATCTTCAAACCTCCTCTAGAAGGATTTATCAAACTCAGCTTTGATGGAGCCTCGAAAGGCAATATGGGGCACGCAGGGGTTGGAGGGATTTTTCGAGATCATCATGGCACAACAAGATTCATATATGATGACTCCTGTGGCTTTGCCAGTAACAATGAGGCATAATTCATAGGAGTGCACCAAGGTCTCCTCTTGGCCATCAGGCTAGGATACAGAAAGCTAGTAATCGAAGGAGACTCTTAGTTGGTTACGAACACTCTCAAAAAACTTAATCAAGGAACGAAGTGGGGCAAACTAAGCTAAAGATGGCATACTTCTTCACATGTGTAGGGATTGGAGGATACAAACAAGAAATTTGATTATATCATTATCACCCATGTAAGGAGGGAAGGAAACAGAGCAGTTGACCTCCTGGAAAATTGTGGTTGCGCTCACCTGAATGAACCTATTGAATTAAGCATGCCTCCTAATCTCGGGGAGGAATGATGGATCAAGCTGCAGAGCATCAAAGAGCAGGACAGGTCAGAGGGCAGAGCTCACCCATAGTTCTCGGACTCAGCTCCCTGATCGGGGTGTAACGAAGAAGATCAACCTTCCCATCAGTGTTAATGGTAGTGTCCCTGGGGTTGAAGCCAACCACCTTCCACATGAGTTGCAAGGGCGCCAAGCTGTACTGTCGCATGCAGCACGAGGTGAGGTAGCGGGACAGAGGCCCGCTCATGGAGCTTAAAACAGGGTGGAGGAAGGCATGGGGGTTTTTTTATGATGAAAGACTTTGGTGTAGGCGCGACAGCGGGATAACAAACCTCCATTGCACTTCCACCATGATGAAACTCGGGTATGTGCTTGGTTTCCTCTCCCTTGTTCATGCCATGTTTATGTTTTATGATTTGGGCCGGTCTCTATGGGAGCCTAAGGTGATTAAGCTGGACTGGTATAGTCTTCTGCTGGGTAGGGGAGAGCGGAACCATTACGACTTTAGTTGGGGGAAGGTTGGGGTTCTTTTGGCTCTCTGCTTCTGTGTCAAAGTAGGAATTGGGCATGGCCTCAACTTGCACCCGAGTGTGAGTTTGTCAGGTAAGGGATTCCAACAATATGGAATGGTGAGGGGTCGGGAAATCCTGCCAGGGTATAGAGTCAAGGAGTAGTCATGGGTTGTGTTTAGTTCAAAGGCTTTGCTGGTTTATACCACCTTGAGCTACTTGGGCTGAGTGCGCATGAGGAATGGGAGAGGGAATTCCACCCAGGGCCGAGCAATGGGCAGCGACGCCTCCTTTGTCAATTTAGAGGGTGGGAGGTATGACGAGAGAGAGGACACCAGAAGGGAGGTTAGGAGATTGAAGGAAGGCATGAGCTCTTTGGGTTATGGGGATAATTTATGGGGTGCGTGCGACCGTCAGGGACAGGGGGTGGCAGAAATTAAGCAGGGTATGAGGGCGATGGGTCCGCAGAGGGACAGGAAGAGGAGAAGTCCTAGGAAGAGGCCCCTGGGTCACCTTTATTCTGATAACTGGGATGCATGGACCTTTTATCGTTTTCATTATATGGAATTATGCCTTTGTTTGATTGTGTGGACAGGTCACCTACCCAGAAACCTAGTCAAATATTGTGGGATGACATGCTCCAAGATTCCTGTAGCTCGCGACCATTCCAAGAGCCCTGCAGCTTGAGGCCGTGGCTGGAAAGATAAAGGGAAGGCGGTAGAAGCCCAACCCAGCTCACCCCCGAGCAAGCCGAGAGGAAGGAGGCAATCGATGTGATCCAAGAGGTAACGAAAGCATACCACGAGAACACATCAGAGGAAATTCAAAAGCTCATTGAAAAATGGGAAACTGACATAAATAGACATGCAGAGACAAAGATGGATACTAAGGAATGGAGAGGTTTAATACCAGATTTGGGACAAACAAGGGGCAGACTAACATAATTCAAGCAGACACTGTATCTTTGTTGGTCGATGAAGAGCATCCTTGGCAAAGCCTTGGAGAAGATCTGTATAAGCCTAGTGAGATTAGCCCAAGACTTCCCAGACTACAAGAGCGAGTTTGATAAGACCAAGTTCCAGCTGAGGAAACAGGATGGGTGCCTCGAGCGTATTGACTACCACCTCTCGTGTATTTCCAACCCTTTTGAGCAAGCTGGTACCTAGGTTCAGGATCTGACACCAATGGAGTCAGCCTCGGTTCTAGACGAGGTTGAGTAGTTCATGACTATTTTAATCTGCCTTTTTGCTCAGTGTTTATATGTGGCTAACATTTAAATTTCAAGGATCTAATAAATATGTTAGTCAATCTGTGAGAAACTGTATATTATATGTGTGAGTATCCAGGCTTTGTTTGTTTGGTATGACATACTCAAAACCTTATTTTTTTGGATGGCATACCATGCCATCAGGTGGCCAATACACTGGGTTCCTCACTCAAGACAGGTTGAGACCACCAAACTGGTAAATCTAGTTGTTTTTTGTTTATAAAATGAATGAAAAGGGAGTCCTACCAAGCTTACAAAAAAAATGCTATAAAATGTATAAAATTAATAACAATAACAAATTCTAAAATTACATACATACATATATGTAATGAAATAATAAAAAATATACTAAGTATAATATAAAAATGCAAACCATACTATACCATATGCAATACTATTGGATTCTCAATGCCATGGGCCCATAAAACACTATCATTAAGTTGAAGCAAAATTTAATGGCACATGTACATATTATAGCTCTATCAAGCTATGTGTCTCCTTCAAGCTCCATAGCACGATGGAGCTATGTAGTTTAATTCAGGGTTTTATTTAGTCCTAGATGGACCTTTTAAAAGCTTTGATGGAGGGCTTAAAAAATACCCTCACAAAGATACATTTTCAACCTTTGGAACAGAAGTTCTTCCAAAAAAGAGTAACCCAACTCCATCGAATTCACCCTTATTTTATTTTGAAATTACAATAATATAAAAATATTTATCTTAATTGGCTTATTCATAAAATAAATAATTATGTAATATGGTTTTGTGTATTTATTTTCTCATGAGAATAATATAAAAAGTAAATAATTGAAATAAAATATTTAGAAAACAATTACTTTGAACTTGTTGTATTTATGGTGCAAAATGAGAATAATATAAAAAGTAAATAATTGAAATAAAATATTTAGAAAACAATTACTTTGAATTTTGGTTTTACATGTAAACATGACAAACAAATAAATATTATAAAATAAATATTTGTGAGTTTAGTTCTAATTTATATATTCATAATATAGATATTTGTAATTTTTTTATAGTTATGGTGACAATTCACATTAATAAATCCACTTGTACATGCCAACATGGCAAACACAAAGTTAACTACCCTACTTTATAGAACTTGACAATATAGCATACACCACTTCTTTAAATATATGGTGATATACTCCACATCCAATAAGACCAATAAAAAATTATTTCACTTTAACACCACATAGTAAGAATGGTGCTAACTTGTCCATCAAATATGGTGATTATATACTTCATTTTTAATATGATACATAAACATTTACACCACATTAACACCACATAACGTAAGTGGTGCTAACTTATGGTAATATAATTTATTTTTAATATAATACATAAACATTTACACCACATTAACACCACATAACTTAAGTGGTGCTAACTTAATGTGATATATTTCATTTTTAATACAATACATAAACATTTACACCACATTAACACCACATAACTTAAGTGGTGCTAACTTATGGTGATATACTCCATTTTTAATATAATACATAAACATTTACACCACATTAACACCACATAACGTAAGTGGTGCTAACTTATGGTGATATACTCCATTTTTAATATAATACATAAACATTTACACCACATTAACACCACATAACGTAAGTGGTGCTAACTTATGGTGCTAAAAGAGAGCTTTTCTTGTTGTGCCCGCTCTTCAAATTGATGGCATACTGGTCCAGAGAGGTGAGAAATGTGGAATTTATGCCGGAATCATTGATTCCTACATGGTTGTCATCGGGATCAGTAGTGCCTGGGCTCTTCCTCGTGTCGAATTCGACTGCGATCAACGTAGAACCACCAATCGCGTTCAAAATCCCGTTCGTGGAGTAGTTGAAGAGGCCCAACCATTCGCCAGAGCTATTATCAGGCATAGAAAGTTGGGAAGTTATGACGAAAGCCAGACCCTCCCCGCCACCTTGGGCTCCTTGCTGAATGTTGAAAAGGAATGAGGTACTGAAACCCATTCCGTAATATGTGATTTTTTTCGTATATAACACCCTTCCAGACTTATTTGATAGGGATGATGGATCGCTACTTGTATCTGGCGTGACTTCCAGGCCAGAGGAGCTCAAGCTGGCGCCGCCAAACAGGCTGAAATCGGTAGCGTCTGCGACATTGGTAGAAGGAAAATTAATCTCAAAAACGGAAATGGTCTCTCCCACCATACATATAAGGATTATTGCTTGTAGGAAACCCATTCAGTTTAATGTCAACAAGGTGCAAATTCAATATGATGCAAATGCTGAAATAACCACCTGCAGGCCAAGAGAGAAAGATCGCAATGCGTAGCTATCACCGAACTTTAATGGAATGGATAGTGGGCGAGGCCTTGAACTCGCGAACGATCAGAGGAGTCGAAGCATTATTGGCAGTCGCGAATGCACATAAAGTCTTTATGTCGAGTTTGAGATATTCCTGGAACGAGTCGAAGCATTATTGGCGAATGCAGCTAAAGTCTTTATGTCGAGTTTCAGATGTTCCTCGAATCTGTAGTTTGGAATATTTAATTGAGAGTCTTTACGTGGAGTTTAGATATTCCTGGAGTTTGTAATTGACATCAGTTTAATATGATAGACAGTTAATTTTTGGGATTAGGCTTCTGTTTTGGTCCGTAATTATTAGAGTTAAAAAAAACTTTAAAATTAATTAATTTTATTATATATTTTTATGTACATTGTGCATTATTATTTGACATTAATAATTAATATACCATTTATTCGGTTATAATGACATCAATCATTAATCATTAATATACCATTTATTTGGTTATAATGACATCAATCATTAATATACAATTTATTTGGTTTCCATTGTGTTAATCTTACACAGCAATCGTGGAATGAGTACCTTCGTGGAATAAGTCCCTTCCCCTCTCTCGTCAATCTTATACAACCTGTAATTAATTTCTTCGGAAAAGAAACGACCTGGTATCCTGCAGGGTGCAGCGAATAGTGGGATCGGAAATGCCTATTTTTGGATACCATAGTGTCGGAATAGGAAATGCAATCAAATTACGAACATAGCCGGATCCTTCGTCCTAACGACGTTGCTGGTTTGACCCCGCTTTTCATGGGTAATCTCATCTCATCGTTAGACTAATCAACACGTTTGTGGGTTACGAAAAATAATGTGAAATATACAACGCTAGATTTTTTTATTTTTATTTTAAGTTCCGCTTGATGTAAAGGATTTAAAACTAACTTATTTTAAAAAAAACATCCGTAGTGAATGAGCTAATAGATTATTAGAGGTAAAGGATTTAAAAATAATTTATCAAAAAAATTATGTAAATATTATTTTATATTTAAGTAATAAATGAAAAGCATTAGGTGGAATTGGAATATAAAAAATCATTTATTCATTATAATTTTAAAGTATCATTTTACTAAAATTAAATGTATGTTAATTTTAAATTTATCAAGTGTAACTAAGATAAAATCTATTGAGGGCTATGTTTCTTTGATCATTGAAACTTTTCTAATTCAAAATATATATTTTTAAATCTTTCTGTTGTGATCTCGTCGATCGAGAGGACATATGACACTGAAATATTTTATTTACTATGGTTGTTTTTTTTGGGGGGGCTAGTTTATGTGAGTCATGAGATGATTGACACATCTAAGTCTTCAAAGTCCCCAGAGATCCCACTTGGCTTAGGCCACATTGGTCCTTAGCATGGTTGATTTTTTCCCATTAAGGATAGAACGGATGACTTTTTCACCAAAGAGCTCCTTAACAAAACACCCTCCCACCTTTACTTTAAGTGAGTCGGCATAGTTATTGAAATAATTTATTTATAACTCACATTGTACACATTAAGATATCAACCAATAATAAATATCGAAACACTTTTTTTATTGCTAAAAAGTTAAAATTAAAAATTAAAATAAAAACATAAAAATTAATGCAATTATAATTTTATTTTAAATTATTATAATTACTAATAATCATAAAAAAATTATATATAAGTTGATTATAAAACATCAGAGAAGATTCTTGATCATGGAGAATTACCTCAATTTACCATGGAGAGTCTTAATTTGTTAAAAGAATTTACCATGGATTCTTCAAATGTAGAAAAACCTCTCAATTCAAGGGAAATAAGTGAGGAGACAATATCAACCTCTCACTTCTAGCATGTGGAAATAATTTTTATAGTTAATACCTATAATTTCTTGAGCTACATTGAAATGAGCCTAACTAATCAAATGGGAAAGGGAGGGTGTGGCACGTCCTCCCCTGTCATTGCCGGGTGGGATGACCACTTAGCCTCCCTCTAGATAATATTATATTATCGTGTCACCCAATATGGGAAAAAATAAATCAAGGTGTGCTAGTTTAATGCAATATTTCTTTAATATTGATGCAGTAAGCTTGTCCCATGAGTGAGTTTGTCCCATGAGTGATTCACAGAAGGAGATGAGAGGGTGAAACCTTCATTAGCTAGCCTATTTGTAATCTTATTTCATTTTCGCCAAACATGCGGGTTGATGATGATCGTAATTTTGGGAGAAAATTTGTTATGTGCACTAGGTTGCTTTCCAGATGCGAACTATAAGAAAAATTTCCAAGATCTAAGCTACAATGAATTTTCTTGAGCAAGGAGATGATAAGTTGAGAATATGCCTCTACTACCATTTTGCAACAAAAAAAAAAAAAAATACTGCGTAACTTTAGACCACATTCTAGAGAAAAACATGTTGCTACATGTTGTAGCTGCTACAACACTACCCAAAATTTTAGGTATATTCAAATTTTGGGTCCCCTCCTTTATGCTCGCTCAATCCATTAGGGTTTCATTCAGATTCAAAATCAGTTGCTCTCCTCCCCCTTGCTCTATCGAACTCTGATATTGTCCCCATGTCCCCTAGTTTCGTTAAGGATTGATCAGATAGCTGTTGTCAAAATTTATCTTCCCATTAACATGCGGCTGTGGGGGATATGTTCACACCATTGGTCATATTATGCATGTGCCCTTGTATCCTCGAGCACTTTTACATGCAAAAAGATAGCTCTTCTACCTGCATTTCTCGAAACCCTAAAATTCTCATGATGAGTGTCTTGAATGTATGTATCCCTCTCCTTTAGCACACTTTTCTCTTGAGAATTCAATAGGTGGTACCTATCATCCCTTCATAGGGAGAAGATAATTATATATTGCATAAATTGCGATGATTAAGTTTTTTTTCGGGGCCCAACTGGAAAACTGGTAATGGTATGTCAAAATAAATTGAAAATGCATGTGTGTGTTCTTGTCATGTCTGTTAGTTTAATATTAAAACACATGCCTTGTTACATATCTCTTCATTAACTTGTAGCCACTTTATGCCACACAGATCCACCAAGAGCAGTGCACCCAAGACACTTGTGTAACTAAAAGGTTATGCCCCTAGTACACATGCAGTGGAGGAATGGATCCGTGAAGGTCCCACATGAAGTAAATACCTTTCTACAAACTCAAGCCTGGAGCGATCTACCCTTGGTATATGTTTAAAATGATACTATGGAGGGGTCGATATCACAAGGGCAGGTTGAAGGTGATAGCAGAAGTGTGGAACGTGTAAAACCAAAACCATGGGATTACGAACGGGAATTTCGAGGCTTTTGACAACCCGTATTCTGCCACCTTAAAAAAAATGTTTTGAGGGGCATGCTAATATGTCGAGCATTTGAATGAAGCATTAGCCATCAATTTAAAATAAGTTGTAGACCTTCCATGAACCCATTCAAGAAATTCGGCATGAATTTGTCTAAAGCCACGTTTAAGGAAAACGCATGTCTGTGCTTTTTCTTGCAGCATACTACGTTACACACAAAGAGAGTCATAACATAATGGTTAAAATTTTTAATAAATCTCTTGTTCCCATAAAGTCCCCCTTATTCTCCTAAAACTTCCAAAAATCCCCCTCATTCCCCTATCGTTGCCCTTGGCTGGCCTTAAAATGCTTTAAAAACGAGCCAAAACCATATTTTATACATAATAAGGGCTTAGCCCCTTTCCTGCCAGCCCCTTTCAACCACTTTCCCATATACTCGTAGCCCAGGACCGAGCGCTTAAGCCTTAGGCGCTAATCGCATCGGAGAAACAGAGCGGCACATTAAAATTCCTTTATAATCACCGAGAAAACTCCGATGCGATTGTTTTGTTGTTAAAGTCCTTCGCTGTTTTCTATGTCGTTGATCTTCACAGAATGGATGGCGATCGCTGCGCCCGCAGCTTTCACCGTGCAACCCGTTCACTGCCTGTAGTCACATCTCTGCCATTCGTTAATTCGCCAGATCAATGGTCCACAGTTCATCCATATCGGGCGCGTTTCCAACCGTTGATCTGTACAGATCCGACAGTGCGGAATCCGCCCGTCCCGGTGGTCCCCGCCCGCTTTCACTATTCAAAAATCATCTAGTTTCCATCGCACCGCCTTTCGGCGGTAGGCAATATTTACCGATCAGCCAGCAATTCCATACATCACATGACATGCGTCCCCTGTACCTTTTTCAAAACCGTCATCCTTGCGCTATAACCGCCGTCCATCGCGCATTATTGTTTGGACACGGATGCCCAACGATATTGTCGTGGACCGTTCAATCTGGGGCGGGCCATCCAACGGCTATCGCTCGTCGAAGATGCACGATAGTTAACTCAGATGCACACTCGATAATTAAGGGTACGGCCCGCCATTCAGTTAATCTCCACCATCGATCTGATCTGCAGATCGACGGTCCACATTCAATCACCCTCCATAGTTTTTCATCGTCGATCTCCTCCCAGTCCAGGTCTGATCGCACGTCCGTCGTTTCTCGGTCCCGCCACATCACTCCTCCACGTGTTTTTCATCACATTGTCCTCCACCCTCTTTATATTTCTTTCAATTTTCATTCCATGATCATTTTGCGAAGGTTTTACATTCAAACCTTTGCCACGGTCCGCCACCTTTCACCATGAAATCTTCTACTGTTCACAGCATTTTTCTCTGCCATCCTGCATGGTTCAAACATTCCACCAGCCTGCATGGCCGTTCGCGTCATTCTCGTTGCATCCACCCCCCCATGCATTGTTTTCTTAACTTTTTTGCGCGTTCTGCAGGGTTATGAGCGACGGATAACTGCCATGATTTTCAGTCTCTGTTACAGTGACAGAGATTGCAGGAAAGATCAGATGCAGAGATTTTAATGAAGCAAAGCCTGGGAAGGTTATGGAAATGACTTCCATTTAAAGAACAGGGTTGAAAAATCGGTACAATCTTCCCAAGGCCATTAAAAGCATAGAGACTGCAGACAGAGATTTAAATGGAGCAGCAGAAAGCTTAAGGCACGCAAATGAAGATATTTAAGCCTTATGTTTAGAGATTTAAAGGTAAAGCATCATATTGAAGACCCATGGATCACGCAGAAGATTCAACACGGAAAATCAGTATATCAGGGTTTCTACATCAGCAGAATGTTTTCTCCATGCAAGGACAGAGTACCCATGCAACTTTTATTCTACACTGTGTTCCTAAAGAAATTTCCACCCTGACAACAGTCCTACACTGCCAGTGCATTAGTTATACAGTATGGCAGATCCCACCGTTGTCCATACACCTCAGTTTACTCACCAGAATTCTGCAAAAGGCTACAGAAAGTACTTCAAAGACATACCCTAAGTAAATTTCAGCCTGATGAAGATCACTTCTCCATCTAAAAAGCCCAGAAGATAAATGCTCATAATTAAAACCAAATGGAGCCTCGGCCCTCCTACTACTTCAAAGTTTTAATGCTGCATTTAATTTTACAACTACCATCGTTATTCTTTTTCCTATAAGAATTCCCGAGAACATATTGTAAAAGGTTGTTGTTCGGTTGCTGTCGTTGTAGTTAGAAAAGATTTAGTTCTGACTGTTCGAACAGTCTTGGGAGGGATTATCAGAGTAGTTGTTACGTAGTAGGCTAGGAGGAGAAGTTTGGATTGTAACAGCCATTGAGCTCAGTGTATGTGACTGGTTTTGTATCAATTAATCAAAGCACATTTCACAGGATCCTGGTCTATTACTATTGGTGATGTCTTCTAACTTTGTTTATTACATTTCATATTGTTTCATTTTCTGTTAGCTTGCATCAGAAATATGGGATAGGATTTACCCTTGTTAGGTACCCTATGTCTCTGCTCTCCTTGCCTTAAATGTTGTTCTGATAAATGTGCTATCTGAGGGTTTATTTCAGTCAATTTAACCAGTGTAGTTGATGTTATTGCCTGCTCTCTGATGTATGAATTGGATGGATCAATTCTTAGATGTTCTTGTTGGGTTTAAGCTGGAAGATTTGGGAACACTGGGGATTAGAGTTAGCCCTATCCACTAGGATCCTTGTGCGACCAGCTGGCCTTTATAAGATCTCTTTGTTCAAATTATCTCTTATTTCCCTTGGAGTATGCTAAAGCTGACCTGGAGTTAAATGACCTCTGGTCCGATCTACAAGCTGCCCCTTTGTCTCTCCTTTGAGAGTTTCCTATGAGTATGTCCAAGCAGGTCTGGAGTTAAATGACCTCTGACCTGATCTATAGATAGAAATTAGGTTGCTTTCCTTCTTTCACTTTCAGTCCTTGATGTTCCATCCCACCATCTATCTAAAAGATCCTTTATTATAGATTACTCGCCCTCTGAAATCCTTGGCTAGTTGTTTCAATTAATTCTCCTTTCATGACTCCATAACCCAATGGATGGCACTTTCTTGACCTATCCCCTTTGCTGAAACATCCTGCTGCTTTGTTCCTTTTTCTCCCATTACTTTCTCAGCCCATGATCTCATGACCAACTCAACAACCAACCAACCAAATCACTTTAAACCCCCATTTGTGGTTCATAACTAGCCTAACATCTCATTTTGAGCTTCAAAGATATATATCATTCTCTGTTTTATTGGAGAGATCCCTCTCCGGGTCCAGGAGGGCTAGATCCTAGGGTCCAAAAGTGCTTCTGATGTTGTCTCATCTTTTGGTCTTGCCAATCTGGCCAAAAAGTGGGAACCCCAACATAATGGTGACTCCACTGGGGAAGAGACCACTTTGCCTTTAGATTGGCATTTAATTGCTAATGGTGGACAACAGCCTGCTCCAAACATTCAAATTCATCCACCTGGCGACTCCACACTCCATAACGCCCAAAAGACCAAACGACTCCACTGGTAGAAGACTTTGAACTGGTTGAGCAGGCACAGTGACCTCTTTCTGATTTACAAACATGCTTCCATGCATACAGAGAATATATGCCCCAATGAGTAGGGAGCATATCCCTAGATTCCCACACAAAATGCCGGAAGTGGACTGGTTAAAAAACCTGCCTATATTTCAGGGTGAAAACACTGAGGACCCCTTGTTACATCTCATCAAGTTTCATATACATGTGTGGAAATTCAAAGTTGAATGGAATGAAGACTGCTTAATGAAAATGTTCATGGAAACATTAGAAGGAAAGGCTAGGGTCTGGTATGAATGGTTAGAACCTCGGAGTTTGTTTTCTTTGAGGGACATGCACCAAGTATTTCACAATAATTATAAAGGAAACTCTCCATCCTTATCATGGGATTGTTGTGATCAATCTCAGGATATCATACAGTATTTGTTAGGTATTGATGAGGATTTGGTTAATATGCATCCTGAAGATCTGTCAATAGTCGTTCAAGGATTTCATATGCACCCTAGATATCACAATAACGCAGATGAATCAGCTAAGGAAGAAAGGGGTCAAGAGACCGTAGACATTCCTCAAGATATCCCCGAAAACTCACATGCTGATTTACCATCCTTTGTGGTTGAGGTTCAAGATAACATTCTGCCTCAAATCGAGTCTTCAAAGGAAACAGAGAGCTGCTACACTTCTGCACAAAGGAGCACAAGACCATCCTCCCCTTTGATAGAATATGATATTGATTAGATCATCAATAGACAGCTAGCCTCTGAAATTTTTTACAGATCAGACATCCTTGCCCATTCATCTGATGAGCTTTATTGTACAAAGTTGGAAAGCTCACATGTAAATCAGAATGAAGAAAAATCTGCTGGCAATCCAGTATATCTGATTGGTAACATTACTTGCATTCATGATTCCCCTATTTTTGATCTATCTGATGATTGTGTTCTCCAAACAGAAGATGATCTTGCAGGGTCATCATTAGTAGATTTATGGGAGGAAATTCAGTCCCCTTTAATTCCAAAGTGTAATGAGCCAACACAGGCTATTTATGATACATATGAAGAGAGCTTTAAGAGTTCAGACAAGGGTGAAGGATCTATAGATCTTTGCTTCACTCCATTACAACTCATCAGTAATGGTTTTCACGTGTTTGGAGGTCAGCAGCCTTTCATCTCAGGAGATGAAGAGGAAAATAAGGAAGAGATTTTTTAGCAGACTGAAATCAAAAGGCCTTCTCTTGAAACAGAGGAAGCAATAGACCAAACCCCTACTCAATAATATATGTATCTCTTCACAGAGCTCGGCCCACCTGATCAGAACATCCCGAAGCTCCAAGAGGACAGCACTGCCACATATGATGAGTCCTCCAGTTCAAAAGATGAAGAAGATTCTCTTCCTCAAGAAATTATTTTTCTTGATCCAGTGGAAGAAGGGGAGATCCTGGTTGAAGCCTACCTGCCAAATATTCATAACTAGGTATCATATCATGATCGTTATACACATTTCTTGCAAACATTTGAAGAAGTATCAAGAGTCTTTTTGAGCAGCGTGTTGCAAACAGAAAGAAATTTTTTCGAAGCTGCTGTTGTGGAACAAAAAGAGTGGGAGCTGCCCTGCCTATCCAGCCTGCTCAAGGTGCTGAGCAAGAAAAACCAGTCATGGGATCATTTGATAGACTGGTTGCATTGGAAGACAATGTTTGTAAGCTAGAATTGTAAATATTCTAGTTAGAGTAGGATAGGTAGGAAAAGCTCAAATAAGCTCAGTCCGTGAGCATGTAGTTAGTTGTTTTAATTTCTGTAAGTCTAGGAAGCCAGACAGTCTAATCCTGGCATGACTGTTTTCAATTTCTGTCTTAGAATGTAGAGAAGAAGTCTGCTAGACAGTTTAATCCTAGCAGATAGTATCTTAGGTAGAGAAACTATGAGGCCAATAGTCTAATATGGTCTCATGGAGTAATAAGGGTAGAAGTGGAATACGTTTATTTTCCTATTTGTAAAGATTGATGATGTAAAGGGTCTACAAGTCCAAATGCACCCAGAAGAAAAATGCTAGGATTGTAGAAAGGGTAGGTAGATTGTTAGGGAAAGTCTCTCTGCTGATGGATCTATCATGTTGTGGTAGATGATCCAGAGAAAGAAAGGGATGTGCCAAGCAGCAGGCATCTGGCCTACACCAAAGATTATTTTCTGAATTCTTGACTCCTTCAAGAAGAAGCCATCCCCATGTGGAGCCACTGTTAGCCCACTATAAATTTTTTGACAAGCAAAGTAAGGGGCTAAATTTTTTCTGAGCCTTCAATGAATGCATCTCCCCTGAGACACATCATCCTTGAAGTCTCCTGTGTCTTTGCCCTATGAATGAAATCCCCTCTGCTGATTCCCATTTTAAAGCCTCTATGATTGCAAAAATTGTGCTCCTAAAGGGCTTCATGTGCCCCTTGTACCTCTACGTCCCCTGTACCTTTTTCAAAACCGTTGTCCTCGCGTGTTAACTGTCGTCCATTACGCATTATTGTTCAGATGCGGATGCCCAGCGATATTGTTGTGGACCGTCCGATCTGGGGTGGGCCATCCAACGGATATCGCTTGCCGAAGATGCACGATAGTTAACTGAGATGCACACGCGATAACTCAGGGTATGACGTGCCATCCAATTAATCTCCGCCGTTGATATGATCTGCAGATTGACGGTCCACATTCAATCAACCTCCATGGTTTTTCACCGTCGATCTCCTCCCAGTCTAGGTCTGATCGCACGTCCACAGTTGCCCGGTCCTGCCACGTCACTCCTCCACGTGTTTTTCATCACATTGTCCTCTGCCCTCTATATATTTTTTTTCAATTTTCATTCCGTGATCATTTTGCGAAGGTTTTACATTCAAACCTTTGCCACGGTCCGCCACCTTTCACCATGAAATCTTCTGCTGTTCGCGGCATTTTTCTCTGCCATCCTCCATGGTTCAAACATTCCACCAGCCTGCATGGCCGTTCGCATCATTCCCGTTGCATCCACCCCACCATGCACTGTTTTCTTAACTTGTTTGTGCGTTCTGTAGGGTTATGAGCGGTGGAAGACCGCCGTTTTTTTCAGTCTCTGTTATAGTGACAGAGATCACAGGAAAGATCAGATGCATAGATTTTAATGAAGCAAAGCCTGGGAAGGTTATGGAAATGACTTCCATTTAAAGAACAGGGTTGAAAATCGGTACAATCTTCCTAAGGCCATTAAAAGCATAGAGACTGCAGATAGAGATTTAAATGGAGCAGCAGAAAGCTTAAGGCACGCAAATGAAGATATTTAAGCCTTATGTTCAGAGATTTAAAGGTAAATCATCATATTGAAGACCCATGGATCACGCAGAAGATTCAACACGGAAAATCAGTATATCAGGGTTTCTACATTAGCAGAATGTTTTCTCCATTCAAGGACAGAGTACCCATGCAGCTTTTATTCTACGCTGTGTTCCTAAAGAAATTTCCACCTTGACAACAATCCTACACTGCCAGTGCATTAGTTATACAGTATGGCAGATCCCACCGTTGTCCATACACCTCGGTTTACTCACCAGAATTCTGCAAAAGGCTACAGAAAGTACATCAAAGACATACCCTAAGTAAATTTCAGCCTGACGAAGATCACTTCTCCATCTGAAAAGCGCAGAAGATAAATGCTCAGAATTAAAACCAAATGGAGCCTCGGCCCTCCTACTAGTTCAGAGTTTTAATGCTGCATCTAAGTTTACAACTACCATCGTTATTATTTTTCCTATAAGAATTCCCGATAACATATTGTAAAATTTTGTTGTTCGGCTGCTGCCATTGTAGTTAAAAAGGATTCAGTTCTGACTGTTAGAACAGTCTTGGGAGGGATTACCAGATTAGTTGTTATGTAGTAGGCTGGGAGGAGAAGTTTGGATTGTAACAGCCATTGAGCTCAGTGTATGTGACTAGTTTTGTATCAATTAATCAAAGCACATTTCACAGGATCCTGGTCTATTACTATTGGTGATGTCTTCTAACTTTGTTTATTACATTTCATATTGTTTCATTTTCTGCTGGCTTGCATCAGAAATATGGCATAGGGTTTACCCTTGTTAGGTACCCTATGTCTCTGCTCTCCTTGCCTTAAATGTTGTTCTGCTAAATGTGTTATCTGAGGGTTGATTTCAGTTAATTTAACCAGTGTAGTGGATGTTATTGCCTGCTCTCTGATGTATGAATTGGATGGATCAATTCTTAGATGTTCTTGTTGGGTTTAAGCTGGAAGATTTGGGAACACTGGGGATTAGAGTTAGCCCTATCCACTAGGATCCTTGTGCGACCATCTGGCCTTTCTAAGATCTCTTTGTTCAAATTATCTATGTTTTCCCTTGGAGTATGCTAAAGCTGACCTGGAGTTAAATGACCTCTAGTCCGATCTATAAGATGCCCCTTTGTCTCTCCTTTGAGAGTTGCCTATGAGTATGTCCAAGCAGGTCTAGAGTTAAATGACCTCTGACCTAATCTATAGATAGAAATTAGGTTTCTTTCCTTCTTTCACTTTCATTCCTTGATGTTCCATCCCACCATCTATCTAAAAGATGCTTTAGTATAGATGACTTGCCCTCTGAAAGCCTTGGCTAGTTGTTGCAAGTAATTCTCCTTTCATGACTTCATAGCCCAATGGATGGCACTTTCTTGACCTAGCCCCTTTGCTGAAACATCCTGCTGCTTTGTTCCTTTTTCTCCCATTACTTTCTCAACCCATGATCTCAGGAACAACTCAGCAACCAACCAACCAAATCACTTTAAACCCCCATTTTTGCTTCATAACTAGCCTAACATCTCATTTTGAGCTTCAAAGATATATATCATTCTTTGTTTTATTGGAGAGATCCCTCTCCGGGTCTAGGAGGGCTAGATCCTAGGGCCCAAAAGTGCTTCTGATGTTGTCTCATCTTTTGGTCTTGCCAATCTGGAAAAACGTGGGAACCCCAACATAATGGCGACTCGACTAGGGAAGAGACCACTTTGCCTTTAGATTGGCATTTAATTATTGATGGTGGAAAGCAGCCTGCTCCAAACAGTCAAATTCATCCACCTGGCGACTCCACACTCCATAACTCCCAAAATACCAAATGACTGCATTGGTAGAAGACTCTGAACTGGTTGAGCAGGCACAGTGACATCTTTCTGATTTACAAGCATGCTTCCATGCATACAGAGAATATATGCCCCAATGAGTAGGGAGAATATCCCTGGATTCCCACACAAAATGCCGGAAGTGGACTGGTTAAAAAACCTGCCTATCTTTCAGGGTGAAAACACTGAGGACCCCCTGTTACATCTCATCAAGTTTCATATACATGTGTGGAAATTCAAAGTTGAATGGCATGAAGACTGCTTAATGAAAATGTTCATGGAAACATTAGAAGGAAAGACTAGGGTCTGGTATGAATGGTTAGAACCTCGGAGTTTGCTTTCTTTAAGGGACATGCACCAAGTATTTTACAAGAATTATAAAGGAAACTCTCCATCCTTATCATGGGATTGTTGTGATCAATCTCAGGATATCATATAGTATTTGTTAGGTATTGATGAGGATTTGGTTAGTATGCATCCTGAAGATCTGTCAACAGCCATTCAATGATTTCATACACACCCTAGATATCACAAGAACACACATGAATCAGCTGAGGAAGAAAGGGGTCAAGAGACCATAGATTCCTCAAGATATCCCCGAAAACTTAGATGCTGATTTATCATCCTTTGTGGTTGAGGCTCAAGATGAGATTCTGCCTCAAATCCAGTCTTCAAAGGAAACATAGAGCTTTTGCACAAAGGAGCACAAGACCATCCTCCCCTTTGACAGAAGATGAAATTGATCAGATCATCAATAGACCGCCAGCCTCTGAATTTTTTTACAGATCAGACATCCTTGCCCATTCATCTGATGAGATTTATTGTACAGAGTTGGAAAGCTCACATGTAAATCAGAATGAAGAAAAATATGTTGACAATCTAGTATATCTGATTGGTAACATTACTTGCATTCATGATTCCCCTATTTTTTATCTATCTGATGATGATGTTCTCCAAACGGAAGATGATCTTGCAGGGTCATCATTAGTAGATTTATGGGAGGAAATTCAGTCCCCTTTACTTCCAGAGAGTAATGAGCCAATGCAGGCTATTTATGATACAGATGAAGAGAGCTTTAAGAGTGCAGAAGAGGGTGAAGGATCTATAGATCTTTGCTTCAGTCCATTACAACTCATCAGTAATGGTTTTCACGTGTTTGGAGGTCAGCAGCCTTTCATCTCAAGAGATGAAGAGGAAAATAAGGAAGATATTTTTGAGCAGACTGAAATCAAAAGGCCTTCTCTTGAAACAGAGGAAGCAATAGACCAAACCCCTACTCAAGAATATATGTATCTCTTCACAGAGCTCGGCCCACTTGATTAGAACATCCCGGAGCTCCAAGAGGACAGCATTGCCATATATGATGAGTCCTCCAGTTCAGAAGATGAAGAAGATTCTCTTCCTCAAGAAAGTATTTTTCTTGATCCAGTGGAAGAAGGGGAGATCCTGGTTGAAGCCTGCCTACCAAATATTCAAAAACAGGTATCATATCATGATCCTTATGCACATTTCCTGCAAACATTTGAAGAAGGATCAAGAGTATTTTTGAGTAGCGTGTTGCAAACAGAAAGAAATTTTTTCGAAGATGCTGTTGTGGAACAAAAAGAGTGGGAGCTGCCCTGCCTATCTAGCCTGCTCAAGGCGTTGAGCAAGAAAGACCAGTCATGGGATCATTTGAT
This sequence comes from Pinus albicaulis, assembly GCA_034641835.2. Lineage (NCBI taxonomy): Eukaryota > Viridiplantae > Streptophyta > Pinopsida > Pinales > Pinaceae > Pinus > Pinus albicaulis. Next base: position 202,375,208 of record CM076581.1, on the reverse strand, counting down.
AGACTAGTTGCATTAGAAGACAATGTTTGTAAGCTAGACTTGTAAAAATTCTAGTTAGAGTAGGATAGGTAGGAAAAGCTCAAATAAGCTCAGTCCATGAGCATGTAGTTAGTTGTTTTAAATTCTGCAAGCCTAGGAAGCCAGACAGTCTAATCCTAGCTTGACTGTTTTCAATTTTTGTCTTAAAATGTAGAGAAGAAGTCTGCTAGATAGCTTAATCCTAGCAGATAGTAGCTTAGGTGGAGAAAATATGAGGCCAACAGTCTAATCTGGTCTCATGGAGTAATAAGGGTAGAAGTGGAATAGGTTTATTTTCCTGTTTGTAAAGATTGATGATGTAAAGGGTCTACAAGTCCAAATGCACCCAGAAGAAAAATGCTAGGATTGTAGAAAGGGTAGGTAGATTGTTAGGGAAAGTCTCTCTGATGATGGATCTATCATGTTGTGGCAGCTGATCCAGAGAAAGAAAGGGATGTGCCAAGAAGCAGACATCTGGCCTACACCAAAGATTATTTTCTGAATTCTTGACTCCTTCAAGAAGAAGCCATCCCCATGTGGAGCCACTGTTAGCCCACTATAAATTTTTTGACAAGCAAAGTAAGGGGCTAAATTTTTTCTGAATCTTCAATGAATGCATCTCCCCTGAGACACATCATCCTTGAAGTCTCATGTGCCTTTTCCCTATGAATGAAATCCCCTCTGCTGATTCCCATTTTAAAGCCTCTATGATTGCAAAAATTGTGCTCCTAAAGGGCTTCATGTGCCCCTTGTACCTTTGCAGAATGTCCCTCTTTGCCCCATTTTCCTCTTGTCAAAGTTCCCTTTGTTCCCCTAAAGTCCCCCTTATTCTCCTAAAACTTCCCAAAATCCCCCTCATTCCCCTATCGTTGCCCTTGGCTGGCCTTAAAATGCTTTAAAAATGAGCCAAAACCATATTTTCTTCATAATAAGGGCTTAGCCCCTTTCCTGTCAGCCCCTTTCAACCACTTCCCCATATACCCGTAGCCCGAGACTGAGCGCTTAAGCCTTAGGCGCTAATCGCATCGGAGAAATAGAGTGGCACATTAAAATTCCTTTGTAATCACTGAGAAAAATCCGATGCAATTTTTTTGTTGTTAAAGTCCTCCGCTGTGTTCCGCGTCGTTGATCTTCATATAATGGACGGCGATCGCCACCCCCGCAGCTTTCACCGTGCAACCCGTTCACCGCCTGTAGTCACATCTCTGCCGTTCGTTAATTTGACAGATCAACAGTCTACAGTTCATCCATATCGGGCGCGTTTTCAACCATTGATCTGTACATATCTGACGGTGTGGAATCCGCCCATCCCGGTGATCTTCGCCCGCTTTCACTGTTCAAAAACCATTTGGTTTCCATCGCACCGCCTTTCGGGGGTAGGCGGTATTTACCGATCGGCCAGCGATTCCATACATCACGTGACACGCGTCCCCTATACCTTTTTCAAAACCGCCGTCCTTGCGTGTTAACTGCCGTCCATCGCACATTATTGTTCGGACGCGGATGCCCAACGATATTGCTGTGGACCGTCCGATCTAGGGCGAGCCATCCAACGGCTATCACTCACTGAAGATGCACGATAGTTAACTCAGACGCACACGCGATAACTCAGGGTATGACGCGCCATCCAGTTAATCTCTGCCGTCGATCTGATCTGCAGATCGAAGGTCCACATTCAATCACCCTCCATAGTTTTTCACCGTCGATCTCCTCCCAGTCCAGGTCTGATCGCACGTCCGCCGTTGCCCGGTCCTGCCACGTCACTCGTCCACGTGTTTTTCATCACATTTTCCTCCGCCCTCTATATATTTCTTTCAATTTTCATTCCATGATCATTTTGCGAAGGTTTTACATTCAAACCTTTGCCACGATCCACCACCTTTCACCATGAAATCTTCTGTTGTTCACGGCATTTTTCTCTGCCATCCTCCACGGTTCAAACATTCCACCAGCCTGCATGGCCATTCGTGTCATTCCCGTTGCATCCACCCCCCCATGCACTGTTTTCTTAACTTTTTTGCGCGTTCTGCAGGGTTATGAGCGGCGGAAGACCGCCGTGTTTTTCAGTCTCTGTTATAGTGACAGAGATCGCAGGAAAGATCAGATGCAGAGATTTTAATGAAGAAAATCCTGGGAAGGTTATGGAATTGACTTCCATTTAAAGAATAGGGTTGAAAAATCGGTATAATCTTCCCAAGGCCATTAAAAGCATATAGACTGCAGACATATATTTAAATGGAGCAACAGAAAGCTTAAGGCATGCAAATGAAGATATTTAAGCCTTATGTTCAGAGATTTAAAGGTAAAGCATAGGATTGAAGACCCATGGATAACGCAGAAGATTCAGCACGGAAAATCAGTATATTAGGGTTTCTACATCAGCAGAATGTTTTCTCCATGCAATGATAGAGTACCCATGCAGCTTTTATTCTACACCGTGTTCCTAAAGAAATTTCCACCCTGACAACAGTCCTACACTTCCAGTGCATTAGTTATACAGTATGGCAGATCCCACCATTGTCCATACACCTCGATTTACTCACTAGAATTCTGCAAAAGGCTACAGAAAGTACATCAAAGACATACCCTAAGTAAATTTCAGCCTGATGAAGATCACTTCTCCATCTGAAAAGTGCAGAAGATAAATGTTCAGAATTAAAACCAAATGGAGCCTCGGCCCTCCTAGTACTTCAGAGTCTTAATGCTACATTTAAGTTTACAACTACCATCGTTATTTTTTTCCTATAAGAATTCCCGAGAACATATTGTAAAAGGTTGTTGTTCGGCTGCTGCCATTGTAGTTAGAAGGGATTCAGTTATGACTGTTAGAATAGTCTTGGGAGGGATTAGCAGAGTAGTTTTTATGTAGTAGGCTGGGAGGAGAAGTTTGGATTGTAACAGCCATTGAGCTCAGTGTATGTGACTGGTTTTGTATCAATTAATCAAAGCACATTTCACGGGATCCTGCTCTATTACTATTGGTGATTTCTTCTAACTTTTTTTATTACATTTCATATTGTTTCATTTTCTGCTGGCTTGCATCAGAAATATGGCATAGGATTTACCAGGTTGTTAGGTACCCTATGTCTCTGCTCTCCTTGCCTTAAATGTTGTTCTGCTAAATGTGTTATCTAAGGGTTGATTTTAGTCAATTTAACTAGTGTAGTGGATGTTATTGCCTACTCTCTGATGTATGACTTAGATGGATCAGTTCTTAGATGTTCTTGTTGGGTTTAAGCTGGAAGATTTGGGAACACTGGGGTTTAGAGTTAGCCCTGTCCGCTAGGATCCTTGTGCGACCAACTGGCCTTTCTAAGATCTCTTTGTTAAAATTATCTTTGTTTTCCCTTGGAGCATGCTAAAGCTAACCTGGAGTTAAATGACCTCTGGTACGATCTATAAGCTTCCCCTTTGTCTCTCCTTTGAGAGTTGCCTATGAGTATGTCCAAGCAGGTCTGGAGTTAAATGACCTCTGGCCTAATCTATAGACAGAAATTAGGTTGCTTTCCTTCTTTCACTTTCAGTCCTTGATGTTCCATCCCACCATCTATCTAAAAGATCCTTTAGTATAGATGACTTGCCCTCTGAAAGCCTTGGCTAGTTTTTGCAAGTAATTCTCCTTTCATGACTCCATAACCCAATGGATGGCACTTTCTTGACCTATCCCCTTTGCTGAAACATCCTGCTGCTTTGTTCCTTTTTCTCCCATTACTTTCTCAGCCCATGATCTCATGACCAACTCAGCAACCAACCAACCAAATCACTTTAAACCCCCATTTGTGCTTCATAACTAGCCTAACATCTCATTTTGAGCTTCAAAGATATATATTATTCTTTGTTTTATTGGAGAGATCCCTCTCCGGGTCCAGGAGGGCTAGATCCTAGGGCCCAAAAGTGGTTCTGATGTTGTCTCATCTTTTGGTCTTGCCAATCTGGCAAAAATGTGGGAACCCCAACAGGATGAAAGGTGATGCCATATCAAGTGTATTAGAGATCCGAAATGCCACTCTCATAGAGGTAAGTAGTCGAGACATGAAGCCTCTCGCCGCACAGTAAGACCACGAAGAGCAACTTTGTCACAACACTGGTAACATTAAAAAGTTACATGCCGTATCAAATGTAGTGCTGCTACTGTCTAGCAAGCTCGGCCTCGGGTGACATGATTAGCGCGCATAGTAGGAGATCATTAAGAGTGGCGCCTCTTGATGCAAGACGTTTATGGGAAAGAAGAAAATGAATCTGAAATAGGTCTATGGTGACCCTTAGAAAGGTAAAGAGGCCCGTTTTCGAGTTGTTGAAGTGGTCGCATCTTGTGTGGAGTGTCACCACTGAGGCACTGGTGTGGATTTGAAAGCCATGATGGGCCGTGAAATAAGTTGAAAGTTGATTTCAAATGCCTCACATTGAGGGAGTCTCCACCATTCTTTGTGCTTCGATTTTGGTTGAAGAATACATCATACAAATGAACTGCATTTTGTTTTGTTCAGTTTGAAAAATATTTGCAGGTTTCGCCTCTGGCCTTAGCCACCGAAGGCCTAAAATAGTGTGGAGATGCCACTCGGATGATTGCCTCTATAGATCTTCTATTAATTCAAGTCAAACGCTACAGGTCACAAAAGTCAAGATTTTGGAGATGCAGAATGGAGGTGCGACTATACCAATGCAACCAATCGCTGAGTCGCAGATGTTACGAGTCATCCATCATTGCAACCTTGCGACTAGTAGGAGGTCTAACTCTCCCTCGAGTCGCTAAGTCATGGATATTACGAGGCATCCATCATTGCGACCTTGCGACTAGCAGAGAGATCACACTCTCCCTCAAGTCGTTGAGTTGCAGATATTACGAGTCATCCATCATTGCGACCTTGCGACTCGCACAGAGATCACACTCTCCCTGGAGTCGTCAGGTCGTATTACAAGGCCTCAACCCAAGTTCTGAATTTGTCCGATATGCGACTTAGCGACCTCTAATTAGTCACATTACCAATTAGGTCGCACCATCTCATGATAGAAAGAAAAAAGGGGGAAATTAAACTAGTGACCTCTTTTAATAGTGGTAGTGCATGCTTCTAATATTTATGACGTGAAATTTTTCCTCCATTTAATTTTGGGAAAGGGAACGCAACGATTGTTGCTACCTCGGTGCTAAAATAATAAAAATATTAATGCGTAGACCCATGGTTGTGAATTTGCAAGAAACTGCTAAGAATTCATTTTTTATAATATTTAATTCTTGTATTTAATCAAATTACATTGGTCTGAGTGCTTGTTTGATGCTTGTGTCTCTGTGTAGCATTGAAGCTACCAAGGCAGATCCTTGGAATTTAGGCAACCTCTCAAGCCAAGTTGGTAGCTAAAGCAACCCAAAGGGGCGGATATTGCAGAAATACCTAACCCGATTCAAACAAAAACTATTGAGGTATAATCAGCTTCAAAGCAGAAAGAAGAAATAGGGATTTTGGTTTGTGTAGAAAGGCTAAGGCTCATCGTGGAGATTTCATGGTTGGGGTTTCCTCTGGCGAGCAAGGTGGGTCCTTGAAAAACATTGAGAACCTCGTAATAATCTCAAAATCACATCTAGCACTCGGTCATTTATGCCAGAAAAGGCATTTGTGTTCCGAAAGGTGTGAATCCCACCAAAAGGGAACTAAAAAAGGGATAAAACCCTAGGTCGCAAACCTCCCCAGGTCACAGGTCGCAGGTCGCAAATGACTCAAGTCGCAAGCCAGCCCAACAGTCGGGGATGTCAAGAGTCAAGGGAAACTCAATAGTCACTTCAGCCTATATGTGTGGCTTCGAGAAATCAGGAAGGGGACTTTTAGCTCTACAATTGAAGCCAGGATGAGACAAAAAATTAGTGCTTGAGAGCTAAAGGTACTCAGCTCTTGGTATCAAGTAGAGAGAGAGGTAGCGAGGCTAGGGTTTTGGTATTATGCATTTAGATGAATAGCCCGTGTTCCATTACTAGGTTTTGACGAGTTGTAAAATATGTATTTGAAGTTGCAGCAACATTAATAATATATTCTTTTTTCCGCACTGATTCACATCCTTGCTTGTGGTGATAGTACTAGTTGTCTAATATTTCACTATGTTTGTACGTGTGCTTTCATGCATGCAAATGGTTATGAACTAATTCATAGTGGTTGCATGTACGTTTGCTTTCAAAACAATGTTTATTTTCCTTGCCATGTCAGTGATCTATTGTGAAATACTTTGCAATTAACTTCTGGTGTGTTCTCTTTCATATACGTCTAATTGGATTTTTGGCTTATCGATCTTGCTCATGGCGTACCCTCCTTTATATTTTTTTTCTTAGAATTGTTTATATCATTGTTTGTGGTTTGTCAATCTTGGGCTAATTTTTCTTCACTAATTGTTCATTTCATCCTTACCTCCGCTTCATCATCTTTTTATCTGGCAACCAAGAGTGGAAACACTTATGGTGGTAGCCGGGTCCACATACCGGATGGGGCTCCTATCCCAAATGGTGTGACGTCTAATTGGGACCTTTCACCGGGGAGACCCCCTTGTTGTCGGCAGTACAATTTTGCCCGTCAACAAATTTGCGCTAGAAGGAGGGCCAGATGACAAGCTAAGCCCTTAGAGCCTACAGTTAGTCTCATATATGTAAATGGATCGTCCCCAAATCATTCTCCCAAGATGTTTATTAGATATATCTAGTTCTTTATGCTCAATCCCCGATGAACCTCTATATCACTTGTGTCAGTTAAAATTCAATGGTGAGAATTGAATTTCCATAACTGAGCACCTTTCTGATTTATTTGAGTTTTGTGAGCATTGAAAAATTGATGACGAAGAACTGGCTTGTGTGCTCTTACCCCTCACTCTCGAAGGTTGCGTTAAGCATTGGTGTCGCACGTTGCCAGCAGCTTCCATCCATTTGTTCGGGCAACTCGTCAATGAATTTCGACAAGCTTTTTACTGGTACGATTTTCAAAATGTATTAATAAGGTTAAATGAGATCAGAATGAAACCTTAAGAATCTCTAGAGGAGTTTGCTATTAGATTTTTTCATCCTTGTTTTTAGTTCCTTGAGAGAGATGTTGATTGGGCGTATTAAATTGAACAATTTCGACAGGTGATTTTCATTTCCTTGCAACACCTTCCATCTATAACTAATATTGATCCTCATGTTTGTTATGATAATCCTCAAGTTACTAGTTGACCATATTCTACCCCTAATATTTCCTTGTCCATCTCCCTAAATTTAGGACAAATTCAGGCCTCCAAGAAGGAAATTTCTATTGGTGACATTCCTCTTCCTCCTCCTGAATTTCCACGTAAAGGAGTTTTGGTCACAAAATTTTTGAGTGATGATAGACACATACAGGAAAATAAAGCATGTTGTATCACATCTGAATCTTTCACGCACCCTGTCAAATAAAAACTTGAAAATCTTATTAGCCTAAAATCTCTCCTTGTCGATGAAACCAATCTCGATTCCACTGAAAATTTGCATGGGTACAGTTCTAAATCTCATTCACATACTGATAATGAATCAGGCCTTGTCCTAAATAAAGTTGATTTCCCTGCAAAATCATTGGACCGTGATGTGCATGCAAGATCATTGGCCTCTCTGGGTAACACTGATGTGCGAGATGAAGGTCCTTGTATGATTTATACCCCCGCATCTAAATCATTTCATCCATTATTCCTTGATTCATTTATTATGTCTGCCACACCAATAATTTCTTCAAATCATTCAAAACTGTCTTATACTAGTGTTGACGATAATCATGAATGCACGATTGGTGTTTCACAATCACATTACAAACTTGATGAAGCTCTTATTTCTGATATTTTTCTTCTGCAATCTGTAAATAGACAAAGGAGAAACTGCCTGTCTCGAAAACCTCAAGATGTTTCTCTTGTTGATTCATCCCTTTTTTAACCCTAGAGGAATCGAATATACCAGCAGCCCAATCTGATCAAATTGGTGATTCTAATTATTTTTATTTATCTGAAAATATTCACTCATGCCTCTAGGGACTTTAATTCATATCTATCTGTTGATCCTATGAAGTCACCGAAATTCGATGATTCACATTTTAATGATTCAGGGACCCATCAATAAGTCGAGGCAATTCAACTTCTACTGATGGTTATCTCAGGTTCTCACAATCCTGATGAGACCCTTGAAACAAATCAAACTAGGGTTTCTCGAATTAGGGTTTATGAAATTGCAGTTGCCACGCAACACACTCCTCTCAGCATAACCACGTAGGATGTCAGCTCATCTGGGAAAGCCTTCGATTCGGGTGATTTTTCTCCAAGCACATATTTTATTCCCCTAATAGCTGATATGGAACAACCTTTATACCCTAATTTTTCACTGGAAGGAGAACACTGGCCATTGTCCCTAATCTCTTTGGTTGTTGCCTGGCTAGTACAGGTTGCAGTTAGGTACAAACATATGATGTTTTACAAACCTCCCTATTGCCTGAAAATCTTACGTTCTATTTATCTCATCCCGGTAAATCTAAATAATCTTATATGTTGGACTGTCAATCTGTCAGTTCGCAAACATTTGATTGAATTAAAAATACGCTCACTGATAGTTGTCTAGTCGCCACAAATAATGACCACATCCATTTTCCAGTTGATCTCACGAAATCATTGATGTTTGAAAGCCCCCCATTGGAAGGTCCAGAGTTTGTCCAGGGTGGTGAGGCACTTCAGCCCCTGCTAACGGTTACATTAGATCCTCATGTCACTGAAAAAACCCAAGGACAACTTCAAACTAGGGTTTCCAAAATTATGGTTTCTACACTTGGATTCACGAGCATCCTAGCTTCACCTCGTGGATGCTTAATTGTCCCATTATGTCATCCTCAACATCATGATGAGATTCCCAGCTAGCTTAACGGATCCTATCCAATAAATATATCTGCAAGTAGGAAATGGCTTACCTCCCCCCATCGGATCTAGGTTTATGCATGAATGGGTGTGTGAAATTTATAAATGATTTTAGGTTTCAAGTACATATTTGTGCATATCAAGATGAAACTATTTTTCAGCTTGAAAAATCCATTCTGGCATGTTCTCTGGTAAGCAGCCATGACCTTCTTCTTGTTGTACAGGTTTGTCAAGTAAGTCTTGTTATTGGTGCACAATTTTTTATGTTGGTTCTGATTGCGAACATTGTTGTTCTTGCAGGTCAGGAGCTAAAGCAATGGTTGCATTGGAAATCTGATTTCACATAACCCAACTGGCTCTTTAGTTAAATTAGGATTTTCGGTTTAGGCTAGCTAGGATCTGTTAATAAAAGTTTGTTGGTTCAAGTTGTTAATTAGGTTTTACTTGCTAGAGTTTGCTTTATGGTTTCAAATTATGTTTGTTGTCTTTTCTCATGGTCAGTAGCTTTATGCATTATAATTTTCCATTTACTTTAGACTTATGCTATTTTAGTTTGCTTATTGCTGCATAATATTTAGATAATCACTACATGTGCTTTGTCTTTGCAAAATAAGTGCCACGAGCACATACACATAAGTGCTACAAGCACATGAAACAAATAAGGGTAAAGGATTGAGAAAGGCTTCCAGCACAAAGAGGTAGCACAATGACTCCACCAGGGTACTGACCAAGCTCGCTGGCAGCGGAGCAATGCTTATGATTTCTTGAGGTGACTCTGTCGGGGTACTATCTAGGTCTACTGGCAACGGAGCAACACTAGAGAATTATTTTAATATTCTGAATATAATAAGCTCGTTGCCTCGCTCTCTGCATTATCATCAAACTATTGGCATGCGTGAACTTATACTTGGGTGTTTTCGATTAACAAGAACTAGCTGAGGAAGAAAGAGAAGGCATATCTGTAAAGGTCAAAGAAAAAGAGGAGGTACCCACAGTGCTTGCCTAATGCTCCCTTGCATCATCACCTAGACTCGAGCCAGTATAGGGACATTGACAAAGATGCTAGATTCTGCCAGTGGTTCGCCAATTGTTGTAGCTGCTACAACACCACCCAAAATTTGTGGTATATTCAAACTTTGGGTCCCCCCCTTTATGCTCGCTCTGTCCATTATGGTTTCATTCAGATTAAAAATCAGTTTCTCTCCTCCCCCTCCCTCTTTTGAACCCTGATATTGTCCCCATGCCCCCTAGGTTCATTATGGTTGGATCGGATAATCGTTGTCAAAAGTTATCTTCCCATCAACATGCAGCTGCTAGGGATATTTTCACAGCATTGGTCATATTATGCACATGCCCTTGTATGCTCGAGCACTTTTAGGTGTAGAAATATTGCTCTTCTACTCGCATTTCTAAAAACCCTAAAATCCTCATGATGAGAGTCTTGACCGTATGTATCCCTCGCCTTTAACACAATTTTCTCTTGAGCATTCAATAGGAGGTACCTATCATCCCTTTATAGGGAGAAGATAAATATATATTGCATTAATTATGATGATCAATTTTGTTCTGGGGCCCAAATGGAAAATTGGTGATGGTATGTCAAAATAAACTTGAATGTGTGCATTCATGTCATGTCTGTTAGTTTTATTTTAAAACACATTCCTTGTTACATACCTCTTCATTAACTTGTAGCCACTTTATGCCACACAAAGCCAACAAGAGTAGTGCACTTAAGACACTTGCGCAATTGAAAGCTTCTGCCCCTAGTACACATGCAGTGGAGGAATGGATCCGTGAAGGTCCCACATGAAGTAAATACCTTTCTACAAACTCGAGCCTGGAGTGATCTGCCCTTGGTATTTGTTTAAGATGATACCATGGAGGGGTTGATATCACAAGGGCAAGTTGAAGGTGATAGCAAAAGTATGGAATGTGTGAAAACAAAACCATGGGATTACGAAGGGGAGTTTCGAGGCTTTTGACCACCCGTATGCTACCACCTTACAAACAATGATTTGAGGGGCATGATAATATGTCAAGCACTTGGATGAAGCATTAGCCATCAGTTTAAAATATGTTGTAGACCTCCCATTAACCCATCCAATAAATTCTTCATGAATCTGTCGAAAGAAATGTTTAACAAAAACGCATGTCCAGGTTTTCAAAGGGCGACCACGTCAACACACAAAGAGCTGTTAACACATACGTAGGTGAAAGGCTGAAAATCGATGCCATTTCGAGTGTATTGTAGATCCGCAACACCACTGTCATGGAGGAAAGTGGTCGAGACATGAATCCTCTCGCCACACAGTAAGACCATGAAGAGAAACTTTTTCCCAACACTGGCAATGTGAAAAAGTTACATGCTGTATCCAATGTAGTCCTGCAACTCTCTGGCAAGCTCGGCCTCGAGTGACATGATTAGCGCGCATAGTGGGAGATTATTAATAGTGGCGCCTCTTTATGCAAGACGTTTATGGGAGCAAAGAAAATGAATCTGAAATAGGTCTACGGTGACCCTAAAAAACGTAAAGAGGTCCATTTTCGAGTTGCTGAAGCAGTTATGGGTTGTGTGGAGTGTCACCACTTAGGCACTGGTGTGTACTAGAAAGCCATGATGGGCCATGAAATAAGTTGAAATTTCATTTCAAATGCCTCACATTAGGGGATTATCCACCATTATTTGTGCTTTGATTTTGGTTGAAGAATACATCGGACAAATGAATTGCATTTCATTTTCTTCAGTTTGAAAAATATTCGCAGGTTTCACCTCCAGCCTTAGCTACCGAAGGCCTAACCCGGTATGTAGATGCCACTCCAATGATCGCCTATGTAGATATACTATTAATTCGGGTCAAATGCTACAAGTTGCAAAAGTCAGGATTTTGGAGATGCAACATGGAGGTGCGACGGTGATCTCAATGCGACCAGTTGCTGAGTGGTAGATGTTATGAGTCATCCATCATTGCAACCTTGCGACTAGCAGGAGGTCGCACTCTCCCTCGAGTCACTGATTCGCAGATATTACGATTCATCCATCATTGTGACCTTGCGACTAGCAGAGAGGTCGCACTCTCCATCGAGTCACTGAGTCATAGATATTACGAGTCATCCATCATTGCGACCTTGCAACTAACAAAGAGGTCGCACTCTCCCTCAAGTCACTGGTTCGAATTACAAGGCCTCAACCCAAGTTCCAAATTTTTCCGATATGCGACTCAACAACCTCTAATGAGTCACATTTCCACTTGGGTTGCACCATCTCATGATAGAAAGAGAAAAGGGGGCAGCTAAACTAATGAACTCTTTTAATAGTGGCAGCGCATGCTTCTAATATTTATGACGTGAAATGTTTTCTTCATTGAAGTTTGGGAAAGGTAACATAATGATTGTTTCTACCTCAGTGCTAAAACAATAAACATATTAATGCGCAGACTTGTGGTTGTGAATTTGCAATAAATTGCTAAGAATTCCTTTTTTATAATATTTAATTCTTGTATTTAATGAAAGTAGATTGGTCTCAATTCTTATTTGATGCTTATGTCTCTATGTAGGATTGAAGCTACCAAGGTAGATCCCCGACATTTAGGCAAGCTCTCAAGTCGAGTTCGTAGTTGAAGCGACCCAAAGGGGCTGATATTGTAGAAATACTAGACCCGAGTTAAACAACAACTATTGAGGTATAATCAGCTTCAAATAAAAAATAAGAGGGATTTTGGTCTGTGTAGAAAGGCTAAGGCCCATCGTGGAGATTGCATGGTTGGGGTTTCCTCTGGCGAGTAAGGTGGGTCCTTGAAAAACATCGAGAACCTTGTAATAAGCTTAAAATCACATCTAGCACTTAGTCATTTGTGCGAGAAAAGGAATTTCTGTTTCGAAAGGTGTGAATCCCACCAAAAGAGATCTGAAAAAGGGATAAAACCCTAGGTCGCAAACCTCCCCAAGTTGTACGTCGCAAATGACCACAGGTCATAGGTCACAAATGGCCCAAGTCATGAGCCAGCACAACAGTCGGGGAGGTCAAGAGTCAAGGGAAATTCAATAGTCACTTCAACCTATATGTGCGGCTTTGGGAAATTAGCAAAGGGAATTTTAGCTCTGTAATTGAAGCCAGGATGAGACAACAAATTGGTGCTTGAGAGCTAAAGGTACTCGGCTCTTGGTATCAAGTAGAGAGAGAGGTAGCGAGGCTATGGTTTTGGTATCATGCATTGAGATGAATAGCCCGTGCTCCACTACTAGGTTTTGACGAGTTGTAAAATATTTATTTGAAGTTGCAGTAGCATTAATAATATATTCTCTTTTCTAGCACTTATTCACATGCTTGCTTGTGGTGATAGTATTAGTTGTCTAATATTTCACTATGTTTTTACGTGGGCTTTCATGCATGCAATTGGTTATGAACTAATTCACAGTGGTTGCATGTACATTTTATTTCGAATTAGTGTTTTTTTTTCCTTTCCATATCAGTGGTCTATTGTGAACTACTTTGCAATGAACTTCTGGCATGTTCTCTTTCATGTACATCTGACTGGGTTTTTGGCTCACCGATCCCGCTCATGCTGTAACCCCCTTTTTATTTTGCCACTTAGAATTGTTTATATCTTTGTTTGTGGTTCTTCAATCTTGGGCTAATTTTTCTTCATTGATTGGGCATTTCACCCTTGCCTTCAAGAGTGGAAACAATTATTGCGGCAGTCGGGCCCACATACCGGATGGGGCTCTTATCCCAAACGGTGTGAGGTGTAATTGGGACCTTTCACCGGGGATACCCCCTTATTGTTTGCATTACAATTTTACCCATAAAAATTACATTATTAATATTAAATCCCATAGCATGAGTTTGAAAATGGATGATGGAACCTTGGTTATTCATTATTACTTCCCCAAATCAAACGAATTATATATTTCCTATATTTTCTTTAGGAGCGTCATCAAAATTAAACTTTATAAATCCATTGGGAGGAGGAGACTAGTGCTCTAAAGACAATGGAGAAGGCCAAAGAGAGTTTTATAAGAGGGGATAAAGAGATAAGAAATATGAACCATATTTGAAGAACAATATTTTCAATGGCAATAGTTAGCCAATCCTGCTCTAGCCATGGATGGATGAGAACTAATTCACAAAAAATGAGCTTGATGTTTTCCCAAATTGATTTATGTGGTATAATTTTACTATGAAAAATGAGATGATTATGCACTTTCCAACCTTCCAAATTTACCATAAGAGGAGACCTAGAAGGAGGTAAAGGCCTTGATCAAGGATGGGAATAATGAAAACAACACTTCTCCCATTAGAAATAGTTAAGTCTGATCCTATTCCTATGTCTATTAGTTTAGACAGGAGTAAAACAACCTTATGTCCAACTAGTTTCTATAGAGGGACAGATGTTGGAGAGATTCTCAATATTCTCCTTTTTCATATTTACACAAGTAATATATCTACGGACCTTTAAATCCTTTTTTAATTAGCTTATCCTAGGTTAAAATTTTACCTTAGGCTAGAAGCTGTATAAAACTAGAGACATTGGAATAAATTTTTTTCACCAAATCTCCCTAATGGGGGTGAACCTCCTTCGAATACCACTCACAACAAGAAATTTTTTCCATTCCTAAATGAAGATTGGTGCGAGGGTAGGAGATTATAGATTTTAGGTCTAGCCATGCTACTTGGACTTTTAACTCCAACGCATGGCGCATGTCAAAAATCTAGTTCTCGGGCCTCACAAACGAGTCTCATCGCTATAAATTAATACATATGGTAGGCGTTATGGGGGTGTACAATAACACATTTTGGCTCACTATTACTCACATATTTGTAGTGATTTTTATCCTATTGGGTTGATTGGAAAACCTTCCCAGAGCCCCTGACATGATAATCTATGAGCTCATTGATGACTGCATGATGTTTAGGTGGATTGGATATTTTGAAGGGTGTGTCGGCATGCAAAATGTCCCTTCAGTGATCTCATAATCACTAGTTTCATCTGTTAGGTGTTGGTATATATATTATCTCTAGACCCTTATAGATGCATGGAGAATTATTGTTGGTGGCATTGTGTAGGTAAATCCCCTCTGTGGATAGAGGTGATCCCTCTAGCCCTAGGGTGGGTCTAGTAGCAAGAGGACATGTTAATGCGTCGATTCCTAGTTAATGAATGAAACAGAGTTGGGATAGATGTCCTTCCTTTGTTCTAATGCAGTTGTCATAGTTGTGGCAGCATTCTACTGATCTTCGTCCTGACACGTCGTGGTCCTTCAACAATGATACTCAGCTTCCCGCACAAGGATCAGAGAACAAAAGCAACATACAAAACAATGTTTGCATTCATAACTATCTAATTGGTTAAGGAGAATTAAACGTATTGCATAATATTTATCATATCAACACAAGATGGGAACCAAAACATCAGTGATGTATTAAGTAAGATAAAGAAAGAGATTACAACCAAATGAGCCTTGACGTCGCATCCTCCTTCAGTGGGTCCAGTCAAAACTTGTCTCGAGCATTTGTTGGGAAATTTGGACTTAGCGAGGCAATCAACCTAGAATCTCTCTCAACAAGGGGTCTCTCTCTCTAATCTATATCACACCAGCTATATCAAACTATTTCAACTATTCTCCAAAATGTTCAGCTATCCAAACTATTTAGCTAGCTGAATCTATGTGAGAGAGATGTATTTATAGAAGCGGAGGAGGAGGTTGGGATCCCTCATATGGTGGAAGGGAGGTCTTATCCTTTGGGAGGTTACCCCAAATGTACGAAACAAGAAGCCAAAGGAGGGTGCTCGACGTTATTTAGTGGAACCACCCATGTTGACTGGCTCATGAAGTGGTTAGCAATGGAAAATCCACTTCTATATTTAAAAAAATTTCCAGAAATAGCTCGGCGCAGGTAGTCCACTGAGACAAAGCGCCAATGGGAATGGGGCCCAGTGCTAATTTCCTTTATTGGCACGAGGCCATAACTGCCTGCGAGTGCCAACCCAAAATCATGTGTTTTCGATGGTATGTTCCAGGAATAGTCAACAAAGGAAATGTTCTTCTCATGGAAAGGGATGTAATGACACTTTTTGCAAGACATGACACTTCATATAAGTCACAAAAATGGTCCTCCAGTGTGTGGGATGGGGATTGCAAGGACAGTGAAAAAATTTTGTGTAACAGATTCCCCGTAAAGTATGAGGTCCAAGAGAGAGGGAGGGGTGAAATGGTTTACGAGAATGCGTTCGAACCACTATCAGAAGACCTGCAAGTACAAATACAACTAATATATCTAATACATGAACACGTGGCATGGGCACAGCCATCCATAATAGACTACATATAAACTGAGATATGAGGTATGGACACAACCTTCTAGCAGTAAGGATCAACAAATAGACTCAGGTATGCTCGCAGCCATCCAATCAAAAGATTCATGCATATAGTGATGATAAACCAAAATATCCCATAGCCTGGAACTTATCAGACAAAACCCAAGGTCTTGCGCTCCATCTTGACCTGAACAAGTACAAATTCAAGCATGAAAATATGTGAGTTGAAGTTGAACATTCAAGAAAATTACAGCCAATGATGTAAGCTATTAACAGGCATGAGAGAAACCACCAGTAATTACAATGGCTCTCAAGGTACAACTAGCACAATCCATGGAATGTGAAAAGTGATCTGGCGTCGAACACCTGTAGAATCACTTGATCGAAGGCCAGTGATGAGGACCTGTCGTCGAATGCGAAGAAATTACCATTGAGGCATGCAAGCTCCAAGGTACCGGAAGGGAGTCTCTAGATCAGATTCCTGGATAATGAGCTGAATTTGACAAGAAGTGACTTGGTTGAAGGTGAGCGATAATTTTTCCCACATCATTGGCATGAGACAGAGGAATATGATGATAATGAATAATTACAAAAAGAGGATCAGAGGGAGGTTGAAAACTGAAAACGAAAACTTCTCTTGAACATATCAGCGACACGACTCCGGATTTGGCATTATTTTACATCAAGGGATCTGAGCTCATGATGACGTGGGAAAAAGTAGATGAGAGGTCAAAGTAGATTACCCAAACCCATGGAGGAAAAAATGACGAAATGAGATGTCCCCAACTCGACACAAATGCATATGAGTGTCATGTTCAAGAGTGACATACTACTGACATGACTGAGAACTGGTTCCGTTTTCCCCCACCATTTCTGGTGAGTACCCCTTTATTTCTACACAAGCTTGAAGAGGGTAGCATATTCTTGTCATGTAAGTTTCTCCTTCGGACAAATCCATCCTAGTACATTTTACGAGCCCTAGGAAGGAGGAACTTGGTAACGTCATGATGAATATTTTTGATGTCACTTAGTTTTAATGAGTCTAACAAAGGAAGAAATCGGCATATTTTCATGTTTAGAGAGTTTGAAAAGGAGTGGAAAAGAAAACTCCAGGAGGTTCCTTTTCGTAGGTAGTCTCACAGATCTGAAAAGGTAGAAAACAATATCTGAGAGAACCTCTTATTTTCGATTGGAAAAGGTATTCCTTTTTCATAAATAGTTTATCCAATATCGAAAAAGGGGTAAATGTATACTAGGTAAACGACATTTCACAGCCTTTAATGAGTTCAAAACAACAAGAGTCTCGAAAATCTTTTCAATTTTTGAGAGTCAGAAAAGAGTTGAAATTTTACTCCTCTTGGAGGAACGAGTGGTTTTAAGGGTAGCAACTGGTTCCGGTAATGGTGGAACTACTCAGAACAAGTAAAGGTCAAGAGGCTGGCTAACAAGACCACTCATTGCAACAGTTCCTCAGGAATGGGTAAAACAACCAAGTCAGGGCATATGATTGGCCGAGCAGATGGTAATGATGGAATGAGAAAACCAAGGCTCATCTGGAAAAACAAGTTGATATAATGTCAATCATGAGAGGTAAAATAAAAATGGTTTCATTTTTACACAAGCTTGAAATCAGGAAAATTTGCTTGAATTTGGTTTCATTTTTACACAAGCTTGAAACTTTGCAAAAAACTATGCTTGAAACCAGTTTCATTTTTACACAAGCTTGAAATGGAAACAAACTATGCTTGAAACAATTTTTCATGCCCCCAGCATGGTGACTCAATTCGAGGTACATGCCCCCAAAGCTTCATTCCATTCGCCTAAGTATACAACTAGTTATTGAGAGTCGGATGGAGTGAAGGTTCAAATACAAGATCAAGTGAAAGACTTGACTGGGATTTTATGAGATAAGATGAAAGACTCGAATCGAAAAGGGAACTTGTTTCATTTTTTAACGAGGTTGACATAGTAAAAGGACTATCCTCAGAATACCTTGTTTCATTTTATAAGGAGCTTAACACAAGAAGAAGAACTCTGCTCCGACGACCTTGTTTCATTTTTGAGCTTGACACAAGAAAACGAACTATGCTCCGACGAGCTGATCGTGACGAATAAGAAGTCATGGCTTCCAAGAGTTTCTCATCCGACGGGAGAATAACACTTTGGAAATTAGGACCCAATGTCCGTAGTGCAGCGTGTACCACCTCACTGACTGAATCATCAGTGGATGCAGACATGGAACATGTGGCCACATAATTGACCTGTGGCGGGGAAGATATCGTTGGCAGGTAAGGACCAGGAAGGGATGATGGTAGACCAAATTTCACATTAGGACCAAAGAATTAAAGTTGATTAATGGTCATGATCCAACCTTCATGTGGAAAACAGATCACATAAAAGAGGGAAGAGACAAGTGCACCCATGGCATAAGCATAGTCGCACCCCAAGAGTAAATTAAAATCCAAGGGGCCTTGGACCACCATCACGTTTATATAGACTGTTTTCCCTCCCAAAGTAATAGGAAAATTTGGAAGGATCCCTAATGGTTGACTTGTTCCTCTATTAAAAGGCAATAGATTCCGAGTAACAGGCACAAGCTGCGCAGAACCCAAATCTTGCTATGTAGTTGAAGAAAAAATACTAACCAAGGTGCCTTTATCTATAATCCTGCCTGGTACAACCATATTGTAGGCTCGTACAGTGATCTCGAAGGGCACGTAAGAAGGAAGACATCAACTCCAATCAAAGGAAGCGACCAAACTACATGGAGGGGGTGCCATAGGAATAAGAGGATTATTCCCATGCATTACAGGAGCAGAAAGACCATCCTCCTAGGCTCCGAGAATGAGAGCAGGAGGATCACTTTCTAGAACAGTGGCGATAGGAGTCGGAGGATCTCCCTCTGATCCCAGGGAATCAGAGGAAATAAAAAGAACCTGATTAGGATGAGACCCACTCTTGATGGAAAAGACTTAATGGATCATAGGTGGAATCAGGTCGATCTTTTTCTCAACCAATGATTGGTCCAGAATGGACTTGGGAGACTAAATTTCAGAGAGAGCGGAATTGACCGGAGATGAATCCCGATCAATGACTTGATCAACTATCGAAGGAATCAAATAAAACTTCTGGTAACTGATGGGAATATAGGACTCAAAAGCTGAAAGGGTATCCAATACCTTAGAAGCTTCATCCATATAAGGACATAGGTGAATGGGATAGTTCCCTTCACACAACCTACAAGGAAATTTGATCTTACCCTATTTCTTACGAGTCTCATTATCTTTAGCTGAAGGCTCATTATCAGCATGATGCCCAGTGGTTGATGATGAAGGATGAATCGAACCAATAGACCATAGTTCTAGTACCTTGGGAAGACCAGGACAATCACGAAGAAGGTGGTCACCCTCACATAGCTTGCAAGGGAATTTGACTCTGCTAAACGAAGTGGAGGTTTCTCTATATTAGCCGCACGGGTATCAATAGTTGTTGATCCCCCCCCCTAGCTTATTTTCCTTCTTCTTCTTTGACCTCTTCTTCTTCTTCTTAGCCACCTGGGTACTAGAATCCAGACTTTCACCAGGCGAAGAGGAAGAACGAGGTGAAGAAATGGGCAAAGAAGGTGAGGGGTAAACCTTAGGATCAACATGGGTTTGACATGGTTCAGGCGGAGGAGAAATTTGTTGAGAAGTGTTTTGGATTTTCGGAACCACCGAGGTCGAAAATAACCAAACAGGTAGACCAATAGTTAACCTAGGAAGGGACAACGTTTCCATATACGGGGAACCAACATTCCCGAATGAAGGAAAAGGATCAGGATTCCCATCTGAGGGGATTCCTTGGTTGATAAACCCTGGGAACGTCGCCATTGGCCTCAATCCTAATGAATCACTAAGGAATGTAACTCTAACCAGGAATATTTCATGGATAATTAATTTTTTAAGACACTGAAAAAAAACTCTACCTTTTCATATTTCAAGAGTCAAGAAAAGGACAAAAGGTGACTGTAGTCACTTTCAGTTTGAACGAGCTTGAAAGGACAAGTGCTCGATGATATTTTAAATTTTAGAGAGTTACGAAAAGACCAAAATGAGTACTTAGGTAATCTAAGAAAGATGGTGTACCAAGTTTCCGTGAACTGCCATATACACCTTAGTGATCAAATGAAAGATAAATGACAAAAGACTTGATGTACATACAGGTAGTCTCCGCGAATGTTGTGGTTGGTGTATCATGATTACATGGTGGCAAACTCAACTTCCTATGGATAAAGGATTGAAACCTATGAGGGTCTTCATTTATATACGCGACGGTACGAGGAGCACAAGTCCTTACTAGCACTATCTAATGCCACATGGCGAACAACAACTACTAGGTTTTACGACACTGGAACACGTCACTAGCCTAGACCTCTAAAATATGTGTGTTAGGTTTCAATGCTTCCTTAGGTTGATTGAATTTATTTTAAGGTTGATCTTGAATTAAAGTTTTGATTGCAAGGCCTTACCGAATGTGATCTCAAATTCCTAAATGCATACTACATGCAAAAGAACATCATTTCATTTCAATGAATGCTAGCTAAGAGAAGGATATGAATCTAAGACAAAGTAGCAATCAATTGAAACATAAGAAGAATTCCACTAATGCATCTAATACTACCAAATGAGAAAATGAAAAACTCTTTCCTAGTTCGCTAAGAGCTAGTAATGCAAAAGAACAATTTCAATTTCAATTTAAGCGAAAGAATGAAATTTTTTGTCTTTTGGATGAATGAAGCACAAAATGCACTGTTACACTAAAAATAAAAATAAAGACTAGTTTCAAGCACTACGAATGTAACGATCTAAAACAAATAGATCTATGCCATACAAACATAAAACGCACTCAAAACAAGGATGCACTCTCCCATGCAATCAAAGGGCTTTCAAAATGATCCAACGAGTAATGTAATATATGCTTGAAGTGGCAAAGTGGAGAGTCAAATGAAAACAAAATTGATTATGCAACAAACCAAAGATAAGAAGAATCAAGAGAAATACTAACACAATCAGTCAGTGAATTGAAACGACAAAGATCAAAGTGACTCGAACTTCACTTAGAAGGCTCAGTGAGGAGAGGGCCAAACAAACAACACAAGATACCTAGAAACCTTAGGGCTACAAACTCCATTGATAAGATGAGGGAAAAAAAACTAAGAAATACTAAGACTACAGAGTCAAAATAATCCCAAGAGACCAATTGCAAGGCAAGAAGCCAATCTAGAGCCAAGAAACACTGGCAAAAACTCAGAAAAGAGATGAAATCAAATCGTACAGGATTCTACGCAATTTTTTAGCTGTAATTCGCGCTAAACAGGGGTTGGCGCACCTGTGACAAAAGAAACATGCGCCAATCAGCGTGACCGTTCAAGGAAAAACCACGCCGAGCTAGAAAACCATGGGAAAAAAATAAAACCATTGAGCAGAGGTCAGACTTGACACTCTGGAGCTGAACAGGATGGTGGAAAACAGTCAGGCAAGTCAAGCAAAGCAGAAAAACAATGAAACGACCAAATTCGACTCAACGAGCCAAATGCTCAACAAATAAGAAGACAACAAAAACACACTGATCCCCAAGGATTTGCCAACTTGTTGTGTAGGTAAATCCCCTCTATGGAAAAAGGCAATCCCTCTAGCCCTAGGGTGGGTCTAGCAACAAGAGGACATGCTAATGCGTCGATTCCTAGTTAATGAATGAAAATGAGTCGAGATAGGTGTCCTACCTTTGTTCCAACACAGTTATAATAGTTGTGGCAGTAGTCTCCTGATCTCTGTCCCGACATGTCGCGGTCCTTCAACAATGATTCTCAGGTGCCTGCACAAGGACCAGAGAATGAAAGCAGCATATGAAACAATGTTTGCATTCATAACTATCTAATTTTTCAAGGAGAATTAAACATATTGCGTAAGATTTATCATATCAACACAAGACGACAACCAAAACATCAGTCATGTATTAAGTAAGAGAAAAAAAGAAATTACAACCAAATGAGCCTTGATGTCGCATCCTCCTTCAGCGGGTCCAGTCAAAACGTGTATTGAGAATTCTTTGGGGAATTTGGACTTGGTGAGGCAATCAACCTAGACTCTCTCTCGACAAGGGGTGTCTCTCTCTAATCTATCTCACAGAAGCTATATCAGACTGTTTTATCTATTCTCCAAAATGTTCATCTATCCAAACCATTCAGCTAGCTGCATCTATGTGAGAGATATGTATTTATAGAAGGGGAGGAGGAGGTTGGGATCCCTCATATGGTGGAAGGGAGGCCTTATCCTTTGGGAGGTTGCCCCAAACGTTGGAAACAAGAAGCCAAAGGAGTGTGCTCGACGTTATTCATTCCAACCACCGATGCTAACTCTATCACGAAGTCGTTAGTAATGGAAAATTCACTTCTATATTTAAATAACTTTCCAAAAATAGCTCGGCGTGGGCAGTCCACTGAGACAGAGCGCCAATGGGTGCGGGGCCCAATGCTAATTTCCTTTGTTGGCATGAGGCCATAACTACCTACCAGCGCCAACCCAAAATCATGTGTTTTTGATGGTCTATTCTAGGAATAGTCAACAGAGGAAATGTTCTTCTCATGGAAAGGGATGCAATGACACTTCATATAAGTCACATAAATGGTCCTCTAATGTGCGAGATGAGGACTGCAGGGACAGTGACAAAATTTTGTGTAACAGGTGGAAAAATGTTTACATCTATTGGGGTGACAAAGAGGGTTTGGCCAACTCTTTTGATTGTCTAGTTTATGCTTCTGCCTCACATTATTTCACTTCATACCTGACTCATTTACGCTAAGTCTCTGGGTTTTGAGCTTTCTCTTTCTATCACACTTACTCTCTCTTATACCCTAATTGTTGGCTTCATATATCTTTCGGAGGGTCAATGTTATTTGTGCTTTTTATTCATAACATTGGAATAGGAACCTCCTTTAAATTAATGGTAGTCATGTCTTCGTCATCACTCCAAGGGTCCGAACCTACTGGCATATCCTTCCATTGTCCAATCTTGGTATGTGGGGTATGGTACCATGGCATGTTTTCTATCTAGTTTTGACAGGGTCACTCGACTTTTTAATAAGGTGAGTTGACTCTTCACCATAGGGAATTCTATTTTTACCTAAGTGATTTTGACGTATAACTATCAAATTTTAGTTTAATTACTCATATAGTCTATGGAAGTGTTGTGTGTCAAGGCTCCCTTCTGTTCTCAGTTCATTTTTATATCTTTGTTCTTAATTAATCCCTTAGTCATATTTCCCTTATTAGTTAACTCGCTTGCTCTTGGGGTTCTGATATTTGTTTCTCTCATTGTTGGTAATCTGTACCTTGGTGGGTAATTGGTCATGGGTCATTTCCTTCGTCCTTTTTCTATTCACATTTTGGTTTTAATGGCTCCTTGGAAATGCATGCCAAGTCACAAAGGAGAAATATCAAGTTCCTCTTCCTCTCAACATCAACTATTTGGATGGGAATCTATGGTAAATTATTCTCACTCGATCTCTCCGGACGTAAGGAGAGATATTATCCTCCTGGGGTTGAAGGAATTTGGTGAAAGGTATTATTTTTTAGACTCCAAGGCTACAGGTGATCGATTAAAGTGGATTCCAGATCCAAGGTGATTCTAAGAACATCACCTTCATTTCCTCCATTCTATAATTTTCCATCAACAGTTGGAGACCTTGCTCTGCATGGTTCTTCGGGACAAACAAGTCCACAATTAAAAATTGTTTGCATGATGGGAAGATATCAAAAGGATTCTCCGCAACCTTTATTTCAAATTACATGGAATTGAAACTAGACTTGCAAGAGTGGTGAAAGTTGTAATATCTGTATCATACACCAACTCTATTGCAGACCACGATTCCCATGTAGTTATTAACGCTATGTCATTGATCGTGGCTCTACTAGTACCTACTTCTCCTCAAGGAAATGTGTCACCAATATCATTGGTCATCATCTCCTACTTGTCTTCAACTGAATGGGATTGTCTTGAAGCGACACAAGCATGAAGGTCTATCTTGAACTCTAGGATTTTCCTTTAGGCCTTCAAAGACCTTTGATTTTTGTTTTAAAGTCATTGCAGCCACTTCTTCGTTCTAATTCCATCAGGGTTTCACTACTTGTTTTGAATTTTTTTCTACTTGTTTTCTTTTTTTCTCACTGTCACTCGTCATGTAACTCCTTTATGTTAATGGCAATTACAATTGAAAAACATTGTAATCGTGTGTCTGATCAGGATAAGGGGATGTCCTACAATCCAGATGTAATTTTTTCTTTTTTAGTGAGCTTACTATGAGGGTTTCGTCTTCTTGGTAGAAATTTGTTGACTAGAAATTCTATCATTGTAATACTCAGTCCTTTTTAATAGAAATCACTCGCAATAATTTAAAAAAAATATGTTTTGTTACAAAATCTTCTTCCAACTTTCCTCCTTTGGGAAGGTGTCATAACCAACCATTAACACAATATTTAATTCACCCAACAAACATATTATAAAGTGAGATTTAAATTTAAAAATAAATAAATAAAAAATCATCCATCCGCTTGCTGTGACTCAAATGCGATAAATATTTTTCTATAATATGTTAAATATCTTTGTAATGCTTAGATGATCTTCAATAAATTGTTTAAAGAAATTAAAAAATAATATATGTGCTTTCATTGAGCTAAAAATAATAGTTACATGATTGTTGATAGATTCCAAGAGCCTCTGCTCGTGGTACAGTTTCCACACCCAACCAACTAAATCTGACGGGCGAAGTCGAAGTCTTCAAGGCATGCATTGTGTTTAGAGTCAAGCATGATGTTACTAGCTTTCACATCCCAATGAATTTGCTCACATTACTTGTGGATGTAGACCAAAGCCGAGGCGACGCCCGAGACTATGTTATATCTCTATTCCTAGTCCAATTGAATGCCACCATTCACGATACAATGTTATATCTTTGTTCCCACTCCAGGTGTATGACCTGAATATTACCATTATTAAAACTAGCAATTGCCCTAAAAGGTGCAAATATATATCGAAGGAATAGAAAATTTGGGAAGATCATCTTGAAAAACAAAATCACTAAATTTGAAAATTCCTATTGTAACAAAATACAAATGTATTTTTAATTAAAATTAAAAAATTAAAACAATTCTAGGGGAGTGGGATGGGAAAACATTGTTGAATAAAAAATAAATAATTAAAGTCTGTAAGATCACTCTTTGATCACGTCTAACCACCAAAACCCCAAACTCGTCACACTCCTCCATCTCTTTCTCGCTCAACACATATGTATCTCTACTTCTGAGATTCTTTTATTATATGAAAGGAGGTTTGGGAATGAACTCAAACCCTCCAATCTCACTGACCAAGTGTGTCTCCTTTAACGTAGAGAATATATCAAAGAAAATGACAACCAAATGTTGTAATTTGGGGCTCTCATTATGCTCTATATAAGTATGTATGTGTAAATTCCTTTTGTTCCCAAGTATGATATTATTCATGGGAAACAAAACCATCTAATTATAGCTCAACAACACCACTGAATTCAGGCCCCCCTCTCCCTCTCCCCATCCCTATCTCCCCCTACCTCCTCTCCCTCCCTCTCTCTCTCTCTCTCTCTCTCTCCACCTTCCACCCTCTCCTTCCCTATACCTCCATCACTCTCTTGGTCCCTCCTTCACATTAATCTCCTTATCACCCCCTCCCCCAAGCTTCGTCTCTCCCTCCTTCCCGTCTTCCCTCCCTCACTCAACACCCTTCCCACCTCTCTCCCTCTCTCTTTCTCCATCTTCCCCTCTCTCCTTGTACCCTCTTTCTCTTCCCCCCTTGTCTCCTTTCCTTTACATCTCTCTACCACCATTACTCTCCCTTATTCTCGTTTAGTATTAGAAGTTTAGAGAGAACCACACCTACTCCTTTTTTAGATGCATATTAAATCTTAATTTAAATTAAATAATAAATAAACATCATAATAATAATAATAAACACCAAATTGATGTGTGAAATATCCTTATTTTGTAAGACAGGGAGCTAACTTCCACTAAAACAATATTTAGTGACCTATATATATATATATATATATATATATATATATATATATATATATTCTATCTATTTAAATTTAAATGAATTAATATTAAAAAAAACAAAACAAAACAAACAACCACCTAACTTTACAACAACCAAAAAAAAATCATAAAATAACCTCAAAATTTTTAAAATAAAAACTTATATTTAAAATATATATATATATATATATATATATATATATACACCATCACTTTAAAATTACATAAGTATTATGTTATACAACCCCATATATTTTTTAAACTTTTATGATCAAAGTTAAAATGTTAACAATTTATTTAATCATTAAATTCGAAATACTTCACATAATCAAATTAAACACAATTTTGAATCATATTTAAGGCAATTAAAGAGAATTGGCATTAAGCTGAAACCAATATTTGAAAAAAAAACTCTAACTCGTTTTGATGCAATGGAATACAATAAGCATATTTAAATTGGTTTCAAATTACCATATAAACTGAAGAGACGAGACGAAACGTGGTGCAGTCGACAATTTATAAGGAAGCTACGCGGTTTCGTGCTTATTCCTTCCTTTACACATTTATTGGAGATATGAGAGACCCTGCATAGCGTAAAAAGTATTTCACTTTATGCAAAATCGACGTTTGTTTTGAAAGTTTTTCATTGTGCTGAAAAATTTTCAAAACGAAAAATATTCTGGTTTTATATTAAGTACCTGATATATCCATACTCATTCTAGAAATTACATTTCTCTAACTTATAAAAAGTTACCTTAGAGTCAAGTGGATCGAATCATAGTGGGACAGTCCAGAGAGCCTGGATGCACACATGAGCTAATCCCTCTAAGAGCTAAGTACAGTGGTATCATCATTTCAGTAAAAAATTATTACATTTTCCAACTAATACCTTAAGCCATGAACAAAAATCATCAACAAAAACTTTGAATTATGCAAAACTAACCGAAACCAGGAATAAGCCCAATCCATCACAAAAATTTAACAGAATCTGTTGCTCCACAACCATTCGTCTTATGACGCTGGTAATACATTTCACCGAAGCTGCCCTCCAACCCTTTTTTCAATAATCGATCAGCTACTTCATTCTTCTCCCTATAGATATGATGGAAATAAATAACAGAGAATATGCCCCTTGATACATTAATTCTCTCCAGCTAGTGAGCAAGTGATCCCACATTGATAGTAGCTTTCTGGTTCATGTAATCAATTAAAACTTTAGAATCCCCAATAATCCATATCTTATCCATATACAACTGACTGGCAAACCAAAGTAACCCCCAAAGAGCTAGAACTTCAGCCTTTGTATTAGTCCCCACTCCACTGTTCCGGTAAATCTTGTAATGACATTCAGGAGACAACAGAAGCCAAGCCCTGCAACCATAGATAGATTACTGGGAGGCCCCATCAAAGTATCCAATAGGGTAACATACCTCGTGGGGGAAAAAAAGCTTTGACATATCAACGAGAGGCTTTTGTTTAATCTTTAGATGATCCCATAAACTAATAATCTGAAAAGTTGTAGTGAAAGGATTATATGATATGCCATTAAATATTTTTCTGTTTTGGGTAATCCATATATTCCAATGAAAAAGAATGGGAATAGATCTTACAAGTTGCCCTCTCTTAAGCCACCAAAATTGTCTTGGTTCTAGGTTCATTGGAGAAAAATTAACAGAGTTGCAAGATGGATTGGCTATCATGCATGTTGTACATGTTAGCCCCTTCATTCAAATTTTTGGCGATTAGCTCTTCCTGAACCTTACAAAAATTCCTACAGTGGCCTAAGATACCCTTTCTCGGCTTATCGTTGCTCTCCTCTGCACCCAGATTTCACTGATACCCTTTCTCGGCTTATCGTTGCTCTCCTCTGCACCCAGATTTCACTGATACCCTTTCTCGGCTTATCGTTGCTCTCCTCTGCACCCAGATTTCACTATCAAAGGCCGAAAGGTGCGCTGTGAAAGATTTGAATCCAAGCCCTCTAGAGCTTAACTTCCTACAGCCAGACTTGCATGGGACTCGGGCACATAACCCTGTGCTAGATCAAAAGGATCTTATCGTTTAAATGCTATCGGGTGCATTCTCCGTTGTCCGATCTGATCATAGATCAACGGTTCGCAGTCTATCCCTGTCCGGTGGTCCTCGCCGCGCCTTACCTCTAAAACCGGCCGGTTTATTTCACACAGCTTTTGAGCAGCAGGAGGTATTTTCAAAATCTCAGCGATTCCATTAATCGCGCGATGCGTGGCTTACCCACTATTCCAAAACCACTACCATTTCGCGCATTAAATCCCGG
This sequence comes from Pinus albicaulis, assembly GCA_034641835.2. Lineage (NCBI taxonomy): Eukaryota > Viridiplantae > Streptophyta > Pinopsida > Pinales > Pinaceae > Pinus > Pinus albicaulis. The sequence continues at coordinate 202,346,598 of CM076581.1, read as the reverse complement.
ACAAAGACGTGCAGCGGAATTCTTGTAAGTCGTCCGATCTTGGGTGTTCGATCCAACGGCTCGTGTTCTCCAAAGTTGTGCAACTTTTAACTCTCATCCACATCACCCGTGGCCCACCATCGCAAATCGCGTCCATCACAAAATTGCATGTTCTATGGAACGCTCAGATCACCCATCACAAATATTTGCGATGTGATCTATCGATCGCGCAAACCTTCCGATCACAGCCGTCCATCCCTCCGCCAGATCCAACAGTCACTGCACTCCCCGCCAAATCGCAATCGCAATATTTTATGTGGCACCCCGCTGACCTTCCCGATCTACGATTTGTGATTGCGATAGACCTACGGGCCCCACCTCTTATTTCTCGCGCCAGTTCATACATTTAAAGACTTTTCCCTTTGCAAACGGGAAATTTGTGATATATGGTGTTTACAAAGGATTTCTCATCGCATCGCAAATCCCATGTTTATCACTACGCTCCACTCCATCTCCCGATTTGCGATTGCGATGCGTACCCCGGTCCCACCGTCAGCATTCCACGTCATCCCTCCACGTGCTCCCGTCGCACATTCCTCGGTCTTTCATGTATATTTTTTTTAAAAGATCGAAAGTCCACCGTTTTTTGTTAAATTTCACATGTTCCTCCAACATGTACCAAAATATTTTTCCACCCTTTATCTGTGTTTTCCGCCACCCCTCATCTTCTCATCATTTCGCCCAGTTGGCGCCACCATTTTCATGGCCACTGCCGTATCCACCACCCCTGTGTTTGGTTTTCTTTAACATGTTTGTGGGTTTTGCAGGTTTCTGGTGCTGAAGAACTATCTTAATTTGTAGCTTTCATTACAGAAGTTGAGTACGCTCCAAAGGATCATTTATCAGATGCAAAATTATGAGGCAAGGATCTGGGAAGATGTGCTGATAAGAATTCCATTAAAGAAGCATGGTAAAAGCCTATCGAACCCCCCAGAAGTTATTCAAATGCACAGATTGAGCAGATGGAAAATTAATGGTGCTAATTAAGAATATTAGTGGAGGACAGAGAAATTAAATAATCAGCATTCAATGTCTCAAGCCCCAATTCAAAGTTATAAGGCAGAGGGTACCCAGCACAGAAAATAATACCCTCCAGGTTTTATTTCAGCGGGATTTTCCTATCTGAAAGCACAGAATGTTTATTCGAATTTATCCTTGTGACATGTCCTTGGAGAAGATTTTCATCCCCAACACATTTATTTCAGGAAGCCGGTATAGAGTGCATACAGTACAGCAGAATTATTCAACAGCATGGGCACGAATGTTTCCGCCATTTTGTTTAAACCAGGCGAATTAAATGTTCACTACCTACCTCTTTTCTAGATTTTACGGCCTCTCGGCTATAAAAGCCATGAGGAAACTCATTGTAAGGGTTCCAGACTTGTATCAGAAAATTGTGCAGCGAAAAGCATTTTTGTATACATTTTGTAAAACTTCTGTATGAAAGTTCAGAGCCCGTAGGGTCTCAGTGAGGAGGAGTTATATCTGTCTTAGAGGATTCTGGTCTTTGATATCTCACAGTATGTAACCCTTTCTTATGTGTTTAATACAACTTTTCATTTCACATATCTTCTTGTATCATGTTACTGGAATGTGAGTGGCTCACTGATTTTAAGTAAGGATTCATCCTAGTTGATGCCCATACTTGGATTAGTTAAGCGCTTTAAATAGGCTCAGGCATGATATACTGTTTCATAATCGTTTCATCCATCATTCTGCTATATTAGTTGCTTTGGGAGGGTGATTTTAAAATGCCATTGTCATATATGGATTCTTAGAATGATAAGCCCATATGTGATTCTGTTGTGTATCTGGGCATTAGACCAAAGTTAATTAATATCCTCTTATGTTTCTTTCCTACACGCATTTTCTGATATTTGATCTCTGTGATATATGATTTGAACCGGCCCTCTTTGTAGTAAATTGTCTCTTAACTGTCTGATACTTTTACACTGGAGCTTTGCATTGTGCCTCTGCAACATTACTTTCCCTGTGACAGTTTCTGTGATTGCTGGTCCCATTTTCAATCAATTTTCTTGTTTAACAAGAGATAGTAGGAGAGTCTTTGGATTGAAAACCCAGTTTTATTATATGTCTCCTGCTATGCTAAGATGTCCTAGGCATTTGTCTATAGCAACTCTAGGTTGTCTCTATGGTAGACAAAAATTGTCGACAACATCTTTCTGGCACCGTTGCCCGGGAGCGAATTTGAGAATATCAGTTTACCTGGGCCTCGACAAATCGTATTCACTCTCTAATCAGGTGAGCACAGAGAGTTGAAGAGTTGCATATCTCTCACCTTGGCGACTCCACACCATTGTTTAATTGATAAATCTATTGGTAGTCCTGGCTCCTCTAAAGCCCTATTTAAGATCAGATACACCCAAGTCGAAGATACCCTCTGTGTCTAACCCAGAGAAGATTATACATACAAGAAGTTGGAGAGAGAGGAAATCAGCCCGTGCTGAAATCCCTGAGTTTTTCGAAGAAGATTGTCCACCTTCTTCCTCTCAAGAAATCCCAGTAGGATGTCCCAAATCCACTGAGGAAAATCCTGAATACTATTCAGATAGCCCACCCAGGGGAAGTGCTAGAACCAAAGAGAAATTTTGTCCTACCCCTGAAGCCGAAGAAGTTAAAGAAGTTACAGAAGTAGCCCCTGTAAATCGTGAATTGTTTCCATCTACGCCTCAGGTTGCTGTGTAATATATTCCCATTGTTATTCATACTCCACTTCCTCCTACTCCTCTTCCTTCATTTGCACAACATATTGTTGCACAACCCCCACCTCCTCCAATGGCTAATGTTCCTACCTTTTTGTTGAATAAATATGCTCCCCTGACATTACCACAAGTGCTGAATGATATGCCCCAGGATTATTTGAAGGTACTGCCCAGATTCACTGGAGAAAATGAAACTGATGCTCAGAAACATCTTGAGACTTTCTGCTCTTTTGCAGAGAACTTTAACGTTGAAAATTTAGATGTGGTCTTAAGATTATTTGTGCAATCTTTGGATGGTGAAGCCAGGAAATAGTTCAAGACATTGGGAAACCGTTCAGTAACCACCTGGGATGACATTGAGAATACTTTTCTCAGGAAATGGGGAGAAAATAAAGATCATGGACAGTGTCTCACTGAGTTCAATACACTCAAGAAGAAACATAATGAAGGGGTGTCAGAGTTTATTAAGAGATTTAATAAGTTATATCTAAATCTCCCTGCAGATATGAAGCCTCATCAGAACGCTGCCAAAGTTGTTTTCATTGCAACTTTTGACTCAGATTTCAGTTTCTCCCTCAGGGAAAGAAAGCTTGCCACCCTAGATGATGCTCAGTCAGATGCTCTTGAATTGGAAGTGAATTTTGCTTCCACTGGAAAATTAAAAGGGAAGGCTGAACAAGATGTTAGAAGGAGGGGGAAAGAAGAAGTATCCACTTCCAACTAGGATAAGGATTCAGATAAAATGGAGGAAATAAGAAAAATGATCAAAAAAATGGTCAAGCTTGAATTAGAGGCAAAGAACCCAGTTCCCAAGAATTTTTATAATGCCCCAAACAGAGGTTACAATCCTCAGTATAGAAAGCCACCCCTGCATATTTTGCCAAGATATCCAAAAGAACAACAAGATAAAGTACCACATCCTCTGTATTTGGATGGTCCAGAAGACGACTCTACTGAAAACGCTGCCTATGAGGTAGAATGTATGTTGCAAGAAGATGAAGAATTTGAAGACACTGAAGAAGCAGAGATTGATCATTGTTGTAAACAGTTTGAGGACTTCATGTTGGCACAATTCAATAGAAAATATGATCTTAGGTCTTCCCGAAAGAGGACACGTACTCAAGATCAGGAAGAAGAGCCACCTCAGAAGGATGCACCTGCCTAGAAGGAATCAGCAATGAAGAAGAACACAGAAAAGGGTAGGAGTCCTCTTAACGAGCCTCTGCAGTCTAGCGAAAAAATTCCCTCTTCTTCCAAAACAATTAGTCCTCCTAATGCTGAGTCTATGTCAAAAGAAATTAAATCCTCAACTGAAAATAAAGAGTCAAAAGAAGTTGTGTCAGAAAATCCCCCTCCTACTTTTAGTCTGCAAAAAGAGCTTGAGAAAATTAAAATTCCAGTCCCCTTGACCGAGCTGTTAAAACAACCTGCATATCAGTCTCAAGTTACTTCTTTCATATTCCCTCTTGATTATTCCAGATATTCTAAACCTCCAAGAAGAAAGGCCCATGGTAGTATTTGGCCCTCATGTCGAGGAGATAGATCCTTCTACTCCTCCCTTTTACGTGTCCCTAGTGATTCATGATATGCTGCTACACAATTGTATGTTAGATTTTGGAGCTTCCCATAACCTTATGCCTTTGTCAGTCATGGAGAAACTAGGATTACAAATGACACGTCCATACAAAGGCCTCTATTCATTTGATTCCAAAAGAGTTAAATGTCTAGGTATGATTAAAGATTTAGTGGCCAATTTGACCCAAATTCCAGCGAAAAGTGTAGTGATGGACATCGTGGTGGCTAATATCCCAGCTCGCTTTGGCATGCTATTGTCAAGGTCCTGGGGTACAAAGATTGGTGGGTCACTCAAAATGGATTTAACATATGCTACTATCCCAGTTTTTGGTGGTCAGGAGAGGAGATTATAGAGAGAGACCAGATTTGTTAAAATGGTAACTAAGGCCGATGACTCTGTCAATTCCCCAGTCTACAGCGTGGAAGGAGATTTTACATGCTTAATGCTGGAGGAAGATCAAGACTATGCTCATGAACCCTCCTTCTGTCAAATCAATACTGATCAGCCTTCAGAAGATTATGAAGCAGGAATCTGGACATTGCATTTTGATGGAGCAAATTCAAGGGAAGGTAATGGAGCTGGGGTGTTGTTAATCTCTCCTGCAGGAAAATGGATTCCCCTATCTTTTAAATTGGATTATGAGGCTACTAATAATGTGGCCGAATATGAATCACTATTGCTAGGATTGCAAACAACCAGGAATATGAATAAAAAGAATTTAAAAGTCCTAGGAGACTCTGAATTGGTGGTTAGAAAAATCAGAAATCAATGCCAAACCAAACACCCACGGCTGAGAGCCTACAGGAATGAAGTTTGGGACATGGTGGAGAACTTCTTCTCAGCATTTAACATCCAGTTCATGCCCCGGGAGCAAAATAGAATGGCAGATTCTCTTGCTGTGGCTGCAAGTACGTTTCGTCCTCCTCAGAGCCCACTCTTGAGATATGAAATTGAAGTAAGATATAGACCATCAATCCAAAATAATATTAAGCATTGGCAGGTATTTGAAGATGAGGAACAAATGAAGAGATTCCTGGAGACAGTGGGAGAATTTTCTAATATGGAGATTGATGATTGTGAAGAGGAGATTCAAAATGTTGCAGAAAACAAATGGGAAGAAAAAATAGCAGGTAATAAGGTGCTGCAACTCAAAGGAAATTTCATACCTAGAGGGCTAGTGCCTCTAGAAAGACTATTTGATAAGAATGATGTTCCATTGCAGCATAATAAAGTAGTAGAAGAAAATCAGGTAGAAGAATTGAATTTGGGCACTGATGCCGAGCCGAAAATTGTAAAATTATCCAAGAAGGTTTCAAAGGAATACAAAAAGAAGTACTTGAAATTATTTCAGTCTTACAGAGATGTATTTGCATGGTCTTATCAAGACCTTAAAATTTTTGATTTCAATATTATGCAGCATAAAATTCCTCTGAGGGAAGGTGCAAAACCTTATAAGAAGAAGCTCAGACAGATAAATCCCCTGCTGCTTCCCTTTATTGAAAAAGAAATCAAGAAGCTGCTAAAGGCCAAAATAATTGTGCCTTTGAGATATTCTGAGTGGGTGGCAAATTTGGTCCCTGTTAGGAAGAAGAACGGAGAAATAAGGCTGTGTGTGGATTTCAGAAATTTAAACAGAGCATCTTTAAAAGATAATTATCCACTGCCCAAGATGGACCATCTTTCGCAGAAAGTGATTGGAGCTTCCAGAATGTCAATAATGGATGGTTTTTCTGGTTATAATCAGGTGGCTGTGTTCCCAGGAGATCAAAAGAAGACTGCTTTCACCACGCCCTGGGCCTCTGCTCCAGATCTTCAGCAATCAGATAAATTTTCTTATCATCAATGAATACGCGGCTGTGTCTGCTGAAACTCGCGTGTATACGCGACTTTTGTGAATATAACCCGCGTATATAAAGTAAAATATAGAAAATTTCACACCTTCATCTCCTTCTGCAATTTTACCTTCTGTTCCTGTCTTTTCTTCACACCAGATGCACTGTCAGAAATACATATAACCAGAATAATCAAATCAAACATGAGAGACATCATACATTGCTCCCCCTGTGATGATACATTACTAAATCTCATAATGTATCTCACATCATTCCTGCAGTCAATCAGAGAAGTAAGCTTCAGAAGCACATGACTGCAGTAGGGTCTGAATTCCCTACGTTTCTGATCGGTCCTCCTTTTTCCAAATTTTCTTGAGCTTTCCAACAGTGTGCTGAAAATTGTCCACTTTCCCAGATCTGTTCATCCTACATTCTTTTTCTACATGTCCATACTTATTACAAACATAACATCTCATGTGGCCAGATAAATAAACATAAGAATCATAATGAGTATTTCTATTCTTCCTCCTTTTACAATCAGCTGCTTTATGTCCATACTTGTTACATGAAAAACAATATCCCCTGAAGAAGCTAGAGTACCTTTCTGAGTAGAACTTGTTTGTTTGTGGCTGAAATGATCTTCTCCTGCACTTTGCTACATCATGCCCATAATTATGACATTTAAAACATTCAACGTTCTTGAATGAATTCTTTTGAGAATTCATGATTGTTGGTTGATCTTTTGTTTCTGTCAACACATCAGGTTTTGCATTGAGATCTTCTGAATTTTTGGCACTTCCTTGTGAGCTAGATTCTCCTTTAACAGTTTCATGGAAACCAAGACCATGTTTGATAGCAGGAGACCTTTGATTACTCAGAATATTGTCCAGAATATTAGTACTATCATGAAACCTCAAAAGTTTTACCTTTTCTTCCAATTTACCTTTGAGAATGTTTACCTCAACCTCCAAGGCTTGACATTGCTTTGTCATGCTTTCTTCTTTTCTTCTTCCATCTTCAACTTGATCCTTCAGATTTAGGATCTCTTCTTTCAGCCAATTTTCGTTTTCTTCACATGTTTGTTCCACTTCTTCATTCTTCTTATTTGATTTTTCCGCATCTTCTCAAGAGATACCGTCTGCCTCTTTGTAAAGGACTGTAGAGGTTCTCTATTCTTACTTCGACAAGCCGAACACATAAAGATGATAGCAGCTTCAAGTCCTTCATTCTTCTTGCTTTATTTTTCAAGATCTGCTTCTAGATCTTTAATTCGATTGGATGCATAAGTATGAAACCTTTGATACTTGTCCACCTGTTCATTCAGCATTTCTATTTGATCTTTTATTTGTGAGATCATCTCTTTATAGATAGTTTCTTGCTTATTGTATGAACTTTGTAGTTCTTCTTCTTTAATCTTGAGAGCTTCTTCTAGATCCACAACTTTACTTTCACTATCTTTACTATTGTTTGCACAAAGAAGAGTATTACAAGTGGCCTTCTCCTTTTTCTTCTTTGCCATGAGTACTTTTAGATCTTGGTCAGAATCTTCTTCATCTTCACTGGACACTTCATCATCATCTTCTTTTGCATAATAACTCTTTCTCTTTTCAAATTGTTTCCCTTTACCATGCTTTTCTCTATAAGGACATTTAGCAACATAGTGACCAAATTTTCCACACTCAAAACATTTGAAGGGAAGCTTACCTTTGAATCTTCCAGTACCTAGTTGGAGCTTTCTCACGAAATTCGCTTCTTCTTCATCGGATATATAGCTGGATTCTTTGACAACTTCCTTTTCCTTTCCTTTTGTAGATGCCTTAAAAGCAACTTCTCTTATTTGAGAAGGACCTCCTTGTCTCATTTCAAAAGCAGTCAGAATACCATGTAATTGAACAATAGAAAGAGTTTACAGATCTTGCCTTTCTTCAATAGCCGAAACTTTAGAGTCAAATTTCGAAGTCAAGGATCTTAAGACCTTTTCCACCAGAGTAGTATCAGTTATGGTTTCACCCAAATTTCTCATTCGATTTACAATATCATCCAGACGAAGAAATAAACTGGCAACACTCTCATCACTATGCATCTTCAAATTTTCATATTCAATTCTAAGAGTTTGAAGTTTTGCACTTTTTACCTTTGTGTCTCCTTCATAGCTCAGAATGATTTTGTCCCATATTTCTTTTGCTGAATGTAGCTGCATCACTTTAGCAAATTCTGATTCAGACATGCTTCCTAACAAGACATTCATTGCTTTGGCATTGATTTCATACTTCTTCCTTTCTGCTGCATCAGTAGGAATACTTGCTAGGTATTGATAACCTTCTTCCACGATTGCCCATACATCTGCACCAAGACTTTGCAGATATGCTTTTGTTCGTACCTTCCAGAATATCAGATTGCTCCCATTGAATAGAGGTGGCTTTATAGACATTACTCCTTCTTGACTTCCCATTGCGACGGATCTCCTTTAAGCGATCAAGCTTCTGCACAAGGACCTGCTCTGATACCAATTGCTGGGAAAAATATCGCAGGGGGCAAATCGTATTTCATCGTAATAGACAATCAAATCTTTTTTACTTTTTCATTCTCAAAACCACGCTACTCAGTTTAGCAACTAGCGTATATACGCGGATACCCTTTATGAAACTAGCATATACCCGCATTTAGATATGTCATTAAATCTTCACTTAAACCATTCCATCATTTATTCATCGTATTATTCAATAGAAATAAACAAAAGAAGAACAGTAATAAACCATCATTAACAAAGCATCACACATGAACACCAGGATTTTTAGGTGGAAACCCAAATTTGGGAGAAAACCTACGGTTGTGCCTTGTTTCGCCTTCAATATTTCAATATAGAGCAGCATTCACAACACATAAAATGCCACTGACTGAAGACCAGGCACCCACCGCGCCGCCATCACCGATGTATTCCAACCTCCCCCTCACTAGCCTCCTGAAGGAATGAAGGAGCCACGACCTCGAAACTTGTCTCCAAGCCTCTCCCCAAGGAGCCACCCCCGATCTTGCTAGCTGTACCCCCACCAAGGGAGCTACAACCCCCTGACCGAAGGCTACAACCCTCAGCACCACCTTGGACCACGTTTCATCAATTTTCACACTGGATCCAACCACTTCAATAGAACAACACTTTCAGGCCACATTTCATCATATTTTCAGACTGGACCCTTTCCATACTTCTTAAGTTCAACCATACATCACCAACAGATACATATCAACACAGATCAGATAGCAGAAAAGATCAGATATTTCATACCCCTTGCTTCAGCAAACCCTAGTTTGCATACGCTCTTTCCCTTTACAGATGTCGCGTATATACGCGCTTTCGTTCACACTAACCAGCGTATACTTCAGTGTATATTTTATTGCGCATACGCGCTTTTACTTCAGCGAAGCTGCGTATATACGCGCTTCCTCCACGGCGAAGTAGCGTATAGATCTTCAATCATTACAGAGCGGCATACTTCATCAGATCAGACATTCAGTTCAGATCTACCCTTTTCCTTCAGACAGATGTTCGCCTAGATGTTCGCCTCATCACAGAACTAATCACTCCATAAACAGATCTAGCAAATACAAGTACATTTCAGATCTAAAGACCCCGCTTCATCATTTCTTCATAAGTGCTCCATAGATTCAGATCTATCATCAAACCTTTACCCTTTCCATACAGAAATACTTCACAGAGAAGTATTCATTCAAGCTCAGACATCTTGCTCTCACACTCATGATTTGCACAATGAATTTCTTCTCCTTATATAGGTTTATCCTTTTTCAATACCATGGACCATAACAATACCATAAGCCCAAAACTACCTGGACGGGGTCAATTAGGCGGATCATTACCCAATACAATGGGTCAATACCATGGTGGTTACCCCTGGTTTTGCACTTTTTGAGCGCTTTAGCCCATACACGACTTGGAACGTTCTTTTCTGCGTGCATACGCGACTTCCCTTAGTCAAATCCGCGTATACTTAGAAACATACTCTTTTTATCATACTTTGAGCACATTCTGAATTCCTTTCTTCATTGCCTTCTGTTCATACTGTAGATACATCTGATTTCCTTTATTAAGGACATATTCTATCAAGCATAACTTCATCAAGTAAGTTGTCATTCAAGGACAACAAACATCATATCACATCAGATTTACATCATTTACTAAGTCCATCAAGTCAAGCATAACTTCATCAGGTGGATTGCCATCAAGGACAACACATGTCAACAGTCACATGTCTTCATCTTCATTCAGTGGGTTGCCATCAAGGACAACACTCTGCATCATATTTCCAACAACATTCATGTATGCCAGGATGCCCTTTGGGTTGATCAACGCAAGAGCTACCTTTCAGAGGGCCATGGACATATCTTTCGTTGGGGACCAAGATAAATTTGTGGTGGTATACCTTGATGATATAACAGTGTTTTCAAAGAATGATTCTGAGCATATTGAGCATTTACGAAGAATTTTTGAAAAATGCAGAAGGTATGGTCTTTCTCTTAATCCACAAAAGTATTTATTTGCATTAGAGGAAGGCAAACTTTTGGGGCATATTGTAACTAAAGATGGGGTAAAGATAGACCCCAAAAGAGTAGAAGTCATAAATAACATCTCTTTCCCTAGAAATAAGAAGGAAGTCCAAGTGTTTTTGGGACGAATAAATTTCCTGAGAAGATTCATCCCTAACTATGCTGAAATAGTTAGGCACATAACAGATATGTTGAAAAAAGGGAATGAAGTTAAATGGTCACAAGAATCATGGGAGGCCTTTGCTAGAATTAAAGTTGCATTTGCTGAAGCCCCCATATTAACTGGACCTGATTATACTAAGCCATTTATGATTTTTTCATTTGCTTCACCTCATACAGTAGCTAGAGTCTTGTTGCAGGAGAAGGAAGATGGATATGAGAAGCCCATAGCCTTTTTCAGTCAAGTATTGCATGATACAGAATTGAAATACAATATATTAGAAAAGCAGGAATATGCCCTGGTGAAGTCCCTCAAAGCCTTTAGAACATATGTTTTGCAGTCCCACATTACTGCATATGTCCCTATTGCAGCTGTTAAAGACATTCTCATTCAGGGAGACAGTGAAGGGAAACGAAGGAGATGGATTGCAAAAATACAGGAGTATGATTTGGATATCAGACCTACTAAGCTAATTAAAGGATAGGGGCTTGCTAAAATGTTATCTGAATCGAACCATCAAGCTCTGGGCATAAATATATCTATGATAGCAAATGGAGAGTCTGAAGAAGTACAAGAGCAGCAAGGGCTGGAGATGGCCACTCAGAAAATACAAATAAAATATCTCACTAGTCCTTGGTACAAAGAGATAGTCGAATATCTTTTGACACTCAACTGTTGACCCAGCTGTGATAAAGCAAAATACAGGGCTTTGAGATTAAAATCACAAAAGTACATAGTTGCTAATGGCCAACTATATTGGAGAGACCCTTCAGGCATCCTATTGTTGTGCCTCATAGAGGATGAAGTAGAAAGTATAATGATGGAATTTCATGAAGGAATCTATGGAGGACACTATAGCTAGAGAGCCATAGCCCATAAAATTCTGAAGGCTGGTTTCTACTGGCCAAAATTATTTGGAGTTGTTTTTACTTGGGTCAGAGCATGTGACAAGTGTCAAAAACTTGCCAAGAAACAGAAGTTGGCAGCTCTGCCCTTGATTCCTGTTCACGTAAATGAGCCATTTCAGCAATGGGGATTAGATTTTATAGGTGAAATACATCCCTCATCAAGCGACCAACATAAATGGATATTAACAGCCACGAACTATTTTACAAAATGGGTGGAAGCCATACTTGCAAGGAATGCTACAGAAACTGTCATCATAAAATTCATGGAAGAAAACATCATATCAAGGTTTGGCTGTCCTGCTAGAATAGTGACTGATAATGCACAGGCCTTCAAGCCTGCAAAATTTGTGAACTTCTGCCAGCAATATAATATTACTTTGAATCATTCTACCGCTTACTATCCACAGGGGAATGGCCTGGCAGAATCCTCCAAAAAAACTTTGGTGAGAGCCTTAAAGAAAACCATCAATGAAAATCAGAAGAATTGGGATTCCCAATTGAAGTTTTCTCTGTGGGCAAATAGAATAACCAGTAAGAGAGCAACTGGGAAATCTCCCTATGAATTGGTGTATGGAAAATCAACAGTCTTTCCTGTACAGCTGGCTTTACCAGTGGCACGTTTCATGCAGGAGAGCCAGGAGGAGCCTGATGACATGATCAGAAGGATAAACCAGTTAGTGGAATTAGAGGAAACACGAGACAAAGTAAATCAAAGATTAGCTGAATATCAGGAAAGAATGAAAAGCATATTTGATCAGCATGCAAAAGATAGAAAATTGCAGGTTGGCGATCTGGTGCTCAAGTGGGATGTCTGGAGGGCTGAAAAAGGAAAGCACGGCAAATTCGATCCCCTCTGGTTTGGTCCTTTCAAAATTATGGAACAGGAAGGAAATAACACGTTTATATTGGAGAATTTACAGGGTGACTTGCTGGATGCCCCTGTAAATGGCCAATTCCTAAAGCCCTATTTCCAATTTTGATTCAGGTAGCAAGTGCCTGATGTACCATACTGTATATTAGTTTTGCTTCAGTTTTCATTTAAACAGGGTCTGCAGGTTCTCGACACGTCCAAGTATGAACATGCCGTCCCCAGATGGAGCCGATGTTGTACATGTTAGCACCTTCATTCAAATTTTTGACCATTAGCTCTTCCTGAACCTTTCAAAAATTCCTACAGTGGCCTAAGAGACCCTTTCTCGGCTTATCCTTGCTCTCCTCTGTACCTAGATTTCACTATCAAAGGCCGAAAGGTGCGCTGTGAAAGATTTGAATCCGAGCCCTCTGCAGCTTAACCTCCTACAGCCAGACTTTCATGGGACTCGGGCGCATAACCCTATGCTAGATCAAAAGGAGCTTATCGTTTAAATGCTATTGGGCGCATTCTCCGTCGTCCGATCTGATCATAGATCAACAGTTCGTAGTCTGTCCCTGTCCGGTGGTCCCCGCCGCACCTTACCTCTAAAACCGGCCGGTTTATTTCACACAGCTTTTGAGCAACAGGTCGTATTTTCAAAATCTCAGCGATTCCATTAATCGCGGGATGCGTGGCTTACCCACTATTCCAAAACCACTACCATTTCGCACATTAAATCCCGGACAAAGACGTGCAGTAGAATTCTTGTAAGCCGTCCGATCTTGGGCGTTCGATCCAATGGCTCGTGTTCTCCGAAGTTGTGCAACTTTTAACTCTCATCCACATCACCCGTGGCCCACCATCGCATCCATCGCAAAATCGCATGTTCTATGGAACGGTCAGATCACCCATCGCAGATATTTGCGATGCGATCTATCGGTCGCGCAAACCTTCCGATCACAGCCGTCCATCCCTCCGCCAGATCCAACAGTCACCGCACTCCCCGCCAAATCGCAATCACAATATTTTATGTGGCACCCCGCTGACCTTCCCGATCTACGATTTGCGATTGCGATAGACCTACGGGCCCCACCTCTTATTTCTCGCGCTGGTTCATACATTTAAAGACTTTTCCCTTTGCAAATGGGAAATTTGTGATACATGGTGTTTATAAAGGATTGCTCATCGCATCGCAAATCCCATGTTTATCACTCCGCTCCACTCCATCTCCCGATTTGCGATTGCGATGCGTATCCTGATTCCACCGTCAGCATTCCACGTCATCCCTCCACGTGCTCTCGTCGTACATTCCTCGGTCTTTCATGTATATTTTTGTTAAAAGATTTAAAGTCCACCATTTTTTGTTAAATTTCACATGTTCCTCCAACATGTACCAAAATATTTCTCCGCCCTTTATCTGCGTTTTCTGCCACCCCTCATCGTCTCATCATTTCGTGCCAGTTGGCGCCACCATTTTCATGGCCACCGCCGTATCCACCACCCCTGTGTTTGGTTTTCTTTAACATGTTTGTGGGCTTTACAGGTTTCTGGTGCTGAAGAACTATCTTAATTTGCAGCTTTCATTATAGAAGCTGAGTACGCTCCAAAGGATCATTTATCAGATGCAGAATTATGAGGCAAGGATCTGGGAAGATGTGCTGAGAAGACTTCCATTAAAGAAGCATGGTAAAAACCTATCGAACCCCCCAGAAGTTATTCAAATGCACAGATTGAGCAGATGGAAAACTAATGGTGCTGATTAAGAATATCAGTGGAGGACAGAGAAATTAGATAATCAGCATTCAATGTCTCAAGCCCCAATTCAAAGTTAGAAGGCAGAGGGTACCCAGCACAGAAAAAAATATCCTCCAGGTTTTATTTCAGCAGGATTTTCCTATCTGAAAGGACAGAATGTTTATTCGAATTTATCCTTGTGACATGTCCTTGGAGAAGATTTTCATCCCCAACACATTTATTTCAGGAAGCTGGTATAGAGTACATACAGTACAACAAAATTATTCAACAGCATGGATGCAAATGTTTCCGCCATTTTGTTTAAACCAGGTGAATTAAATGTTCACTACCTACCTCTTTTCTAGATTTTACGGCCTCTTAGCTATAAAAGCATTAACCTTAGCTATAGCTACAAATTACCATTTTCGTATAAGGTTACAAAATGTGTTTAATGCTTTTTTTACTAACATGTAAGTTGGTTAAGTTGGTTTTGGTGTAATGGTAATCATAATTTTATTAAGTAGTATTAGAGCCAAATGTCTTACGTTACAAATGGCTTGCACCTCATAGATTATTAACTCGCAATTGCACCAGGAGGTGCAAAGGAACACCGGGAGGTGGAGCGACTATGGAAGGGAAGTGTCTTGATGTGCTACATGTGGGAAGCAAGTCCAACTATAGTAAACTTAGCAGGACCTCCTCTGTATGCCCCCATTTGGATAAACAAGTATGCGGTAGCGGCAGTCCCATATGGGCGAAACACCCTCTTGTTCGGATCTTCTTCCACATGAATTAACTCAGTGCTTCTGTTGGTGCTGTTCATGGCTGCTTTACCTTTGTTGCTCTGAATTCAGTCAAATGCTTGAAAACAGTGACAACAGGCCTTATTTTTTTTTCAAAACAAACTAATGAAATTCAGTAATTAAATAGAAAAAGTGCCATGGATCTCCTAAGCTAGCCAACCATTACCACAGCTTTTGGAAGGTGATATGTCACAAGGTTATCGACACCTTACCAAGATATGCGCATATAGAGAAGAGAGGATGACATTGAGATCTTAGGCAAGGCTTTTTCATGTGGTGTGATCTTCAGATTTGCCCAATTGTCCATAAATTTCTTACTGTCTTCACGGCTCAAGTCAACACACTTTTGAAGTGAGAACATTGCACTGAAGGGCAGAGTAAGATAAGTGTTGAACCAAATGATTGCTTCGGAATGTGTGATGCATTTAGGTGCAATAAGGCCGCAAATGTTGTAGGTTCTCTAGGTGGATCTGAACCATAAGCTTAGACCAAGAATGAGTCTAATATGTACACACAAATATTCAAAAAAATTGTCCTTAAAGAGAGCGCAACCTTATTCCTGCAAAATATGCCTTGAATCCCTACGAATTCAAAGGGAATATGTGACAAGGTCTAGAAAGCCACATAGAGTGTAGTGCTAAGAAAACAAGGCCGTATTTTAATTTACTCTGCAAAGATTAGGTTGAGATGACTTCACAAGACTTACAAGTTGTTCCAGTTGATTGATTTACGAGGTTAAGTCCCACCAATCAAAACTCGTGGGATATAAGTCGTTTGACAAGAAGGAAGTATGTCGATATATAAGTATTGATGGTTTGCACAGAGGATAGACTACTTGTAGACAAAGATAATTGCATAAAATATCATGACTAAAACTTTTGTGGCAGTAGGAAGTTGAACAAAGATATTTACAAAATCCAAAACAATATTTGTAAAATTGGGACTGAAATTTAAGCCAACAATGGAAATGCCAAAAAAACATAAAGGGTCAAAACAAGATTGGTGCAGTTTTAAAGTTCTTGAAAAGAAAACGAACTTTTTTCAACTATACTTGTAGTGCAAGGAAATATAACATTATTAAACAGGTTTTGAGTGATGCATCGGATAGGCTTTAACAAGGGTTACCATTTTCAGAGTGGTTGTTGCCCTCATATCACAATAAATGTACAAAGCCTACAATCTAGCTTAAAGTCTATATCACAGGTGCAGATGTTAACCCAAGAGTAAATGATGAACGATTTCATGGCGACCAATTACCAAAAGCTCTTGATTAACAAATAGCCCAACACAATTTTTTGGATATAAATATCCAAACACTGGTGTAAAAAATGGTGATTGCCGTCATTGATCACAAACAAAGTGACTACCCAAAAGCTGGTACAAGATAAATTGGTTCAAACAATTAAAGATCTGCCCCATCCTAGGTCATGGGATGCGAACATCTATATGTTATGGTCATCTGTGTATGTACTTATTGATAATGCACATCGTGAAATAAAGGAGCTCAACAAAAATGATGCCAAGTAAAACGGTGCTATCAACCAAAAAATAGCCAAAACCCAATTTGAAAGATGTATATGTAGACATTAAATGATCAGTTGTAGGCATATTGAATCTTAATTTTTCCCAAATTCAATTATGAAGAAGCGTTTCGGAAATTCAAAAAAACGTAATTCAGCTCTACCCACATGACCACAGGTAGCATACACCAATATCAATATTGAATTACAAGGGTGTCATCCGCTACTAAACAGCCCAAACGAAAATGAAGCTCTTGGATTTAACTATACTGATAATCAGATATACCTCTACTAGATGATCGTCCGTATAAGTTAACACATCTGCTAGGCCAAAATCGGTGCAAGCTAAAATGTTGGAACACGACATGAGGGCGATGAATTGTTTAGCTCTCCAGAAGGGTTCCATTCTCACTCTAGTCCACCAGAATGGCTTGTAAAAAATGGATGAGGCTATTATGCCATTCCCGAGCGAACGTGGCAGAATATATACCCCTCAGACCTGGCACCTGAACTGAAGGAAGTTCATGTTGTATAGTGCAGCCCTTGACATCGGGGTCTGTTTCTCGAAGTAACTGCTTTTGCAGTAAAAGGAAAAACTGAAGTGTTGAATTGAATAGTTTTTGGTAGAGACTAACTCATTTACGAAAATCAATCACTCATTGTGCATGTAAAAACATTCATGTTGAATTGAATGCTGTAAAGCGACGACAATTAAACATTTAAACATGATTATTTAAAATTTTCCTCTGCATTTAAAATGCCGCAGTGCGGCCTGGAATGAAAATGGAGAGGCCTCTCCCTCAAACATCCAATTAACAAATTTAATTTAAGAATTAGAAAAATTAACCAAAAATACTCACAATCTCTAATTACAAACCTGGATTTGCAGTTTCCAGCTGTCTACACAAGCTCTTTACCGGAACTCGACCTGCAGTAAGTTGCAAGCAAAACAAAAAGAAGTGGTCAAATGCAGCAGAAACAGACGCTCTTTGCCTTTGTAAAATCACACGGCAACTCAGCGGTCACGACTTCAATTTCTTGTAAAAACCCAAATGTGTTGTGGGTGCATTGTTATCAGGTGAGAGGTAGGAAAACAAAAACCTAAGAAAAAGAACAAGTACCAATGGAAAGATGCTCCCCGGAGAAAACAGGACAGTACCCAAAGAAATCAAAACACAAAGAGCAGGGAGAGATTTATGTGTTCCAATTCATTTGAGTAAAATCCCAGGAGGAAGACTTTAGGGGGAGGAGGAAATCAGCTGGGGTTTGATTGAAAAGGAAAATGAAAATCAGGGGCAGATGGGGGATTTGTTAGAGGAGCGAAGAGTGAGGAGAAGAGGAGAGGAACAGAAAGGGGGTTACACTCACCGTTGATGAAATTCAACCAGAATCAAATAAATGACAACAACAACAATTTTCTACAATGCCTCCTATGCTTGCTCGGTTATCGTATCGCTCTATTTTTATCCTCCCTACACTTTTCTAATGCATTCTTCTCCTCCTCCTTGTCGTAGTTGCCCTGATTATTCGCCATTCTCATTTTGTTGTTTGTGGGTTTATATAGTCTTGCCGTGGAAGGATTTCCATGTTATAGTGCTTTCTTGCAAATCTATGGAACCCTTCCAACAACCGTCTCTCCCCAGAACATAACCGTTGGTTGCGTGTTCTCGCTCTCGTCCTTCGGCCTGACCCTGTCCCTATTCCGAACCCTCATTTTCGACTTCTCAGAAACGACACAGCCGTGAGTTCATCTTCCCCTGCAACGTTCTTGGAAATGCTGTAGTTGTTCAGCAGGCAATGGCGGAGCTCTGGTAGGGCGTGAGCGAGGAAAATGGCGCAGCTCTGGTAGGGCGTGAGTGCTCTTCGTTCATATGGTGGATGAGCCCTCGGAGGGAGGAACCGTAGTTGGAGGGAGAGGCAGACGTAGCACAGCACACGACGCGTTGCAAATGAACGAAAGAGGCGAAGACTTATAAACCAGACCAATTATAAATAAATACGTGTCCAATTTTAATTGGTTCCATGCGCGATAGGAAAACACCTTCTCATTGGCTGGGGTGAACAGTGTTTGCTCACCCCAAGCCCGCAATGAAAACGCCTCCGACGTAATTAAATATTGGATAATCTAAATTTTCTCTTAAAAATAATTTAACGTTAATGATGTGTTTATTTTCTAGCATCTACAAAATTTGGTGCAATAGTAAATCATGATTGCAAAAAATTCAATTTAACTCCTACATGTTTTGAATTCAATATAATGCAAACTTTGAAGATTGCAATCTCCAATCACAAAATTTTAATGGAATCATACTGGGTGAGGGTTGAATTTGGGAATGATTACACTATAATGCAAGGGGTTTTTAAGGCAATATTTAACAGAATTTTTGGGTAAATTTTCTTAACTTGAGACAAAAGAAAACTTGTGTATTGTCTTAAATATTTTCTTTAAGTGGGTGTCTCAAATTAAATTGTCTTAGAATATTGTCTCTATAAATACAATATATAACAAAAACATTTTTGTCTCTCCAAAGACAATTTCATGAGACAATGTCTTTGATCCTAACTATTGTCTCTCTAGAGACAATAAAAAATTACATTCAAAGATAATACAACAACATTTTTGTCCCTTTAGAGACACTATAAAATAATGAATCTAAAAAAATATCTCACCGTTGAAATAAACCAATATTAAAAGTATTTAATTAAAAATTATCTACAATTTCATTGATTAATTCATATTAGGGCACATTGGAATCAAACCACCGACCTTCGACCTCCTGCTATAAAGAAGGTGTTCTTCCACTGAGCTAACACCTTTTAAAGAATTATGTGAGAGTTATGGTAGTCCTTGAAATTGCACATATAGGCATTGATTTTCAAAAAATGCTCAACACATAATGGCGTAATATTTGTAAAATCCAAAATCATGCAACCCATATCTTTAACGTGATAAAAATAACTCAATGGAGTTAGCTCAATGTCACACCCATGTAGCATGACTCACTCAACAAGCTAATAATACACAATAATTTACAAACTATTTAATCTAGTCATATGAAAAAAAGTAACTAGAATCATCACAAACCTTTAATATCTTGCCACAAGTATTGAATGGTTTATGTTTAGCACATTTCCACTTCATATATTCTAGCAATATGATTGTTTTCAAGGACCTTTTCACATCAAAAAAAGATAAGGTACAGAGAAATTGGCATAGCCATCGTCCTACCTATCCCTAAAATTTTTGCAACTAGTTAGATAATCCAACAAAGTTATCATTACTTGTTAGTAATAATAAAAAAAATGAGAGAAACATATCATCATATTTAAATTTCACCCTAGAAGAGAAGGTTAGTGCATGACCAACATATGATTGGTCATTCAATGTAAAAATTTCTAACAGTTTACTATGAATTACACTTCCAAAGAAGTCATGCATAGTTTTGAAAGCTCAATTTAATCCTACTGTATGGCAGTAAAAAGAGCATGGTATATATTATTTCACCACATATCCAAATTACATCCCGAAACCACAAAGGTTGAAGTCCTAATTAAAAATAAAAGTGATCAAGTTTCCTTGAATTCATCTTTAGGAGTTGCAACATGGTCCATCTCACAACAAATTTAGGGTAAATTTGGTGTAGGCTTCTTGTTGAGATTCAACAAGAAAATTTTAACACCCATGCCTAGTGCATTAAGTACCTACACTAGGGTGGTGCCCACGGTGCTATTTTTGGTGCATGTCTATTTTAGTTATCCCTTAATTAAGATGGACAATAAACTGTAATCTAGTCTCAAAAATAACTTGTAATAGTTAACTAAGAGTGATAAACTCATTTAGCTCATGGATTTAGAGTTAGAGGTAGTTGGTGAGGCATGCAGAGAAATTATAGTTGTAAAATAGTTCGAAGTGCAGTGGTGCATTAGTTAATGAAGGTTGTAATCAGTTTAACTTAGTTAAGTGAGTTAAACTCAGTCGTGTTAGTTGTAATTGTTTGGTACACTAGTGAGAGATCAAGTGAATAAAATATTAATTAATTCACAATGAGTGATCTCACATGCAACTGATGATTTACTATTATTAATTGCATTCATGTTAGATCCAATGGATATCCAGTTGAGATCTAGGTGAAAGGGAAGTTGACTATCAGTTGTAGGATTATTGGGTCACACCCATGCAATTAAACATCCATTGGAGTTCCCATGATACTTGCATAGTCAAGGAAGGCCAAAATTCCTATTCTTTAGGGATTTTATTCATCAGGGATTGTGCAATCAAGGCAGGCTATCTCGAGGCAGTAAATTGGCTAAGTATTGGTCAGATTTATGTATAACAGTGTGAGATAATTAGCTGAGTACTGGAGGGCTCTTGTGAGAAGAGTTTTGTATGCAATTGTTTCATGATACATGTTGAATATACAATAGAAGATAGTGTGGTTTTGATCAACAAGCTTTCCCCGAAAAATTATCTATGTTGTGTTTGATTTGATTCTTCTTTACTTCATGTGATTGGCGATTATGTTTCTAATTCCGTAAAATATTTGTAGAAGTGATTTAGTATTTAAATTTAGTACATTGTTAGATCGGGTGAATCCAAGAGATACATGCACATTGTATAATTTCTACATTGTATCAGAGCACAGGAAATCAGAATTGTGAATTGTGAAGGAGGAGTTGAGTTTGTGACTAGATAGAATTCGGATATGAAAAAATAATTTCTTGGTGCTACATCTGATTCAAGGTCGAATGACTTTCAATGGCTTGAAGTTGGAGTATGTACTTGAGGGCAGATCAAACTATATTTCTTGGAAGGAGAAGATGGAGTTAGTACTCGAAGATAATGGCTTGAAGGAATTCATTGACAATGATGTTACTAAACCTGCTATGACAGATGTTGCAAATCTTGATGCATGGAAAAATAAAGTGGCAAAGGCGAGGAGGATCTTGTTGGAGGGAGTATGAGATGAAATTGTCTCAAGCCTCCATGGGAAAGCCACACCATATGCAATGTGGAAGGCTTTGATTTATCTATTCCATAGCAAAATCGACCATAGGAAATTGGCACTCAAAGATAAACTTAGGAAGATCAAGATGGAGAAGGGCAACCCCATACCAAAATATCTAACAAATTTTGTCCAATGTTGGGATGAAATAGGGAGCATTGGTATAACAGTCATTGATGATGATTAGGAGAGTTTGACTCTCCTAGGACTTCCCAAGAGTTGTCACAGTTATCAATACTCTGTCAATGGAAGGGAAAAATTGCCAGATTAGTAATGACTGTGGTTGGATTTGGTGCAATAGGAGTTCAGACAGAACACCAAAGATGGATCTTCATCTAAGAATGAAGATGAAGAATATTTTGCTTTGGATTCCAAGGTGAAGAAGGGGAAGGGGAAGAAATTCCATTCCAAATGAGTCTAAGAATTGCAAGAATGAGGACATGTCCAAGTTGAAGTGTTTTCATTGTCATGAGCATGGGAATTTTGCTACTAACTATCCACAAAAGAAGAATAACAAGAAGGATGGAGGATCTATAGTTGGTGAGGCTCTTGCCTCACAATTTGAGCTTGAATTATCATTTATCACATGCATGGTGTCAAGTGCATTGGGATCCATGTGGTATTTGGATAGTGGCACTTCCTCTCACATAACGGGAGACAAGGAAATTTTCAGTAGCTTAGAGGAGAAGGGTCTCCAGATGCATATTGAAATGGGTGATGACAGGCAGTACAATGCTACCGGGATTGGTACCGTTAGCTTCCAAAGGCATTCAGGTAAACCCTTTTAATTAAAATATGTAATGCATGTACTAGGTTTGAAGAAAAATTTAGTCTCAGACACAATGTTGGAGGATAGAGGCTATGATGTTGTTTTTAGTGAAGGAAAAGATTTCATGTGACATAAAACAACATGAAAAGCCAAGAGGATAGGGATTCAAGATAATAATCTCTACAAGATCAAGGTATATGGTTGCCCATCAATGATGGGCAAGGTGGATCAAGTGGTGAGCTAGGATGAGGGTGAATTATGGCACAGGAGATTGGGCCATCTTCACCATGGAGCTTTGAATGTCATGCAGTATATTTCTACTGGTCTTCCCAGGGGTACGCTTGTGCAATGAGAGACATGCAAGGGATGTACTATGGGAAAATATGTAAAGGCCACCTTTCATGAGAAGGAGAACCAAGCTTCGGGGATCCTTGAGAGATTTCACAGAGACGTGTGTGGACCATTCTCTATTGTTTCGACAACAAAACATGAGTAACATGTAATATTTGTGGATAAATTTTATCATAAGTGCTGGATCTTCTTCATGAAGAATAAATATCAGACATTCTATAAGTTTCTTGAGTTTAAGGCACTAGTGGAGAAAGAGTCAGGGAAGCATGTGAAGGATCTTAAGAGCGATAATGGTGGTGAATACATCTCTAACGAATTCAAGAAATTTTGTAGCAAAGAAGGAATTTGAAGAGAGATGATGGTGCCTCATAACCCACAGTAGAATGGGATCGCGGAAAGAAAGAAAAAAATGATTGTGGGTGCAACAAGAGCGATGCTGCATGATCAAGGCCTACCAATGCATCTGTGGGCAGAAGCATGCAGCACTATGGTATTTGTGCAAAATTGTTGTCCTCATAGGATACTTGGCATGAGTACACCTGAAGAGGCTTTCATTGGTAAGAAACTTGATGTTTCACACTTTAAGATTTTTGGCTCATTTGTTTTTGTGCATGTGCCCAAGGATGCTAGGAAGAAGCTCGAACCGACAAATGAGATCGGGATTTTTCTGGGTACACTGAGACACACCATAATTATTGTGTGTGTTTGCCAAACAAAATAATGACTGTTGTGTGATGGGATATAAAATTTGATGAAGAGAAAGCCATGCGGTTGTGCCTCGAGAGGGAGCTGGACTTGCATGCAGAGGAGGAGTTGTTGGTTCCTAAGGATGAGCCTCAAGATGTAGAAAAGCCATATGAGGAGGTCCATGAAGTGGAGGAAAAAACTCATGTAGAGCCATCCATCAGAAATGGAAGAAGGTGCACCAAAAAAGTTGATAGATTGAGACTTGATGCTGCGGAGAATATAGGAGCCCCTACTTTACAGTGCAAACAGAGATAGTATCCTAACCAATTTACTGGATACTTGGATCTTATGAGAAAATATATTGTGACTGAACCATCTTCCTTTCAGGAAACAGTGCAGCAACCAGCTTGGGTTGATGCAATGGTGGAGGATTATGACTCTGTTGTCAAGAACAGTTCATGGGAGAATGTCCCAAGACCAGTCGACAAATCAGTGGTTGGATAAAGATTTATCTACAAGGTAAAGCAAGTTGTTGATGGGAGTGTGGAGAAATAAAAGGCCATATTTTTGGTGTGGGGATTCTCACAGATCAAGGGGATCGATTATGATGAGAATTTTGCACCTGTTGCAAGGTACTCTTCTATAAGATCCACCCTTGTACTCTCAGTGCAGATGGGTTGGCACATTCATCATATGGATGTGAAAACTATGTTTCTCAATTAGATCATTGAGGAAGAGGTGTACATAGAGCAGTCCGAAGGTTTTGAAATCTTCAACAGTGAGTCACATGTGTGCCGAATCAAAAGAGAATTGTATGGGCTTAAGAAAGAGCCTCGTGCTTGGTACACTCAGATAGGCAACTATTTCACCGGACTGGGCTTCACTAAAAGTGAAGCAAATGCAAACCTATACCAGATTGCGGTTGAGGGTAAGCTATTGATTATTTTTCTGTATGTTGATGATATAATTTTGACTGGTGATGAGTAGTTGATACACTCATGCAAGGAGGATCTTGCAAGGGATTTTGAAATGAAGGACATGGGACTCCTTCATTATTTCCTTGGATTAGAAATATGACAGTGAGATGGTGAAATTTTTGTGTCTCAAGGAAAGTATGCAAAGGAGATACTGGGTAAGTTTCACATGGAGAGTTGAAAACCCATGGATACTCCTCTTCCAAGAAATTGGAGGAAAGAGGATGCTACTTCTAGAGAGGTAGTGGATGATACTGTCTAAAGTCTATTAATTGCTTCACTGATGTATCTAGTGAACACTAGACTAGACATTTGTGACACAGTTAACCAACTGAGTCAAGCTATGGTTAAGCCTACCAAGCTCTTTTGGAAGGAAGGGAAGCATGTCTTAAGATACTCGAGGGACACATCAGAGTATCGTCTATTATACAAACGGACAGAGGGAGTGAAGCTTCAAGGTTTCGCGGATGCATATTAGGTGGGTAGTCCATCAGATAAAAAGAGCACATCAGGAGGGATCTTCAGCATAGGATCGACAATAGTTTCCTGGTACAGCAGGAAACAACAATATGTGGCACTAAGTTCAGTGGAAACATAATACATGGCAACAATTCAGGCTGCATGTGAGGTTATCTAGATGATAAAGATCTTGGTTGGTTTTTTTGGTTCTCAGATGGATCCAGTAGTGATTAATTGTGATAATCAGAGTTGCATTAAACTCTCTATTCCTGTGTTTCATGATAGGTCCAAGCATATAGATATCTCGTACCATCATCTTAGAGATTGTGTACAGAGAAGAATAATGTTGCTTCAGTACATTCCCATGGAAGATCAGGATGCAGATATTCTGATGAAGGCGCTCACCAGGAGAAAATTAGAATACCATAGATACAAGATCACAGTGAATGATAATCCCTTTCTTATTGAGAGGGAGTGTTGAGATTCAACAAGAAAATTTCAGCACCCACACCTAGTGCATTAATCACCTACACTAGGTTGGGGCCCACAGTGTTATTTTTGGTGCATGTCTATTTTAGTTATCCCTTAATTAAGATGGAAAATAAACTGTAATCTAGTCTCAAAAATAACTTGTAATAGTTAACTGAGAATGATAAACTCATTTAGCTCATTGATTTCTAGTTAGAGATAGTTGGTGAGGCATGCAGAGTAATTGTAGTTGTAACAAAGTTCAAAGTGCAGTGGTGCATTAGTTAATGTAGGTTGTATTTAGTTTAACTCAGTTAAGTGAGTTAAAATTAGTTGTGCTAGTTGTAACTACTTGATACACTAGTGAGAGATCAAGTGAATTAAATATTAATTAATTCACAATGAGTTATCTCACATGCAACTAAGGATTTACTATTATTAGCTGCATGCATGCCGGATCCAATGGAAACCTAGTTGATATCTAGGTGAAAGGGAAGTTGACTATTAGTTGTAGGATTATTGGGTTGCACCCATGCAACCAAACATGCATTGGAGTGCCCATGATACTTGCGCAGTAAAGGAAGGCAAAAATTCCTATTCTTTAGGGGTTACATTCATCAGGGATTGCACAAGGAAAGCAGGCTATCTTGAGGTAGTAAATTAGCTAAGTATTGGTCAGTTTTATGTATGACAGTGTGAGACACTTAGCTGAGTACTGGAGGGCTCTTGTGAGAAGTGTTTTATATGTAATTGTTTCATGATCCATGGTGAATATACAATAGAATATAGTGGGGTTTTTAGCATAAAGATTTCCTCGGGAAATTATTTGTGTCGTGTTTGATTTTATTCTTCTTTACTTCATGTGATTGGAGATTGTGTTTTTAATTCCACAAAATATTTGTAGAAGCAATTCAATATTTAAATTTAGTACATTGTCAGATTGGGTGAATCCAATATATACATGCACGTTGTATAATTTCTACACTTCTTTGCCAAAAAGTCTCTTTGCTGGAACTCGATGAGGAAATCTATGAAGCTCCTTCTTCGAAACAAAGTTAATTGTCTGCTTCCTTTGATACATAGACTTGAAACCATCAATCTTGACAAGACAACCACACTCACTCCAACCTCTTCTACAAGTCATTTGCAGTTTCTACCATTTCATACTTACATTTCACTTCTGGAGGAGTTTCTTCGTTCTAAGCAGAACTCCACTCTTTGTATAGGGCCCAAACATCACCCTTTTGGTAAAATATCCTAACAGTTCCTTTAGGACTTTTCTCCCATGCAAAAATATGAGAAAAAATATTTATCACATTGTTATTAGCAGATTTTCAATACTTAAAATGCCTAGCACCCAAGTAAAATCCATCATCCATCTAATTAGTGACAATTTTCTCTTCCTTGGTGATGGCCTCAAGCCAAACAATCTTCATCTTGAACTTTATTCGTGAAATAATTTTCTTAATACAAGCATAAAATCACAACATTCCATCATCATCATCATCATATATAGTCCAAACTAGATTTTCGTCAAAATGATTCTCAGTTGAATAGCTGTTAAATTCAAGAAAATCAACATCAAGTACATTAATATCCTGAGCTGATTCTTCATCCTCGGTATTTCCCATATCTGATTTATGTGATTTCTTGCCTGTGGACCTTTCATCCATTTTTATTTAAATAGTAATAATTCCTCTACATCTATGTGTTGGAGGAAAAGATCAACATCATTTATGGGAATCTGAAGACATATAACATCTAGTGTATAGTTTCCAATCAATTTGTTCCTCTAACCTTTCCAACTAAATAATGAAAAATGAAATATGTTTCTCCAAGTTTTAACTAAGAAAATTTTTATGAACCTGAAATGAAAGCATAATATGGTAGAAAATCCATATTGTCTTCACTTTTCTTCCTTTGAAAGCTTCTTTTTCAAAAATCCAACTACAACCTCTTGTACTCAAACTACTCAAACTAACATCTTATTAGGTGGAATAACAAAAGTTACGGTTTGGGAGATTTATATAGAGAAGAAAAGGCAAGGTGAGGATGAGAGTTATGAGACCCTCCCTTTACTTTAATGAAAAAAAAGAAGAATATGTTCTCTTCTGTTTTTAATTTATGTGTTTTAATGAGAGCCCCATGGTATATTTTTGTTGGCATGTGTTGTCCTTAATGGCAACCTACTTGATGAAATAAGACTGTCGGCGATATGATGCAATGTGTTGTCCTTGATGGAAACCTATTTGATGAAGTTGTTCTTGATGAGTTGCCTATGATAAGAAACCTATGTGTTAAATATGTAAGGATGATGTATCTGTGTGTTAAAAGGAAGGATGAGGTATCTACAAATCAGCTAAGAAGGAACAAAAGAAAGGAAGTGATAGAAAAATGATAAATATGATGTGTCACAAAGCATACGCGGGTTTGTTAAGGTGAAGTAGCGTATGCACGCGGAAAAGTACATGCCAAGTCACGTATGCCCTTTTTCACTCCAAATTTAGAATACCAAGGGGTGTTACCATGGTATTGACCCATTGTATTGAGTGCTTGATTATCTATTTGGTCCCGTCCAGGAATACCATCAGAAGTGGTGTGGTTTTGACTCATGGTATTGATAAAGGCTAAACCTATATAAGGATAAACAGATCATTGTGCAAGGGTGTGCAAGTGTTTGGGTATTGAATGAATACTTCACTCTGAAGTATATCTGTATAAAATGGGTTACAGTTAGATCTGATCATATAATGCACCTATGAATACCATGATGGATGAAGAAAATGATGAAGAGGGATCTCTAGATCTGAAATGATTATGTATTGTCTAGATCTGTTTATGGAATGTTTAGATCTGGTATTTGGCGAATATTTTCTGATGTAAAGAATGAGTTTTGAGTTGTTCATCTGATCTGAAGAGCTGCACAAGTCTTGAAAAGTTTATAGATCTATACGCATGTTTGCTTCATCAAAGGCGCATGTATACACAGGTTGTCTTCATCAAAAGCGCGTATGAAAGGTGAAATTAGTTCTGAAGTGTGCAGATGTATACAAAGGTTTGTTTCTGTTAAAGCGCGTATATACGAAGGTTCAGTGAAGTAAAAGTGTGTATGGAAACTAGGGTTTTGCTGAAGTATGTGGTATGAAATGTCTGATTTGATATGTTGTTTTACTGCTATCTGTCTATGATGTATTCACACGGATCTGAGTTGTTTGACTGCTGCTTATGTTAATTGAAGATCAAGATGTTGGTTGATTGGTTGATGATTCAATGAATGAATTGATGGAATTATAAGTTTCAGTTTGATGTATGTTGAGCTTAAATGTATGGAGTGGGTCCAGTCTGAAAATATGATGAAAAGTGGCCTACAAGATGTGTTGTATGGAAGTTGTTGGATCTAGTATGAAAATTGATGAAACATGGTCCATGATGGTGCTGAGGGTCAAAGCCTTCAGTGAGGGAGTTGTAGCTCCCTTCTAGTGGTAGCTGGTAAACGAGTGCAGGGGGTAGTAGCTCCCTTCCAAGAGAGGCTGGTAAACGAGATCAGGGGGTTGTGGCTCCCTTCTAGGAGAGGCTGGTAAACGAGAGCAGGGGGTTGTAGCTCCCTTCCAGGAGAGGTTGGTAAACGAGAGAAGGTTGTAGCCTTCTGCAGGTGGGTGCCTGCGTGCTGGTATGAGTCTGTGCCAGTACATGGTTGTAAGATGTTTTCTTTATAATAAAATATTGAAGACTGAGATGACAGCAGCGATGGTTTTCTCCTGAATTGGGTTTCCACCTTAATTCTGGTGTTCATGTGTGTTGCTTATGTGTGATGATTTACTCTGTTATTACTGCACATGCTTACTACTTAACAAACATCTGATGAATGAATAAAGCAATGATCTAAGTAAAGAATCACATGCATAATGAGATCTCTGGTAATATGCGAGTTTGATTAAGTATATCCGCGTGTATATGCAATTTGCATGAAACAAAGTAGCGTATGGGTTTTAGAGAAAGAAAAAGTAAAAAGTTTCAAGTCTGCACTAAATATTGATTCACCCCCCCCCCCCCCCCCCCCGCATTTTTCCCAACAATTGGAATCGCAGTGGTGTCCTTTGGTGTAAGCTTGATCGCTTGAAGGAGATCCGTCACAATGGGAAGTCGAAGGAGTACTTTCAACCCACCTTTACTAACAATAAAAGACAGGAAGATACGAAAAAAAGAATATTTGCAAAAGTCTTGGTGCAGTATGTGGGCACCGTGGAAGAAGGTTATCGATATCCGGCAATTATTCCTACTGATGCGGAAAAAAGGAAGAAATATGAAATCAATGCCAAAGCAGTCAATGTTTTATTAGGAAGCCCGTCTGAATCAGAATTTGTTAAAGTGATGCAACTAAATTGAGCAAAAGAAATATGGGACAAAATCATTCTAAGCTATGAAGGAGATATGAAGGTAAAAAGTTCCAAACTCCAAATTCTCAGAATTGAATATGAAAATTTAAGGATGCATAGTGATGAGAGTATTGCCAGTTTATTTTTACGTCTAGATGATATTGTAAATCGTATGAGAAGTTTGGGTGAAACCATAACCGATACTACTCTGGTTGAAAAAGTCTTAAGATCTTTGACTTCAAAATTTGAGTCAAAAGTATCTACTATTGAAGAAAGGCAAGATCTGCAAACTCTTACTATTGCTCAACTACATGGTATTCTAACTGCTTTTGAAATGAGAAAGAAGGTCCCTCTCAAATCAGAGAAGTTGCCTTTGAAGCATGTGCAAAAGGAAAAGAAAAGAAAGTTGTCAAGGAATCAAGTTACATATCAGAAGAAGAAGAAGCAAATTTTGTGAGAAGACTCCAACCAGGTACTGGAAGATTCAAAGGTAAGCTCCCCTTCAAATTTTTTAATTGTGGAAGAGTTGGTCATTATGCTGCTAAATGTCCTTATGAAGAAAATCATGATAAAGGGAAACAATTTGAAAAGGGAAAGAGCTATTATACAAATGAAGATAATGATGACATGTCAAATGAGGATGAAGAAGATTCTAACCAAGATATGCTAGTGCTCATGGAAAGGAAGCAAAAGAAGAAGGCTACTCAAAGAAAGGAGATATCTCATAAAACATGTGCAGCAGAAAATGAAGAAGATAAAACAGGTATTGAATGTTGTTCTTGTGATTCACTTTCTTGTGCAAGCAATGGTAAAGATAGTGAAAGTAATTTTATGGATCTAGAATAAGCTCTCAAGATTAAAGTTGAAGATAAACAAAGATCATTTAAAGAGAGAGAAGTTATCTACAATGAGATGATCTCTCAAATGAAAGGACAGATAGAAATACTGAATGGCCAGATAGACAAGTATCAAAGGTTGTACAATTATGCAACCAATCGAAATAAAAGACTTGAAGCAGAAATCATCGATCTAAATGAAGATCTGGAAAAATCACATAAGAAGAATGAAGAACTTGAAGCAGAAATCATCTCTCTAAAAGCAGATCTTGAAGCATCAAATAAGAAGAATGAAGAACTTCTAAAAATTTTTTAAGAACAAGAAAATGGGTTGAAAGAAGAAATTTTAAAACTGAATGATCAGGTAGAAGAAGGAAGAAGGGTCGAAGAAAGTATGAAGAAGCAATGCAAAAAATTGGAGGTTGAGGTAAACATTCTAAAAGGTAAATTAGAAGAAAAGGATAAACTCTTAAGATTTCAAGATAGTACTAAGATTGTGGATAATATTCTTAGTAGTCAAAGGTCTCCTTTTGTTAAATTTGGTCTCGGTTTTCATGAAACGGTTAAACGAGAATCTAGTTCACAAGGAAGTGCTAAAGATTCAAAGGATATCAATGCAAGATATGAAGTGTTGAAAGAAACAAAAGATCAACCGACAATCATGAAATCTCAAAAGAAATCATTCCCTCCTAACTATAGAAGCATCAATAATGTTGAATGCTTTAAATGTCATAATTATGGGCATGTTGCAGCCAATTGCAGAAGCAGATCATTTCAGTCACATACAAATAGATTTGACACAGAAAGGTACTCTGGTTTCTTCAAAGGATATTGTTTTCTATGAAAAGTAAGAAATGTTTTTTTTCACAAAGTTATGTTTGATTGCAGAAGAAGAAATAGAAAACACACCTATGATCCCCAGCTTACTTTTTCAATTAAAGATGTTAGGCTTGTAATAAGGTATGTGTGTGCAGATGTAATAGACTAGAAATTAATAATGCAGCATAAGAAAGTCATGAAGCTGAAAAAAAGGAAGATCCTTTCAAATTAAACGTAGGAATATTGACCTCATCGTATTCATCCACCAAAATCTACTTACAATGATCTAGGGATGATGTGAGATACATTATATGGATTAGTAATGTATCATCGTAGGGGGAGCAATGTATGATGATTCCCATGGTTGGTTGGTAATTATGGTCATGTTTATTTCTGAAAGTGCATTTGATGTGAAGAAAACAGGTACAGGTGGTACAAATTTGGGGGGAGATGAAGTTGTGGAAATTTTCAGTATTTCACTTTCCATACACAGGTTTCGTGAACAAAAGCCGCGTATATACGCGCGTTCCTGTGGAGAAAGAAGCGTATGCTTTTCTGTTAAAGAAAACAATGATTTAGCTCAAGAACAAGAGTACAGGTTCAGGGGGAGCATCAGTCTAACAACTAATAATTGCATTGTTGGCATTGTATCTGATTATTCCTTAGTTCATGCTCAAATGATGATGACATGATACATGGTTTCTTATGATAAGATTATGGATGAACCCTGATTGCTTCTTGCTGAAGAATATCTTTTGTTTGCACACATGGATGAGATGAAAGTTTTATGATGCAGAGATAAGGATAGATCATGCAAAGTTTGTTGCTAATAACTATTGACATAATTTCTACACATGTTGCATCATGATTATGAAATTAATAAATCATGAAGATCTTGGTGATAACAGATCACATGGATGATTGCTTGACACATATTGTCTATTGAAGAAGTTGTTCTGGTATGATAATTCCTATTGTGAAGAATATGTTGATGTTGCAAAAAGTCTGAAGGCTTGGAAGAATATGTTGATATACTTATGCTACAACCGTTAGATAACACTTGAAAACATAGCTACATTGTCCTATCTATATTCTCTCATATATTCCGGGGAAGCATTTGAATATCTCAGACAGAAGCTGGGAGTAGTCTCTATCATACAGAAAATCAGAACTGCTTGATTTCAGAAGATTAAATGGGATACGCGGATTTCTTGAAGGACAGTCACGTATATACGCGAGTTTATACAAAGAAAACCGCGTATGGTTAATTGCTGACAATTTTTACTTAGCTTCAGCATTCTTCAACACAGCTGCAGTGCTGTTTGGTATCTCTGATGTGTTTGGTATCTTTGGTGATGTTCCAGTTCTCATAATTCTGTTTCATTCTCTGATATTATTGATGAAGATGCCTTGATGATTTTCTGGTGAAAGTGTTCAGGATGAACAAGCTAAGGGGGAGTTTTGGTCATATGAAAAGGATGCATTGTTGGCATTCTAAGTATTTGCTGTGGTCTGATCTCATACTTAATATTCTTTGATCTTGATTGTATAAGTCATTTCTGCAATGTGATGAAAAGGTCATGCTGAGACCTATGATGAAAAATTGTAATATTCAGTCATGTAAGGACTTGATCAAATTTGTAAACCCACTTGGTTGGGTAGTTGAGTCAAATTGTGTAAACCCACTTGGTTGGGTACTTGTGTCACATATGTAAATCCGCTTGGTTGGATCATTGATGTAATTATGAGTCCTTGGTGATAGGAAAGGTCATAGATTCATGTACTTCATTGAATATTATGTTGAAGATTCAGCATGAACTCAAGGGGAGCATGGTAACTTCAATGCACATCAGATCTACAGAGCTCTTATTTCTACATGTGGAGGAAAACATTGTCTTGGCTTTGATCCGCCCCTTTCCCTCGATGTCAAAGGGGGAGAGGTGTTTGAATAGGGGGAGAATATCATGGTGTTTGCATAATGGTTATAATCAATGTATCTATCTATTGTGGTGATCAAACACTATCATGGTTTCCATCAAGTCCAAAGGGGGAGATTGTTGGCATGTGTTGTCCTTGATGGAAACCTACTTGATGAAATAAGACTGTCAGCGATATGATGCAATGTGTTGTCCTTGATGGCAACCTATTTGATGAAGTTGTTCTTGATGAGTTGCCTATGATAAGAAACCTATGTGTTAAATATGTAAGGATGATGTATGTGTGTGTTAAAAGGAAGGATGATGTATCTACAGATCAGCTCAGAAGGAACAGAAGAAAGGAAGTGACAGAAAAAAGATAAATATGATGTGTCACAAAGCATACACGGGTTTGTTAAGGCAAAGTAGCGTATGCACGCAGAAAAGTACGTGCCAAGTCGTGTATGCCCTTTTGTGCTCCAAATTTAGAATACCAAGGGGTGTTACCATGGTATTGACCCATTGTATTGAGCGCTTGATTATCTATTTGGTCCCGTCTAGGAATACCATTGGAAGTGGTGTGGTTTTGACTCATGGTATTGATAAAGGCTAAACCTATATAAGGAGAAGAAGATCATTGTGCAAGGGTGTGCAAGTGTTTGGGTATTAAATGAATACTTCACTCTGAAGTATATATGTATGAAATGGGTTACAGTTAGATCTGATCATATAATGCACCTATGAATACTATGATGGATGAATAAAATGATGAAGAGGGATCTGTAGATCTGAAATGATTATGTATTGTCTAGATCTGTTTATGGAATGTTTAGATCTGGTATCTGGCGAATATTTGCTGAAGTAAAGAATGAGTTCTGAGTTGTTCATCTGATCTGAAGAGCGGCACAAGTCCTGAAAATTTTATAGATCTATATGCATGTTTGCTTCATCAAAGGCGCATGTATACGCGGGTTGTCTTCATCAAAAGTGCATATGAAAGGTGAAATTAGTTCTGAAGTGTGCAGATGTATACAAAGGTTTGTTTCTGTTAAAGCGCGTATATACGTAGGTTCAGTGAAGTAAAAGCGCGTATGGAAACTAGGGTTTTGCTGAAGTATGTGGTATGAAATTTCTGATCTAATATGTTGTTTTACTGCTATCTGTTTATGATGTATTCACACGGATCTGAGTTGTTTGACTGCTGCTTATGTTAATTGAATATCAAGATGTTGGTTGATTGGTTGATGATTCAATGAATGAATTGATGGAATTATAAGTTTCAGTTTGATGTATGTTGAGCTTAAATGTATGGAGTGGGTCCAGTCTGAAAATATGATGAAAAGTGCCCTACAAGATGTGTTGTATGGAAGTTGTTGGATCCAGTATGAAAATTGATGAAACGTGGTCCATGATGGTGCTGAGGGTCGAAGCCTTCAGTGAGGGGATTGTAGCTCCCTTCTAGTGGTAGTTGGTAAACGAGTGTAGGGGGTAGTAGCTCCCTTCCAAGAGAGGCTGGTAAACAAGATCAGGGGGTTGTAGCTCCCTTCCAGGAGAGGCTGGTAAACGAGAGCAGGGGGTTGTAGCTCCCTTCTAGGAGAGGATGGTAAACGAGAGAAGGTTGTAGCCTTTTG
Source organism: Pinus albicaulis (assembly GCA_034641835.2). Taxonomy (NCBI): domain Eukaryota; kingdom Viridiplantae; phylum Streptophyta; class Pinopsida; order Pinales; family Pinaceae; genus Pinus; species Pinus albicaulis. The sequence continues at coordinate 202,311,601 of CM076581.1, read as the reverse complement.
TAGGTGGGTGCCTACATCCTGGTATGAGTCTGCGCCAGTACATGGTTGTAAGATGTTTTCTTTATAATAAAATATTGAAGACTGAGACGACGGCAGCGGTGGTTTTCTCCCGAATTGAGTTTCCACCTTAAATCCTGTTGTTCATGTGTGTTGCTTATGTGTGATGGTTTATTCTATTATTACTTCACATGCTTACTGCTTAACAAACATTTGATAAATGAATAAAGCAATAATCTAAGTAAAGAATCACATGCATAATGAGATATCTGGTAATACGCGAGTTTGATTAAGTATATCCGCGTGTATACGCGAGTTGGATGAAAAAAAGTAGCGTATGGGTTTTAGAGAAAGAAAAAGTAAAAATTTTTAAGTATGCACTAAATACTGATTCACCCCCCCGCCCCTCTCAATATTTTTCCCAACAATTTTATTAAGACATCATTTGGAAACGACCCATTTGGATGGCATTAATGGTTTTTTAGACTTGGTAATGTGATTTAAAAGGATCTTCCCACTATATATCTTGTTTCAAACATTGTCAAGAATATTTCGTCAGCATTTTAGACATTTTCCCCTAAGCTCAAATGGATGGTATTATGTGGCTATGTTTTATGGACCTTCCCAACATCAACATGCTAAGTAGGTCTACACCCAAGTTTTTCAACAAGCATCTTTCAAAGATGGGATTTCACATTTGGAGGGATCTATGGGGTCACAACAGTATCTTGGTTGAATTGGAGAAGATTTAGTAAGCCCCGTATTCACCAGCTCAAGACAAGAATGTGTTTTCAAAATGATACCAGAAATTTTGAAGGCCCATTTGGAACCACTCGAGATGTTGTCATTTAGTGTTATATTGGTACACGTTCCCAGTACTCCTAGGACTTGTGTGCTCAAAATGGGATTTTTTACCCACATTCTCTTTTGGGGAAGATGCAAGGGGATAGAACATGGAACATCCACCTCAAAAAGCAGATGCCCCCATGCTCCCTTTTGACGAAATTCCCTATTTTGAGGAAAAAGGACCAAGAAAAGAAAACTAAAAAATCAAATGAGTGTAAACCTATTACATTGTTAGATGAGTAGGGGCCTGAAGCACAACTGAAGTTGGTTGGTGTGCCATTTATGAGTATTCTTGAGAATGCAAATGATTTTTCTTTATATAGTGACATTCCCTGTTATATGTCAACTCATATAACAAGATTTGCTAATCTATAATCTTAGGCATTTTAAATGTTTATCCTATGAAGAATTAAACATTTTTTAATATGCCTACATATTAATTATGCAATATTATCATACTTCAAATGAAAAAGTGATGCCGAAGGTGTGAAGACTATAAAAAGCAACAATATATGGGAGGAGATTTTGTTACTCTCCTTGATGTCTCCTACAAAATCCTAGCCAAAGCATCGGTCAAGATCCTAGGTTGTTGGTTTCCATTATAATTAGAAAGGATTAAATTGCAATGCTTAAAGGAATATTAATTCCATATGATCTTATAATTGAATTCTCTTAGGTGACTAGCCAAATTTCTCTTTTTCTAAAAATTAACTTTAAAAAGGCTTGTGATAGGATTGAATGGAACTTCACACTTAACATGTCGTATGTCTCATTCTATCAACTATTAGTGGAAATTTTGTTTTTCTGAGCATCAGGAAGAATAAGTCAGAATTTCATACTTTCAAACCCCATTCTTCTATAACAACATTTATAAAACCTAGGGAGATGATACACTATTTGGGCATTCCCTTTGATATGAAGCTCTCTATTACTAGTCAATCCAAGAGGATAATGGTAAAGTTAGAAAGAAAATCACAAGATGGAGTAATCTTGATATTTCGCTTTCCAAGAAGGTTACAATTGTTGATCGAATTCTCATAGGGAGGCACATTTATTACTCTTGTCTCATCCCCTCTAAACTATGGTTGTTGGTAAAAGATTGGCCAAAAGGGACTTTATATTGGATTTCTTTGTAGAACCGTGAACACCAACAATGACATACTTGGTATGATCTTAACGAAGCTCGAGAGTCAAAATTTATTCCTAAGTTGTCATTTTAATGATGGAACACCATGGGTTATGTGATGTCCTATCTAGAGGAATTGGATGTGGAGTTGTGGGAAGGCAATTTATGACCTTCAAAGTTTCTCCATGATTGAAAAAATGAGGGAGGTAAAGTATATTGAAGCATGGCGGCCAAGGAAGTGCCAATATATTTGGAAATCTCAATATTTTCTAAATAAAAATGTGTTGGGGTGTTTCTAACAAGGCTTGTTTTTTTATACCATGCTCACAGATTTGATGAGAAAATAATGCACACACACTTTCTGGTAGGAATTAAATGGTTGAGCATGTCTTTTTGAGATGTCAATCTAGTTTGAAATCTCATTTTTTTTCAAGAAAAAGATGTTGGGGTGACTCCAAAAAGGCTTGGTTGTCAATACTAGACTTCACAGAGTTGGTGTTACAAATTACGCATGCATGTTTCTGGTATGAATGAAAAATTTGAGCGTATATTTTGGAGGTGTATGTCTGCCAAGACATTTTAGGAATCATGTTAGGTTGAATTTAACTACATTTTTACTTCCCATTTTTTTGGAAAGGTCCTCTAACACTTGGATGATTAGGGACAACTAAAATTTTTTATGGCACATGATTTGGTTGTCCACTATTGGATCTATGTGGAGATAAAAGTGTAATGCTACTTTCAATGAGGAACCATTCCCTTTTGAATGAGGAAGAACAAATTGTAGATGACTGTACAAGCAATTATCATCCTAATGAAAATCATCATTCATGATTAGTTCTTTTGCGTAGGGAACATGTCCCAATAAATAACACAATGAAATATATACCATGTGGCATTAATAGCAATATATAGAAACCAGCAAATCACTAACCACTTTTTCAGGGATTAGTTTTCCTTAGTCGAGTTTTACACTATATTCCATAATTATCTGTATTAACTGAAAGATATAACCACATCTAATTGTTAGAATGAAATCCAATACCTTTCATTGTTCAATGAATGGAGATATGGAATTATTCATGATTGAACGCTTAGATTCAACACCAAATATTTCACCACTAGAATGTTGCACTCCTAAAGAATCCCTTTTGTTAGTAGTTGCGGAAAGGGTTGTGGAATAGTGCAGTTTTGCCTTATAGTTACAATGATGACATGCTTGTGAATTTAACCCTTTGAATTAGGTGATTTTATTTCAACACTACCATCCCGTGCTTCATTTCCTTTCTTTGAAGTTAGAAATTTACCCTTGCTACTTTGTGTTGTACTATTTGTTCTTGGATATGTGCCTTGATTCTGCACTCTCGAATTTATGATTAGAGAAAATTCATTTCCACTATGCGTGCCATATTTGGGTGACTTAGGTTTCTTGAAACTATGGTTAGGTGAGATTATGTTTTGCTGCAATAAGGGAGAGGAACACAGATTCAATTTCATTGTAACTTTCATGATCCTAATAGTTTGTAAGAGAATGTCAAGTAATATAAGTGAACATTTATAGAATATATAGTATAAGAACACAAAAAATACCTTGTTGGCGGTTCAATTATCTTCATTTTCCGGGTTGGATTCATACTTTCCTTCAGCTATCACTTCAAACTTCTATTTCTCGTCGTGTGATTCCTCATTTTCGTTGTTGTTGGCTTCACCTGTTGGTGTTTCTTTAACATTTTTTCTCTTTGTAATCCTGTCAAATTCAAACTCTTCCATCATATCCACTTTTGTAATGTTTATTCCTATACTTGCATCATAAACCTAGTTTTCCTTTCCAAGTTTCCCTAAGTTAGAAGAGAGCTAAGAGGCTGAATCATCAGAGAAGCAATTATTTTCATGATAGTCATTCCCATAATGAACCATTTCATTTTTCGTTTTGTGACTTGCACCTTCTCCATTCATAATGATCTTAGAAAAGTCTTAAGTGCTTACAACTACTTGAATAGATCCTAATTCAATCATCTTTGGAGAAATGAATTCAAAAATTCAATCCACTTTTTACCAAAGCTTCCTCAACATACAAGGCCACACAATAAATTTTAGAATTCATTCAGCCTCTGCCAAATTTTTCTTAGTAAAGGATTTGAAGATAATTTACCACACATTGAATAATTTCATTTTTAGTAAGTAACAACAAAAACATGCACATTGTTTCATTGTAGTATTGCACAATCATACAATGATTAGAAAAATATTGAACAATCAACTTTATCATTAACATTGAAAATTGAAATTGAGATCAATATTCCTTGAATCGCATGTCTTAAAAAGCTAAGCAAGTGGCAAGTACATATGTCATAATATTTTCAAAATTGATTAATTCATTTTGATCACTAAAGTCAATAGTCCAATTCACTTCAATATCTATTGTTGTACACAAAATTTTCAGCAAGAAAAGAGCACTGAAATTCCTTCATTGTTGGCTTGTTCTCTCCTTCATAGTAAATTAAAAGCTATTTTTTGTTTTGAGTGCATGAATGTGCCAAGTAAGTGAAGGATTATAGTTTTGTGTGAGGGTTTTATCCTTACAATTTTGGGCCTTTCTTAAATGAAAAGACATTATTTGGGGGGTGAAGGATGCAAACCCAAGGTACTCAAACACACATGAAAGCATGGTTTGGGTATATTTTTTGGTCTTCCATTCCCACTCACTTGCTTTAAATATCCCAATTTGTCTCGGTTCATCAGATGAAGTACCCATCCCAAAACTAGTATGGGAGACAGGAATTTGGGGCAGGCTTGGGCACCCCTTGACCTGGGTGCAAATACCCATCTAGCATAGAATTGGTCCTTGGAGGTAAAATAAGGTGGAAAATTGTATAAGACAATTAAAAGTATTTCCAACGAATACATGTTTTTCCTTAAATTGAGGAATAATCAATAGGTACTCACATACAAAATATTTAGAGACATCATTGGCAAGTTATTCAGTTTTCCTATGCCATAGAAACATAAATATTCAAAACATACTTAAAATTTGAAAGCTTGGTTTCCCACCATTTTCGAAGAAGGAAGGCCTCTTGAAAGCTTACTGAGTTTTCATTCAATAGAAAAAAATTACAATTAGCTAAATATTAGTAGAAGATTCTTTTGTTTCGCCATCCAAGCAATATAAATAAGGAAAATCCCATTAATCACATACAACCTCCAAAAAAAATATAGAGCCTATACACTTGGGAATGATATTGCAAGATAACCACACCTGAGGTAAAAACAATTGCAAAATGATAGGTGAGAGCCATTCAAATTTTGGAAAATTCTAGTTGGACAGTAAACTTTAAAATCAACCACTCATAATGAATTTGACTTGTGAAAGTCCATGGGATTTTGAGTATATAGTTGTTGGCTTCTTAATTCTCAAGAGAAATCTGAAATGTTGGCATGAAGTAGAACATTCTGCCAAGTAAAGGGGAGAATCGTGGGGCCAGATCCATTTCAATTTCTTCGATCTTGGGGGCCTCCACCCAAGATTTGGATTAGTAGTATCAGATTCATGTTATGAATCCATGTGAATGAGGGTTTGAAGCATATTTCAGTTTCAAAAATTATCATCCATATTTAGAAAACTCCATGCCAGTTCTACAACCTCCACAAAGCACTTTCTTGGGAAAAGCGGGAAGATTTTTTTTTTTCATTATTTTGCAAGAATTTTTTGGTGGTGAGTTTGTAGAGAAGATCTGAAAATATTGGCGCAAAATATTTAGAATAAAATATTATATTTGGATTCCTTGCAAAAAAATAGCCAATTAAAAAAAAATATCAACCAAATCAGAGTCAGGATGAGGGAGATATCGTTGATTCAAAATCAACAATGTTGCAGAAAATGTTTTTGACGACAATTTGTGGACAGTGGCTCGCCAGTAATTTTTTGTAGTTTTCAGTGCAAAATTTCGGAGAAATGGTTTTATATCTAAGCTCCGCTTGAAAATCACCAGATTAAAAAAAAAAAATTGGTCGAATTGGAGTCTGGATGGGGGAGTTATTGTTGATTTAAAATCAACTATTTTTTTCAAAAAAATTGTGACGATGGTATAGTTCCTGTGCACATCTGTGAGTCTAGAGTCTCCAGATAGTGATTTCAAGCACACGAGAAGATGCAGAATGATCATTCTATTTGAAAAAACAGGTTATAATAAATATTCTGAGTTATATTGACCGAGTTATGCCCATTTTAAATCTGGAGTAGTATTCAGAGCGGGTTCGTTTTGGAGACGTGCCTTCCCACCGCGCTTTAGTAGGCACCTGCTTCACATTCATTAGTTTCAGCATAGCAACATTCATCTTAGGTTATTTGGAGAAATTCCCTCCCACTCTAGGCTATGTAGGCAGTGGGCACCTCCTACTTCATCAACAATCAACATCGCAGTTATGGGTCAACCACACAAATTCCTTCTCATTGAAGTCCATTTTCTAGGCTGTACACTGTGAGTATCACAGTTGGTCACAAGCATTAAAGGGTATCTCTATCCTCGGATGTTCGTTTGTCATGGTTCTACGTCATCCACAAATCTGCACTTCATCTAAGTCCATTTTCTATGTTGCACTCTGTAAGTATCACAATTGGTCACAAGCATTACAGGGTATCTCTATCATCGGATCTTCGTTTATCACGATTATGGGTTAGCCACACAAAACCCTTATCTTCAATAGATCTTCATATTCAATAAGGGCTTCTCAGGAGGGAACTTTACGTAATGGAGACCATTGCTTCTTAAGGAGGGAGGAATGATCCGAATGAAAAGTGGCCTACACCCATGGTATTCATCCACCCATTTTATTTATCCGCCCATGGTATTGTAAATGACATATATCCATGATATTCATTCACCCATGGTATTCATCCACACATGGAATTTACCCATGGTATTGTAAGTAGTATCTACCCACGGTATTGCCCACGGTATCAACCTATGGTATCTATCCATGGTATTGTAACTAAAAAAAAGGCTATAAATAACAAGCCTCACTTTGTAAAAGGACAAATTGTTCACCACAATGTAGCTTCTACAGTTATTCTCTATTTTAATAAAAAAATTCTTTGCGATTTTATTTACTGTCTGTTCTCTCTTTTTTATGGCATTCTATTTTTGCAGATCTTGCCAGATCCATTTCAATTTTTTATATTTTGGGGGCCTCCACCCAAGATCTGGATTCTATGTAAAGTCGTCAAGTCCAACTACCTTTGTTTCAGGTGTTTCCTTATTTTCATCTCCACTTCTACATGAGTCATTTCCCTCATTAATGCTTCATTTTTTCCTAGGGAAACCAAAGAGATAATGTCTTATAAAATTTATGATTGCATATTCCCTTTTAAGTAGATTATTAGAGTGAAGAGAGTGGTAGTAGTGAAACGACCCATTCTCTGCTTCCTTGTGATCTGAGATTTTCCAACTATTTGAAGCCTTGAAGTAGGATATATGGTTGTGCTTCCTATGTTACATCATTTACTTGTGAAGAATTTGGTATTATTTTCCCCTAATTTTAATAATCTAAAATTTGATATTTTCTTCAAATAATTCCCTGCTTCTATTTAAGTGAGGGTGTGGGATTCTTCGAATACCATATCTTATCACCACCTTTCTCAAATTATGTTATGTTCTAGTTGACAAATTCCTTCTTCCAATTCTTGATTGGCTTGGAAGATATTTCTTTATTCTTATTTATTCCATTTTTTATTATTATATTGAATTAATAGTTCATCTCATTTCACGAGCTCTTGATGTTATTCAAAAATGATGGACGTAAAATAAAAAAATTTCAAACCTAAATAGCCGATGCATTTTGATCTTCAAATCTCCAATAATCCAATATTTCAAATTGGTACATCGTCTTTTCATCAACACGAGTGAAACATTTCCGTTAATCGAGTTTCATTAGCACAAAAAAAAAATGCTAAAAGTAATGTGATAAAATTCCTAATACCCAAAAATCTTGTTAACTGACCTAAAACATTTATGTTAATCATGTTCTTTCTACACATGCGAATTTATATCTTGGATTTCTACCACCAAATATTAGTGACTGAACCGTGGGATTAAGCAATGGGTCATGGGTTTGTTATAAAAATTTAAATTATGAAAATGAAACCACTTGCTACTAAAAATCTCAAAAATATGATAACTAAAGCAAATAGCTTGTTACTTGGATTTTGTAAATTCCAATTTCGGTCAATATTTGGATTTTATAAAAGTGAATAAATAAATGAATTAAATAATAATTAATCTAAGATAAATAAAATAATAAAACAAAACGAAACGAAATAATAATAAAAATTAATACAATCCATGTTAGAAATTATTTTCCAATGGGATCAATAGGTTACAACATTTGTGAGGACATGGCAAAGAGTTAAAATTTGTGTGCCAAATTTATAGTGAAATTTTTTTTCTATCATTTTATTGCAACTTCAGTGATTGCACAATGATGATAGCATCAAAATTAAGAAATTATCAAAGTAAAAGAAGCAAAATTATACACGCAATTAAAAATAAATTACATATTAATTTATTATTTATCAATTTTCAAAAAAATAAAGAAAATTAAAAATCTAATCTTACAAATTATAGGTGAATAAATTAACAAAAATTAAAATTAAAATAAAATTTGGAGAGAATCATTTATTTTACTTATTATTGAAAGCATTAACATGAACTTATCATACTATCAAGTTTCAATAAACAATATCATATGAATTTTACTTTGGTTACAAAGTAACATAGACCCTTTACTCCATTAAAAAAAAACTATGGCTCTTTTCTTTTTCTTTTTTTTAGAGAGAATAGTCTATCATTAATAATATTTTTCCTATTTTTAAATACTATCTATTTTTTTTTTTTCTATATATTTTGATTTCTATTACTTTTGAAACATACTTATTCTAATTTTCCACATTTAATTTAATTTCACCTTTGAAAAAGAAGATTTTTATCATCGCTAATTGACTTTGCTTACATGATATAATTTCACATTCTGAAAAGAAGATTTTTATTATCATCAATTGAATTACTTATGATGTATACCTATGTCTCTTGGAGTGTATCTATCAAAATAAGGTGGATTTTGAAAAAATTGAAAGATCGAAAGTTCAAATATCCCTAGTTACTTAGGCTTTAGATCCCTATAAATTCACTGATAATTAAGTTGAGTAATTAATATCATATTTATGATATTTTTATGTAAATTTAAACTTGTAATTTTGTATTAATTTAATTAAGACAACAACATATTATAAAACAAAAGCTACATAATAATTAGTACCTGTTTTAATTTAAATATAGTTTAATTACACTGAAAAACAATAAATACATAAATTTTTTATCATAAAACCAAAAATTAAGAAATATATATATATATATATATATATATATATATATATATATATATTCAAAAATATTTTTAATATAATAATAAGTTATCTTATATTGAAAATAGGAGAAAAACTACAATTCATGAAAATGGAAATAATATAAACAAAAAGAAAAGAAAGTTAAATAAAAAGGAAATAAAACTAAAAACTAAAAAATTAGTAACTAATAAAAATGAAAATTATTAAAAAGCTCATAATAAAACTTCAACCAATCACGTTATAGATAAATGAATTTAAATAATAACAAAAATAATAAAAATAATATTTTCAATATCAAACTATAAATAAATGACAAAAATTTTCAATTAAAAAAAATTAATAAACAATCAAAAGAAAATTCAATGATTATTACCATGTCTACAACGAATATAACAAGGCTACAAGTAGCGACTACCTACCGCTTAGTTTAGATATAGTAATGTTGCAATGTGATGTTGGAAAATGTCTATGGATAGCTGTTATGACTATTACATGTTGCTTAATGTAATCATAGAGATGTTACAATTTGAGTTTGAGGATGTTTATGAAGATTTGTTTTGTAATAAAGTATAGTTAAATTAAATTAGAAATAATTGTTGCAATTTGAGTTTGAGCATGTCTATGAGGATTTACTAAATGTTTCCATTTGAATTAAAGGATGTCTATGAGGATTGTCTTTGTAAATTTTTTTTCGCTTAGTTTAGTTTAAATATAGCTAAATTAAAGTAAAAAACAAGAATTTATGCGCTATATAGTAGTAGTTTAAATCTATCTAAACTATAGTGAAACAAATTTTGTGTTGATGATGGTAACCAATTGATAAACACTAGGATGACCCATAAGCACATGCATTTGATGTATAGATTAGATCTGCTACATATGCTTAGCTTGTTTTTGGCATCAATATAAGTATGACAGAGTAGCTACTACTTGTTGCTTAATGCAAATATAGAAACATTGCAATTTGAGTTTCAACATTTGCTTTCTAATAAAGTTGATGCTTAGTTTAGTTTAAAGTGTTAAGGTTTACAATCTAACCAATTTAGGTTTTTTAGTAAATGGTAAATTGAGGTATTTTGCTTGTGAATCTAGGTAATCAGATATATACTTAGGCACAATTGAGGAATTGGAAACAAGTGTGTAATGTAGCAATTATCTAGAAAAGCTGGTTGACACAATTAAACAATGAGCTAGGAATGTTGTCAAAGAAGTTTATAATGTATCAATTATCTAGAAAATTTCTTAATTTAGTTTAAATATAATTAAATCAAAGTAAAAATTTAAAATTTATGTGCTATATAGTAATAGTTTAAATCTATCTAAATTATAATAAAACAACTTTTGTGTTGATGATGGTAACCAATTGATAATTACTAGGACGACCCATGAGCATATGCATTTGTTGTGTAGATTAGATCTGCTACATATGCTTAGCTTATTTTTGGCATCAATATGAGTATGACAGAGTAACTACTACCTATTGCTTATCAATGATCGCTTTTTATAAATTAGTACTCATAATATTTTTATTTCTAACTTAGTACTAATAAATTTTTTAGTACTAAAATAAAAGGTGGAATTTATTTTATAAATTTTTTATTTTTAATTCAATTTTTAAGAAAAAATATGTTGGGGTTCCCATGTTTTGGCCAGATTGGCAAGACCAAAAGATGAGACAATATCATATCTAGTTTGGGGCCCTAGGATCTAGCCCTCCTGGACCTGGAGAGGGATCTCTCAACAACTAGCCAAGGCTTTCAAAGGGAACGTCATCTATACTAAAGGATCTTTTAGATAGATGGTGGAATGGGACAATAAGGGTGAGGGTGAAAGAAGGAAAGGAACCTAATTTCTGCCTATAGATCAGGTCAGAGGTCATTTAACTCCAGACCTGCTTGGACATAGTCAAAGGAAACTTTCAATGAAGTCACTAGGGGGTAGCTTATAGATCGGACCAGAGGTCATTTAACTCCAGGTCTGCTTTAGCATGCTCCAAGGGAAAAACAGAGGAAAGATTTGACACAAAAATAGAGTCTATAGATCGGAGAAGGAGCTTTAAAATTCGCTGCTTTGAGACTAGCAAGAAACATCGAAGTAGTAATCTCTGAGTTCGCACATCAACTAGCAGTAAATAACATCTGCTACACTGGTTAAAATACATGAGTTTACTCTTAGATTCATAGTCAGTGGAAAACATTGAAGGTAGGGAGAGCAGAAACATAGGGGACCATGCGAGGGTAAATCCTATGCTATATTTCTGATGCGTACCAGAAGACCAATGAACAACATGAAAAATGTAAATAAAAATGAGATAAGAATAACATCACCCATAGTAATAGACTAGGATCCTATGAAATTTCTTGATTAATTGATGCAAAACCAGTCACATACACTGAGCTCAAATAGCTGATTACAGTCTCAACTTTCTCCTCCCAACCTACTACTTTAAAAATTACTCTGCTATCCTCTCCCAAAACTGTTTCTAACAGTAAAAAATGAATCGCTACAACTACAACCACAACAACATAATCCAACCCTTTACAAAATGTTCTTTGGGGTTCTTTATAGGAAAAATGGATAGCAGGGGTAGGTGATACTCATTAAATCGATTCATTAAGACAGAGTAGGGGATGGTGCTTATGCCTACTCTGCTTAATAGTAATGCGCTGTACTTGGTGGTCTGGTTAGAGGTGTTTTTCAGGTCGATAGCGACCTAAGATGTTTCTTTGGAGTCCTTTCTGACTGTAAGGGACTCTGTTCTGTATTTTGAAGCAAGTAAGGTGACTGAAGGTCTTCTGGGTTTCCATACCTCCATTATTGCTGCCCTGACAGTCTTTGGAAGCTTTCTGTTGGTGGAATTTCCTTTGGAGACTAGGGGAGGTGTGGAGACTTCTACTGAGGGTGTACAGTTCTGAGAAAATGTACTGCTGATGCTGAGAGAAAATATGGCTTGATTCATTTGCTCTATATCTTCAAAGTGCGTCTTTTCCTTTGATCACGGGATTAGGTCTCAAATATTCAATTAATAGGCCTTAATCCTTTTAATATGTCTCTATTGTTTCACTGAGCTGCTGCTGTAATGGCCTTCTCTGTGTTTCGAAGCGCAGTGACTGCGATTATGGCAAATAGAGTGAATTCATCATTCTGTGTACCTTGCACAATAAAACAAACCAATTATGAAATCCAAGGCGGTGGCGGAAGAATGTTGTGGAGGAGTGATGGGATTCTGTCCTTATTACTCCATGAGACCAGATTAAACTGTTGGCCTCATAGTTCCTCTACCTATGCTACTATCTACTAGGATTAGACTATCTAACAGATTTCTTCTCTACATTCTAAGATAGAAATTGAAAAAAAATCAAGCCAACATTAGACTATCTGCGTTGGTGCAGATCGTGGCATAAAGACAAAACTGCTCACGGACTGAAAACTTTGCAGAAATTGAAAACACTTGACTAAATTCTCACAGACTGAGCTTTATTGATCTTTCCCTACCTACCCTACCCTAACTGGAATATTAATAAGTCTAGCTTACAAACATTGTGTTCCAATGCAACCAGTCCATCAAGTGATCCCATGACTGGTATTTCTTGCTCAATTCCCTAAGCAGGCTGGTTAGGCAGGGCTGCTCCCACTCTTTCTATTCTTCAACATTAGCTTCGAAAAGTCTTCTTTCTATTTGCAACATGCTGCTCAACAAGACCTTTGATCCTTCTTCAAATTTTTGTAGGAAATGAACATAAGGATCATGAAAAGATACCTGGTTATGAATATTTGACAAGCAGGCTTCAATCAGGATTTCTCCTTCTTCCATCGGATCAAGGGGAAGACTCTTTCTGGTGAGTGTGTCTCCTTCATCTTCTGAACTGGATGACTCATCGTATATTGTAGCTGTGTCCTCTCGGAGCTTTGATGTAGTTTGCTCCGATGTGCCGAGCCCCATGAGACTATGACTGATGATCAAAGGTGTAACAGAGTGAAGACTCAATGAATCTTCATCTATCACCAGGCTTTCATAACTTTCTTCATTAGTATCATAGATAGGTCGGCTATCATCAAATTCCACAAATGAATGAGCGAGGGTGTCTGATCTGTGGAATATTTCAAAGGTGGACTGCATGTTTAATATTCATTCCATCTCTTCTTCTGTCAACGAAGTTTTTTCTCTTCTCGCATAGACAGAAGAACAATAGTCCTCTATTTCCTGTACTAATTGACATGTAGGCTGGATATCTTCTTGAGTTTCTTCTATGGGATCACCACTTGTGCTTGCAGGGAAATTATAATGAATTTATGAGGTTTCCTGATCTCTTTCTGATTCAGTCCATTCCTCATGATCAGGGTGCCACTCTTCTAGTGGAATCTGAGAAGAATATATAGCTAGAGGAGGAGCCTCCATGCATGTTGGTTCTTCTTCTTCCTTAGACTCTACATCTTCCATGTGGTCACTTGTTCGCTCAATACAACACTCCATGTTAGCTTTCGCTATCAGGTTGTGATATTTTTTAGTCAGCATAGTGCAAGATAGGGATGAGCCATCAGGCACCTCCCGACTACCTTCCTCCTCATCTTCCACAGATTCTTGAGCATCATACATTTCCTGCTCATTATCTGGGTCTGGAGTTTTCTCTTGCTCTGTAAAATGCATGGGCTGTTCTATGTAATCATCATTTGCATTCATATTAGCCATATACATCTCCAGCACTTTACCAAACATGTGTGCTATTCCATTTAATTGATCACACAAAGTATCTAGCTTTGTATCTCTATCCATGTCTGGATCCATGTTTTTTCAAAGAAGGTCACTGCATCTTCTCAAACAGTTTAGAGTATTTGTCTTTGAAATCTCTAAATGAGGTATTAGGCTAGGTATGCAGGGAAGAGGGGGGTTTAAAATGATTTGGTTGGTCGGCTGTTGGGTTGAGTCGCGGGATCATAGACTGAGAAGGTAATGGAAAAAGGAGCAGAGCAATAGGACATTTCGGTAAAAGAGAATGGTTTAAGGCTGTGCCATCCATTGGGCCATGGAGTCATGAAAGGTAATTACATGCAAACAACTAGCCAAGGCTTTCAAATGGAAAGTCATCTATACTAAAGGATATTTTAGATAGATGGTGGAATGGGACAACAAGGTTGAAGGTGAAAGAAGGAAAGAAACCCAATTTCTACCTATAGATCAACTCAGAGGTCATTTAACTCTAGACCTGCTTGGACATACTCAAAGGCAACTTTCAATGAAGTCACTAAGGTGCAGCTTATAGATCAGACCAGAGGTAATTTAACTCCAGGTCTGCTTTAGCATGCTCCAAGGGAAAAACAAAGGCAATATTTGACACAAAACTAGAGTCTATAGATCAGAGAAGGAGCTTTAAACTTCTCTGATTTGACACCAGCAAGAAACATCCAAGTAGCAAGCTCCGAGTTCACAGATCAGCTAGCAGGAAATACAATCTGCTACGCTGGTTAAAACATATGAGTTTACTCTTAGATTCTAAGTCAGCGGAAAACATTGAAGGTAGGGAGAGCAGAAACATAGGGTACCATGCGAGGGTAAATCCTATGCTATATTTCTAATGAGTACCAGAAGACCAATGAACAACATGAAAAATGTAAATAACAATGGGATAAGAATAACATCACCCATAGTAATAGACCAGGATCCTGTGAAATTTCTTGATTAATTGATGCAAAACAAGTCACATACACTGAGCTCAAATAGCTGATTACAGTCTCAACTATCTCCTCCAAACCTACTACTTTACAAACTACTCTGCTACTCTCTCCCCAAACTGTTTCTAACAGTAAAAATGAATCCCTACAACTACAACCACAATAACAGAATCCAACCATTTACAAAATGTTCTCTGGGGTTCTTTATAGGAAAAATGGATAGCAGGAGTAGGTGATACACATTAAATAAATTCATTAAGACAGAGTGGGGGATGGTGCTTATCCCCACTCTGCTTAATAGCAATGCGCTGTACTTGGTGGTCTGGTTTGAGGTCTCTGTCAAGTCGATAGAGACCTAAGATGTTTCTTTGGAGTCCTTTATGACTGTAAGGCACTCTGTTCTATCTTTTGAAGCAAGTAAGGTGACTGAAGGTCTTCTGGGTTTCCATACCTCCATTAGGGCATACTGTTCTGAGAAAATGTACTGCTGATGCTGAGAGCAGATATGGATTGATTCATTTTCTCTTTATGTTCAAACTGCGTCTTTTCCTTTGATCAAGGGATTAGGTCTCAAATATTCAATTAACAGGCCTTAATCCTCTTAATCTGTCTCTGCTGTTTCACTGAGCTAAAACTGTAATGGCCTTCTCTGTGTTTCGAATCGTAGTGACTGTGATTATGGAAAATAGAGTGAATTCATCACTCTGTGTACCCTGCACAATAAAACAAACCAACTATCAAAAAATTCATAGGGGTCTAACAAAATATTTATAATTTTTTTAATTTTCAATTTAATTTAAAAAATATTGTGTTGTATTGTGTGTACAAGTACAGTGTCTTATTGATGATGGAGGCTCTGATGCCTTCATCGCAATCAGAAGTAATTCATATAATCGACAGCCTTTTGTAATGGCTCGATGCGATGAGTTTATCGCATGCTATTTCATATAAGAATGGGCCTCCACTTAAGCCCAGGTGCGCGGGTCCACAAGACCACGTGGCATTATCATATTGTATGGCAAGTTGAAACGTATCGGGAGCGTTTTCTTTGTGGCCCGATTGAACAGTGAAAGGAACTGGACCCAATGCATATTATAGGCCGCAGCTAATAGTTGAACTCGAGTCCGATTAACAATCGGCATCGGGGTTTTTTATTTGAACCATTTGTTATGCTATAATTCTGAACCCGATCTATGTTATATGGTGCAGTTAATAGTTGATCGCAGGTTCACGTTTCAATCAGCATCGGAACTTTTTGTATTGGCTACTTTGTAATATTATGTTTCGGACCCGATGCATTTTATGAAGCGGATTTAATCTCTTTTCAGGTCTGCCGATATATGAGCAAATGAAATTTTTTAATGTTTTTATGACGCGACAAAAGGTTTTACAACATTTGGTTTGTTGTATTGTTTTAAATATATACAAAGCGCATTTGTAATAGGCCCTACAAATTTTAGTTTAGTTTCATTTCATATAGTTTTTGTTTTATGTTTTAATATGCGTGGAATATATAAAGTAAGAAGCCCGAGAGGCTATTGTAAACAACTGTAATGTTTTTATTTTGAAAGCATATCAGAGTGCGAAAGACGGTATGTAATTTTTTTTTACTGTTTATTTTTTTTAAAACAAAAAAAAAACACAGAGTGTGTATTGTTTTTTTCATTATTTTGTAGTGAGCATGACGGAAAAATATGGTCATGATCAAGCATGGTCAAATAACAAAGGCAAAGAGCAGGGAACATAAAACTAGCTTTAGTCTTAGTACAGTGTTTAGACATAGAATTTGGTGCATTGCTATTAATACTGAATATAAGAATCTGCAAAAAAAAAAATATGAACTTATAAGCTAAGGAAGCATAAACTTAGAAATGGCGATTTACTATTTTTGTTACCATAACAATATTGCCCAAATTGAGAGATGTTGTTCAAAGTTGATACATAGCAATATATGAAAAATTAATGTCGTTGCTTCGTTTGCAGAGGCGGCTACTTGTAGTTCACATCGTATGGACAAATAATCTTAGTGCCTCTTCCTCTTTTATAGAGATGAATTAATGTTCCAGATGTCAATTACGATTTTTGCAGAACCAATAAACAACAAGATAGAAGACTGGAAGTAGCCTAGGGATCATGTCTGCACAAATATTTTTTCAGGAATTTTTTAAATATATTTATAACATTTATATATATAATGTCAGATTGTAAACACAGGTTCTATTCATTGAACATATATGTATGAAATCTAAAAAAAATTGTAAACGTAAAATGAAAAAGCTATATTTCTTAAATATACATATATTAATTCTGAAAGTATTTGTGAATAGGTAGATGAAACACTATAAGTAACACTAGTGATTTTTGTTTGTAATTGTTCTATCAAAACATTGTTGTTCTGGCAAAATGTTGCAGACATACTGCACTTTGAAAAAGACAGATTTGAGCAGTAAAATCTTTTACAAAAATTGAGAATAAATTTGCACTGATTTCTGGATTACTATGTGATTCTGTTGTAGCCAATGTTTGAAGAAGTGCTGGTGCTGCAAAGAAAAGGGAAAATTTAGTACAAATCTTGCTATTTTGGATAGCATAATTTAAATTGCATATATCTGATTTTTTGTTGAAAGATGAAGAGTAATTATAAGTATACCTAGCCTTGGTAGGGCTTTCGTTGCTGTCAACAGATTGGATCTAGTTGTCTTCGTTGATTGTAAATGTATCATTGATTTTGAAATCGCGTAGCATATAAATTGTTGCTTGTTTACTTTTAACATAGTCTTGAAAAGACATATGTGCTAGGTTGGGAAGTAACTGTTTCAAGAGGAATTTGCTTCGGATGCAACATTGCAAATTGGTGTTGTTGGACTTGATTATGCAATTAAGACACTGTGAATAGGAAAGGGATTAGTTTTTATTGCACTTTAGGCAATCAGCTATATTCTCCTCTATCACTGTAGAGGTTGGTATTGGTGAATTGCATTCAACACAAACTGGTTCAAATGGCATAGAGTAAATGCTTGCAATTTTCAATGTTCCTTTTATCTGTTCATAGATGAGCACAAGTAGTATATGTCAAAATAGAAACAGATGGAGAAACAATTGCATATTGAATAGTAGAGGTACTGTTTCATTTGTACTTACAGAGAATGTTGGAGGGTTCAATTTTCTGAGTTCTTCTGTTGCTTCTGCATTCAATTTTGTGATGAATGTAGCTTGCGTTGTTCGAAGTGTTATGTCCTTCAATTATTTCATGTTTTCTATGTTTTTGAATAACATAATTGGAAGATGGCCTTTTTGCAATTCTTGCTCAATTTCATCATAGAGCGGTGCAAATGTTTCAAATAACTGCAACTGCAAAAGAACACAGAATTTTTTTTTTTTTTTTTTGAAACTGAATTGAAATGTAGGATGGAACTAGCAATATAAAAACATTGCAAAGTAATTTATGTTACCATTGCTCTATTGTCATCGAAATTTCCATCTTTAATTTGCAATGTATATTGGAAACGCAATTTCTGTGCAGCTGTGACAATTGCTGCAATCGTTCTAATTGGATATGTTTCTGTATTTGTTGTAAGATGTTTTATTGTTGTATCTAGAATGAATTTGTGTTTTTTGCAAATTGTTGGTATGTTCTGTACGGTTCTTAGTTCATTTAGTAGCAGAATCCAATCACAATCACCGCGGTCATAATTTGTTTTGGGAAGAACTTTAAAATTTGTAATAGATATTTCTTTTCCTGGTGATATTTTTTGGTCATGTTTTTGAATAAGCTCAGTTGGTATGGACAATGTGATTGTCATAATTCCTTCGACATCTGTCAAATATACACATAGTATTTGTCGTGCTTTGTGGAATTTATCAAGATATGTGCTATAGATAACCATAACATCTCCATTGAAAATTCTTCCACTTTTCCGAATGTTTAGTTCTTCAATGATAACTGGAGCTAAATATGTTGCTTTCGATCTGTGTATTGATGATGTTGATGTGGAAAAAGAAACAATTAGAAGTAAAATATATTAGTGATAAATATGAATGCTATGTCAATGGTACGTATAGGAATTTGTTTCAAGTTTACTTACTTGTCTGATTCAGTTGCACTTGATATTTGTTGTTCTTTGTCTATTCTAGCTTGTTGTCCAGAACTGCGAGATGAAAAAGATGAAATGTCATTGAATGGTGTGCTTGAATGCAACCACGAAGTGTTTGGTAAATTTTAATAACTGAGAATAAAAATAAAAGTATAAGGTTATTGTATATTGTACTAGAAACTGAATATCAGTTATTGACAAAAATATTAATTGCATTTTAAAACTTGGATAATGGAATACTTATAAACTATACAATATTAAATACAGAAAATTATATTGGTGCAATAGAGATATATACTGATCTGAGTTGCAAATATTAAAAGTTTCTTTGGCTGATAGAAAAAATGACTCAATTCAAGTACTATAGAAACGTGTAAATGCATCTAGTACAGATGTATGAAAGTTCAGGTACTGCTGATTGGTATGAAAACATTTACATATGCATCAAAGACTAAGTAAGTTGGGCGTAATAAGCAAGTCTAGATGTGTTTCTTGATCAAGCTCACTTTCTAATGTTGTTACTTATTATGGGTAGTTGGCAGTTTATGGAATAAATATGTTGATAAAGATATATGTCATTTGAGTTTGTTGTACTACTCAATGAAAAATAACATAGAAACACCATAGGACAAAAGAAACCAAAAAAAAAATGTATAGATAAAATTTCAAAGATAATAGGGATATTAACAGAAATAATGATGAAATTGGACACATTTTGTTCAAATTGCACAATGTGGATTACGATGCATATGGATTATGAAATAATCTAGTTTGATGTAACTGAAATGGAGTTATAATTTTGGAAGCAATTTAATTTGTATTTGATATTATATTTATTGCAATTTAGAGGTTGACAAGAAGCAACATGGGAAATTGGAGAAGATCTTATTTAGGAAGGGTTCAAATGTAAAGTGAATAGGAAGTTTGACAAGTTTCTACAAAAGGGTGAGGAAAAGGAATTAAAGGTTGACAAGAAAAAAAGAACAATAAGACTGGGATTCATAGAATTATGCATGTAACAGTTCTGATGTAAATAAGCAATTGGCGATGATTGCCAAGTTTAAGCATGGAACATTATTGAGGTGATGAAAAGGGAAAAAAATTGTGTTGTAGTGCTAAAATACTGTAGAGAATAAGATTCAGTATTTTGTGGTGTTTATTGTTAGATAACTCCAAAGTGGCTATATATAGTTTGAAATTTGCAATGGGGCATGTCTCACTTGTACATGAAAATACTACAATGTGTTGGAAGACAAATTCAAGAATTAAAATGAATTCTGGGATGCTTGAGAAATAAATTATTGATGCATAGTATAAGTCTATATGAAGAACAATGCTATAGAA
The DNA here is from genome assembly GCA_034641835.2 of Pinus albicaulis. Taxonomy (NCBI): domain Eukaryota; kingdom Viridiplantae; phylum Streptophyta; class Pinopsida; order Pinales; family Pinaceae; genus Pinus; species Pinus albicaulis. Next base: position 202,291,125 of record CM076581.1, on the reverse strand, counting down.
GTCAGCACTAGTAATATAAGAATAGGTCTTGGAATAGTTTTGTAGAAAGAAATAAACAATTAAACATAGAGATATATCTATACATATGCATTGAAGGGTAAGTAAGTTTAGTGTAGTAAGCAAACCTAGATGTGTTTATTTCTTTTTGTGACTTGTCTTTGTCTATTTGACTCATTGTAGAAAGCTATAGTAATCTGCAAGACATACAATTAGAAGTCAAAGTCATAGTAGTTAAGAGGCTATGATACTATTGACTAGAAAAAATCATTAGACTACTTTCATTTGCACTGTGTTTGTGTTTCATTTTTGACTTCAATGATGAGACAAAGAGTATCATGGTCGCTCAAATATGTATCTAACCTGAAAGTCTTATAGCTACAAGTTATGTTTGACCATATGTGATCAATGATTGATAATTGTTGATTGTTATTTGTCTCTAAAATAAAATGAAGGTTGTAATTGTGCACATATGATCTTAGTTTGTTTGTTTTGTTGTTGCTTTCAAGCATATTGATGTTGAAATCGCCGACAATCGCTATTGTTTGATTTGAATGTATTTTTCATAATGCTTTTGAAAGAAGATCCAATGTATTGTTCAATGTTGCATATGGTGCAACATAGACATTCAAAACTATAATATCCATCATGAAGAAGCAGATTTTCTAGTGTAGCTTCAATGTTTTTTTCTTCAAAATGAATATGGTTCAAGATCTTTATATGATTTTTAATACAAATTAGCAAACCATATTTACTATGATTTGATATGGAATTGAATGTTTCAAGTCTTTTTAGAAGCATTGAATTAGTCAAATGTGATTCTTGTAAACATAGGATGTCAGCTTGCATTAGATCATAGTCATTTAACAAATCATCAATATGTATTTGTAAACTGCGAGTGTTTAGAGAACGAATTGAAATATATTCTTTTGTTTCTAATAATGAATAGTTGTAGTCTAGTTTCCACTTTGCGCTTCTGTGTAAACGTTCCATTTCAACAGAAATTTTGTGTTGAATTCGGAAGTTTTGTTTCTTAAGTGGACTAAGCAAATACAATGATTCTATGTTTCTCACATGAGAAAGAGTTGTATATACTAATCCATGGCGTCGTATTGCTGAAGGATCAAATGCAAGATTGTCTAGTGTCAAGCCTTGTGATCTATGTATTCTACGTGCACATGCTAGTTGGATTGGGAATTGTTTTCTTATTTTCAAGTTGCCTATTTTTTCTAATACAGAAATTGGCTTTGTTGTGCGCAGTATGGGAGTCCAATCACTAGAAATTTCTTTGCTATATAGAAAATAAAATTTATGTGCTTGTTGATGGCCAACACATTCATCATAGAATTTGATCCATATTACATCAAAGTTGTCTAATTTTACATATGCTTTAATGATACCATCTGCATCGTTGACTAGACCATCTTGTAAGTCATAGTTTCCTGCATATATTTCAACTAGCATGTCAAGTTTTAGGACAATTTGTGAAGGAAATGTTGATGTTTGTGCATGAGATGGTATGTGTCCATGGTTTTCCTCTTCGTAATCAATTGCATTAATTATGATTTCATCACCAGGAACAATAGACAACATTTTCTTGTTATATAATGCTACATATTTATTCCTAAAAAATAGATAGGGGAAAGTAGGATCATTAGGTGCATTTCGAATACAATGTCTATTTAGGTAATTCAAATCATATTCTGTTTGATTATTTAAACACATCCTATTCAAAATGCTAATGAATTTTTCATTTGTTTGACACATTGCAATGTGAAATTCATACTACTTTACATGTTCTTTCAAAAATTCATATGTTATTGGTTGCTTTATTATTGTAGGTTGTTCAAATATTAGTGAATCTTGTATAGGTTGTGCTTGGTACAAGTCACCACAAAATATGATATCAATGTTTCCAAAGTATTTTGTTTGATTGTGCTTAATGTTTCTTAGTCGATCATCAATTTGATATAGAAAACAACTTCCAATTAGAGATACTTCATCAATGAGAACAACCCTTAATTCTTCATACACTTGTGTTAAGTTGTCTAATACATCATTTCTAAGTGGAATAAAACTAGATTTTTTGAAAGGCATTAGCAATGCAGAATGAATTGTAACTCCACCTGCATTATATGCAGCTTTACCTGTGTATGCTAATATCAACCTTTTGGTTTCAAAGGATACGTATTTTAATGTTCATTGTAGATGTGCATGAGCATTTGGAATATTGCTTTTACTGTGAATGTTTTTCTAGTACCAGCTCCTCCAGTCAAAAATAAGTAGAATGGTTTGTCTATGTTTTTTCGTTTTTTCATTGCAATGTCTTTGAGTATTGCTTGTTGTTCTTTATTAAGAATTCTCCTAATCTTGTAGTATTCTTCATTGCTAAGCATAAATGGATGTTCCGTAAATTGAAAACCATTGTTAAGATGTCTTTTTTTCTCATTGCATTGGGGAAATTTCAAATCTTTAGCCAAGTCATACTTCTCAGTAACATCATCAGATATTCTAGATTTTTTTATTGTATGATTAGAAGTTGTAGTGCTGCTATCAATTTTTTGAATTGCTTCTTCCAAATCACCCCATTTCTTGTTCATGTTATATGTGTACTTAGTTTCATTGTTCTTTATTGTGTTCTTATGCAACATATATGCACTTTTCCATGTAGAGCAGTCTTGCTTTAGTGCATTTTCATTGTTTTTGAATGGAAAATATGGAAAAAGTTTTTCTCTGTAATAGTTTTCATAGTCAATGTGTTTTTTGTATTTAATGAATCGAATTACCTTTTCTTTTTTCTTTTTGATATTTTTTTGCCATCTTTCCTATACTTTGATACAAATTCGGCTAAACATATATGCTTAATAGCATTAGGCCTATTGATATAGTAATCAATTATAGAACTGCACATAACATCTTCAGAGTTGTCAGGAATCTATTTTAGAAGAGTAGTTGGTTTAAGTATAAATGTGTGTTCGTCTATTGCTGATGTGTTTTTAAAGTTGCATTCTCTTGAACTATGATTCAATGGTAGTGATAGAGCTATGTGGACTGCTTTTTGAGCTGAAATTTGTTGAAGGTTAAGCAAAGCATTGCCTAGAGACCGTATCATTTGAATAACATCAATTTTTCTCTTTTCATGTTCTTTTCATATCCTTTTGAATGCATTTTTCATAGATTTGTCAACTTTGGTCATATATGAAGTGCAATATGAAGCTGCAGCATATGCATTTAGAACATATTGAGCATTTGTATTTTCATTCCATAGGTGTGGAATATTGTATGCAAAGCTATTATTCCATATTTCTGATGGTTTTCGTTGCAAGAATACCATTGGTTGTGTTAATGTACTTTGTATTAATTCAATGTAATCAGTTTCTGTTAACTGGAATTCATCTAAGAAATCTTCATGACTGGTTGATTTTTCATAGTGTTTTTGCTCTAAGGTGCTTTGCAAGGACAAAACTTTTTCATTTATTGAGCCATGTACCGAAGTAATTGGTTCAAGAATCCTTTTTATTTTCATTGGTGGCATTGGAAATTTGTATCTACACTGGGATGCTTTTCGTTTTTTACAGCTTTTGGTATGATGATGTTCATGTATCTTTGCGAGTTCTAGATCAAGGTGATTTGTGCTACAAGTTATATAGTTATCCAAGAAGTTTTCAATTTATAAGTTAGTATTAATTCCATTTACTGGAGCATTTTCTATCCATATAATAGCATGTTCATGTGCACTACCTCTATTTTGGAACTCAGTTACATATTAGTAATCTAATATTTTGCCAAAGAATGTGCTATATTGACAGATCAATTGCTTCAATGCATTTGTCTTATGTCTATAGTAACGTGTACATGTTACTAGGTCCTTCCTGAAAAGATAATCAATGTTGCATTCCTCAATTGTTTCAATGTATTTCTCTTTATTTCTATTGCTATGTAATTTAGTAAGAGTTTGTACTAGTGGTGTCCAAAGATGCTCTGCACTTGTAAATGTAACAAAGAAATTTGGAGGACCTAATTGTCGTATCATTGCAAATATATGTTTCTGCATTTGTTGATGGTAATCGGGAGAAATTATTATGTGTTTGAAATCTATGTATCCAATATGACTTTTTGGTAACTTTTCTAAGTTGGGCTTGTACTTAACATCTTTTTCTAACAAATTTCTTCCTTTTAATTTTCCTTTTCTTATTCATACTGAGATGCATGACATGACCTTTTCAATGAGTATTCGCATTGTCTTGAAGAAAAAATTTGTAATGTGATAGCAAAAGTGACCACTGCAATGCATTAGTTCCAATTTTACTATTTCTTGGTAACGAAATATTTGTAGTATATCATTGCCACGTGGATTTCCAAAGAATAATGTTAGGAAACTCATTTCTTCTGCATGTTTGTCTTTGAATATCCAAAGTGGTCGTTGTCCCTCAGCTAGTGCTATTTCAATAAGCTTGTCTTGTAAATCATGAATTTGTTGTGAAGCTATGAATGCATGTACCAAGGTTTCAGTTTGCCTTTCACTTTCTGAAATGCTATCAATTTCACTTTTGCTATCAATGTTGTCATCATCGGATTTATTACCTTTATTGTCCAATTCAAGTATATGATTCCAATTGCTATTAATGGAAATGTTTTCAGTTTTATACAATTTTCAAGAACATAGTTCTTTAAGTGCTTTCATGACAATATGCACACACACTTTTCTTGTTTGATATGCATTCTTGTATTCTAGTCGCCGTTTTAATGCAATAGCAATTGTGATTGTATTGTTTATGGATTGTGGCAATGCTTTTTGGACAATGTCCATCTGGACAGGTACATTGATTATTGAACTAGTTAAGCCCATTTGTGATCGCTTTTTCCCACATTGTCTTATTTGTGCAAAGGGAATTCTCAATGCAACAAGTCTTTCCTCAAGTTCTGAAAGTCTTGTTATAGTTTGGGTTGGCTTGTTACATCTTATTTGTTCAGGTGTTGCAAAGCGAGGCAACTTTTCATTTGCAAGTGTTGTTTTGCAAGATCCACAAATCATATTTGAATGCAATGTCTTCTTTTTTCTAGATATGTTTATGTACATTTTTTCTAATTCAAGTCCAATGCTTGAGATGTTCTTTTGAAATTGCAATGTCTTACATATTGGAAATTTGGTTTTTGGTGTGTCTTCGATTTTTCATTTGTAAATTTATATGGGAGTATTTTTTTGTGATGAACAATTTTTATCTTCTATTTTATTTCTATTTTGTCCAATTTTATTTGGGTCATTTGTACGTATCATTTGTTTCAATTTGCGCAAGTTTATTCTATTGTTGGTGTTTTCATGCATTTGTACTATTCTATGTTGCAAATTGCACCGATTTGTATTTTGATTTGATAGTAATGGTTCATAGCGAATATGTGATGTACATGTTTCAAATGATAATATGTTGTACGTTTGGTTGAATTTTTTTTTTTTATTGGTAGTAATTTACAATGGTTTTACTGGTAAATGACCATATTTGTATGTTTACATTAAATATGATCGATGTCCATTGGAAGAAAAATGATGTTCCCTCAACTCCTCCTTTTTCATATGGCATTGCCATATTAATTAGGTATTGTTGCCAACCTGCAACCATTGTTTGACTTTGTATAGTTTCATTTGTTAAGTGTTTTTCTATACATTTCAATGCATCGTTGCTTCTTGCCATTAGTGCATTGCAAAAATACTGGACAATGTAGAGTCAGAGAGATTTTTCATCAAATTCAGGTGCTATTAAATGAAAAATTGCAGTAAAAATTCTATTAGCACATTTCGACATAGTTGTTTTTTCTATATGCAATCCATGAATTTTCATTTCATGAACAACAGATTCATAATGGTTTTCAAGATATTTGCAAAGAGGTGACAAGGAATAATTTGGTACAAATTTGTATCTACATAATCTTTTGTATAATAGGGGTTCAAAATGTCCACTAATGGGATCTGTATCATGAAACAAATGTTTAGTGGAATTGTATCTAGATCATGGTTGAAGAACAAACACCTTGTTTTCATTGTTAGCGACCAAAATCCAATTGGTATGTTCAACCACTTTGATAGCCACCGTATGCAAAATGTGTCTCCCCATAGGTCTCTTTTAGATTGGAAATTGCTATTAGATGCAAAAAAACACATTCTACGAAGGTATGTGTCAACATCATGAATTCCATGAAGTTGATATAACATGACAGGATCTAGTTCATATTGGTATGAATATTTTGCCTATGTGTCATTTCACTGTAGGAAATTGAGAAAATGGTCTATTATTCCATTGCACAATTCAATAAATGAGTAACGAAAGTGCAGAAGCACTTCAAATGCATTGAACAAACAATCTACAGGAGTATATGCAAATTGTTGTAGTCTAAAGAAACTATGGTTCATTAAAACGATATCAATATTAGTATCTATGCGATGTTTTTTTGCTGGATGGTAGTTTTCAATGTCTATGATTTCGACCATTTTTTTCTATGTATTTATTTTTCAAATTCGTATGGTGATTTGTTTACTAAGTACTATGTATCTTAGATTTTTTTTCCTCAAATATGAGAAGAGCTTCTATAATATTTTTTGCTTTATTGAATATATATCTATGATAATGTTTAGTAGCAAAAAATACTAATTTTACTATTATATTGTCTCTTTGATTTCAAAACAGTAAAATAAGAGAAGCAAAGTTGCAAGTAACTAGTTCCTATTTTGCATCTCTCTGTATTTAAAAAGTATCACTACAAAACAAAGAAGATGCAATGTTGATTATTGTCTCTGAAAACATGAATCTCACATACAAGCTATGTATTCTAGAAATAATTGACTTTTCTACATAATAGAAAGCATGAGATACAGATTCTATGTGTCTTGACTAGTAAAGCTAATCTTGCTAGTTGTAAGCAACATAGTTATAATTATGAATATGTATGTACAGTTAGATATGCACTGTATGATAATAGAATCTTGAAGGCAACAATATGCTTCATACAAATAGTTGAACGTGAGAATCGACTTAGTTATTACAAAGCATTCATTCCCTATGCAAGTCTCAACTTTATTGCACCAAAGCATGTACTTGCAAGTCAAGGTAAAAAATATTGGACAAGATAGGTCAACATAATATGGACTAATTCTATCATTATATATTGAAAATTTGGTGGTTACACCACTTTTTGTGATAAGACAAAATATTCATTTCAATGACGAATAAATGTATTCTATGATGATTTCTAACAATCAGACATTGTTCTATGGACATTAAAAATGATGGTATATACAACAACGACATTTGGATCATCTGAAGTCGTATCTATATGACCTAGTACGACATCTAGATTTAAAGTATTGACTATTTGTTTTTTTCTTTGCTTTCCTTCGTGTTGATATTTGATAACTTCTTATTATGTTTTTGCATATTAACAAACGTACTGCATACAACAACAACATTTTCACCATTTGAAGCTGTATCTAAACCACTTCTTACAAGGTATACATGCAAAGTATCCAACACTTGTTTTCTTCGTTGCTTTGTTTCTACAGTCTATTTTGACATTAGCGGTGTCTTCTTCTGCTATTAGTTGTTGTAACGTCTTTGAGAGTTGCATTTCACTACATTCTATCATTCCAAATTCATATATTTTATTCAATGCAGCAAGTGGCACCTAAATTTGCTAAAACATTAAGAAAAAAACAACAAATTAACTATCCCAAGGTATCAATTGACTAAAGAATAAGAGCAATACCAGAAGTTGAGACATAGTAACTTGTGTAGGATAATGTGAATAATAGATGACATAGAACAATCTTGATTTATACTATATGAAATCTCTAAGGTCCTATAATAATAACTTAGGGCATGGGACTAAGACTACCACCACCATAGGTCCATAGCAATAAGACTAATGTGACTATTTGGGTAGCTACTCTAATTTGCTATAAATCTCTAGACTATAGTGTAACAAGCACTATTCTCACTAAGCTATAAGTACATAACCTATAAACTACCGTTTCCTTTGCATCTATTCTATTTGCTACTTCTGTTTTGACTGCTCCTAGTGTTGCTTTTAGTCAATCAATTAAACTAATGACTCTTGTTAGGTGTCTTGTATGCTAGAAGCAATTGTTTAAAGATTAATTCTGACTAACTTTCAACTGAGGTGCTTGTATTTTCTTGCCTCCATAATATGCACAACATGCAATAATTTTTTGGAGGATACCAATGAGCACAAAATAGATTGAACTTTAATTTATTTCATAGAGTTTTGTTTTTGTGACTATCTTAACTACCCTTGGCTTTGCATCTGTTCTATTAGCTACTTTTGTTTTCACTGTTCCATTTTTTATCTCCAGTTTTTTGTGTTCCAATTGCTTTCTAAAATAGTGAACAATCAGTTGTGTCTTGCATTAGTCACTATTTTGTAAAACCCTTTGTGAGAGGAAGAAATTGTAATACCAGTTTTTATTGTTAAGGAATAGAACTATTTATTTTTTCTCTCCTATTGTCATCACATTTAATATTTGTTTCGAATTTTCACGCCTTTGGATGTTATTTAACGTCTAGCAACTCTGTATTGGAGACCTTCGAATTTTGCATCATAAATTCAAGGTCGAAGTGCTTCTAGATATAAATGATAATAATCGTGCTAATATGTTGTTATATGAACAAGAACATAGTTTTTGAGCTGCCAACACCGAAGCTACAAATGAAGTGAAATTTGATTCAGAAAATGATGATGATAATAATCTACATTTTTTAATGAACGGACGCTTTAGTAAACAAATTTGTTAATATTGTGAACAGATAAGCTTCTTCGAAGGAGGAGAACTCCCCCAATATCGAAGATGATAAGATGTCGAAGTTGCATAATCTCAAATCCAATCCTTTTTCATGAACCGAAGCTACAAATGAAGTGGAATTTGATTCAGAAAATGATGATGATTATAATCTACATTTTTTAATGAACGGAGGCTTTACTAAACAAATTTGTTCCAAGGGAAATGACTTTGAATCCTCCGAAGCTGATACAAATGGTATTCTCATGCTAGAGACGTAACAAAATTATTTTTTCTATGTTTTCTTTGTATGACATAATCTTGAGAAGTACTTTTAGGAACTTTGTAAATTTGTTAAAAAGAAACGAGATTTGTAGGACGTACCAACTTTATCAAATTCAAATGGAATTGCAATTATCAATGTTCCATCGGCTATCATTTAAAAACACAGTGCATAATATGTAAATTGCAGGTAGAATATCATCTACTTTGCACTCAGAATCAAAGCAAGAAAGTGAATTTAATATATGGAATTACGTCAAACAGTAAGAGAAATTATGCTTAGCAAACCTTTCAATAGGAGGCGCACAGTTCCAGCCTGACTTGCGAGAGCTTGCTTGCACAGTGTCGAATCACACGATAAATCTTGTTGCAGATGTGTTGAGCAGAATACAAATATTTCGACGGTCAAGAACAGAAAATATAAAGAGAAGAAATAAGATTTACAAAGCTTCAAGCAAAGTAACAACTGCAAAGTAGAAACTGGTACAACTGCCATAATTTTATGCTATTTAATTTTGAATTAATGGTTGTTGATATCAAGAGATCTACGTGGGATGTCTGTGACATCGACTAGATCCTCCAACTCAGATCTGCACTTGCATAATGGATATGATAAATTACATATTCGATGCGAAAAACCTTATTGTTAATAATGATTGTATGTATAGTTAATAACATGGAAATTTGAGTTTTATTTTTTCATGATGGTTTTCGCACCAGAATAGGTGGACACCTGTGAGCATTTGTACAATCAAGAAATGACCGATGATAAATGTAGATTCGACATGGATTTACTTTAATGTAATCTTCAAATCGAGAAGAGATAAATATGTAATTTGTGTTCTTTAATAAATTATTTAATGATGTGGATACAATGGTTCTTAAAAGTATTTTCAACCCAGTAGAAAATATATTAATAACTAATTTATAATTTAATGAAAAATAAACAACTCCACATACCAAAATTCAATAATTTGGAGCAGCAAGTCAAAACTATGTGGATGCAATTACAAATTGAAATATTTAAATAAATTTAAATATTCACTAAATTTACATTAATAAAAATTATATAAATTAAGAATATTTTGCAATTGCAGTTCAATATTTAATAGTATAAAATAATAAATAAACATAATAATATAAAATTATAAATAAAAAAATTATTAGCACAAATAATTTAAAGAGAAGTGGCAAATTGAACAAAATAAATATCTACTATGTATATATTTATTAAGTATTAAATTGTAATTAACATAAATAAAAACTTATTTTTTTAACTATACTATACTTATAATTAGTCAATCTATGGTTGAGCATTTTAAACGTGATAGATTCCAATTTTAAAGTGTTATCCATATGTTCTATTTGCAACTTCTAATCATACAAGTAATGAAAGCTGGATGCATCACAATTTTATTTATGATGTTCTTATTAGCATGTGGCTGATGTGTACTTAGTAATGCTATATATGACTGCGGGTCAGTCTAGAGAAGTTCGACACTGATGTCAAGTACCTCGGTGGTCAACTTCTTTCATCAGTGTACAATATATAGTACAAACATCTCGACTTACGATAAAATTCTTTATATAATTACCCATGGGCTTATAACCTTATCCTTATTACCTATGGTTTCAACTATACTACATTTAGAATAAAGCATATTTGAAAGGTAAAATTAATGTGGTAAGACTTGAACATTGTTAATGTCATATTAATTGAAAAGGTTTATAGCCTTCAATGGACAAGCTTCCGTACAACACTAATAGAATGAACTGCCCAGACTTAGATGCATTTCTATGGACAGGAAATGAAAAGCGAATTAGTTAAAATAGCAAGTTGAACAGAATTAATAGAGCCATAAAAATTGGCACAAAACACTTAATGAGATAGGATCCCGAGAAATATCAAAACTATTAAATTGATATAATTAGCCATAGTACAATTAATACTCATGGCTAAAATATCTCAGAGGTGTGGAGTTCAAAAACTGTCAAACTGCGAAGTTAATCTACATATACACGAAAATGGTATAGATTAGTTCAAATATAACTAATTTAAATAATAATCATCAACACATTAATTTTTATCATGTAATTGGTGAAAATTTGAATCTGAATTAGAAAAATAAGAATTATTCACTATAACTATTTAACATAGTCCCAATTACTAAAATTATTTTTAAAAAATCACAATTTTAAGTATTATTGTTTGTATTAGATTTATTTAACATTTCAACAAATTTAAATCCTAATATTTTTTTACAATTAATTTTCTTTAAATAATTTTTTAAAGTTTTTATAATTAAAATAAATAATAATACAAAAATGATAAAGTTTATTTAGAACATAACTTAATTTAAATTTTAAATTTCTATAATTGCATTCTCTGTTATTGCTTGTATACACTGTTGTTGTGTAATATTATATCATAGAATGTCAAATATTTATAGCAAAATGTTAAATAAATACATCGAGGAAATTTAAATTATTAAACTTTATTCAACTCGTTTGTTTTCAACAATTTTCCATGCCAACGATGCATCTTGTATCGAGAATCAGTTTATTCACTTAGAATTTTCCATTCAATAGTGATCATCTTACAAAAGTGTAGTGGTATATCGCATGCTCACAAGGTAGTAAATGGTATTTTTATAATGTGTGCGATAAACCTCTGGAGAAGCCACGTAGCAATCGGAGATCGGCGAATCCTTGTAATAAATGTTAAAATTCACTTTTGATCTTTTGTGATGCGATGAATAAATATAAAGGCAAAATAACAATCACATCGCAAGTTTTCAATGGTGCACAAGATAAATAGAATATGATTCATGCCTATTTTCCGATTGCGATGATCGCATCGCAATTTTTTTCAGTGAAAACGTTTTTTCCAAATTCCGATCGCATCGGAGATTTAAAATGAAGTGGACTGTTATAATATATCTCCGAAAATGCGATTGCGATTGAGCACAATCGCATCGGAATTTTTCAATGAGAGGAATGCAATGTTTAATCTTTTTCCCGAGATGCGATTGCGATAAATCGCATCGCATTGTTATAAATAGAAAAACTGCAATACTTAATATTATTCCAAAATGCGATTGCGATTGAGCGTGATCACATCGGAACTTCTCAAAGAAATAAAAACTCTTTAAAAGAACTTTTCCGAATTTCCGATTGTGATTTACTATTCATTTTAACATATTTCTAAGTATAAACTGCGTACATCGAATTAATACAAAAATACAATTGCGATTGAGCGCAATCGCATCGGAATTTTGAAATGAGACGAATGCAATGTTTATTCTTTTTCCCGAGATGCGATTGCGATAAATCGCATCTCATTGTTATAAATATAAAAATTCCCATACTTAATATTATTCCGAAGTGCGATTGCGATTGAGCGCGATCGCGTTGGAACTTCTCAAAGCAATAACAACTCTTTAAAAGAACTTTTCCAAATTTCCGATTGCGATTTACTATTCATTTTAACATATTTCTAAGTATAAAATTTTTCTAATATGTTGGAAATATGTTAAAATTTCTTTTAACTCATCAGATTGGTAAGTTTTTAAAACTTGGAAACCTTGTGAATAAAATGTGATATGCATCTTTTTATTTATGGAAAAGATATAAAAAGGGGACTTATTTTTAAATGGGATTTATTCTAAAAATTTAAAAATGGGGAGGGTTGTTGTACAATACAACAATTGGGGAAGAAACAGTTATCTCTGAAAAAATGAAATGAATACTATATTTCAAGTAAGTAAAAATTTCTAAAGATAATGAAAATTTTTCTTAAGATAATTCAAATAAAATCTAACTATGTAAAAGAATACAAATCACTTACAAGGACTAAAACATCTTTTGTGTTATCTCAAGCTTTTGTGTTATCTCAAGCTTTTGTGTTATCTACTTCTTCAAGGACTAAAACATCTTTTGTGTTATCTCAAGCTTTGATTAGTTGATAATAATAAAGTAAGTGGATTTTCTCAAGTTTAGCATATGTAATATACTCTATTGTCACAACTATTGCTTCTGCTGCAAGAAAGCGTTCATAGTCACGACAGGGTTAGCTTTTAACCATTAACTTTTCATACACCAAACCTGGTAATGATGAATCGATAAATCAAATCAATAATTATGTCAGAGTTGGTTACCTCTAGAGGAATTGTTTCTACCCATCTTGTGAAGTAATCTATTGCTGTGAGAATGTATTGATGCTACTTGGAAAAATGGGGAGTAACTATCTCACCAATAATATAAAGCCCCCATTGCTCGAATGGTTCTTCAATGTTTACTAGCTGTAGAAGAAAAGCTGGCTTCCTCTACCTTCCACTAGTAGTTTGGAAAATCTTGCACTTTCTCACATAACCATAAGAATCTTTAAAAAATGTAGGCCAATAATATCCAGCATGGATGATTTTGTGGGCTGTGGTATTGCCTCCAAAATGACCTCCTGCTGGTCCATCGTCTAGTTCCTGCAAAACCTTCTTTGCCTTGGTCTTTTCAAGACATCTTAGTAAGATTGAATTATAATTTTTTATGAATAACACATTATCAATGATTTCATATTTAGTAGCTTTTAATCTTAAAGCACGTTTATTCTCATAGCTGACATTAGAAGGATCATACCCATTTTTGAAGTAAAATATCAGATCAGCATACTGAGATTCAGAATCTGTAATACTTATCTGACTCACTGAAATAGCATTATTTAGATCTTGATTTTCTGATATATTATGAGCTCCTCCTAATAATCTGAAAAAACCTTGTCCTTTAACAATCTTTGCTGGTTTAATGTCAATACCATATTCTTGCAAGGCTTCCACCCAATTAGCCTTTTTTTCTCCTACTTTTCTTTGAATCAGTAATTGTCTTTGTATGAAGCATATTGTTGCCTTCAATACTCTATTATGCTATAGTGCATATCTAACTATACATACAAATTCATAATTATAACTATGTTACTTACAACTAGCAAGATTAGATTTACCAATCAAGACACATGCAATTTGTATTTCATGCTTTCTATTATATACAAAAGTGAATTATTTCTAGAATACATAGCTTGTATGTGAGATTCATGTTTTCTGAGACAATAATAAACATTGCATCTTCTTTGTTTTGCAGTGATACTTTTGGAATAGAGAGAGATGAAAAATAGGAACTAGTTACTTGCAACTTTGCTTCTCTTATTTTACTATTTTGAAATCAAAGATACAATATAATAGTAAAATTAGTATTTTGTGCTAGTAAACATTATCATAGAGATATATTCAATAAACCAAACAATATTATAGAAGCTCTTCTCATCTTTCAGGAAAAAAAATCTAAGATACATAGTACTTAGTAAACAAATCACCATACGAATCTGAAGAATAAATACATGGAAAAAAATGGTTGAAATCATAGACATTGAAAACTACCATCCAGCAAGAAAACATCACATAGATACTAATAGTGATATCACTATTCTTTGCAGATCCACGTGACGATGATATACTACAAATATTTCGTTACCAAGAAATAGTAAAGTGGGAACTAATGCATTGAAGTGGTCACTTTTCCTATCACATCACAAATTTGTTCTTCAAGACAATGCAAATACTCATTGAAAAGGTCATGTCATGCATCTCAGTACAAATAAGAAAAGGAAAGTTACAAGGAATAAAGTTGTTGGCAAAAGATGTTAAGTACAAGCCCAACTTAGAAAAGTTACTAAAAAGTCACATTGGATACATAGATTTCAAACACATAAGAATTTCTCCTGATTACCATCATACGACAATCAGGTCCTCCAACTTTCTTTGTTACATTTACAAGTGCAAAGCATCTTTGGACACCACTAGTACAAATTCTTATTAAATTACATAGCAATAGAAATAAAGACAAACACATTGAAACAATTGAGGAATGAAACATTGATTATCTTGTCAGAAAGGACCCAGTAACATGTACACGTTACTATAGACATAAGACAAATTCATTGAAGCAATTGATCTATCAACATAGCACATTTTTTGGCAAAATATTAGATTATTACTTTGTAACTGAGTTCCAAAATAGAGATAGTGCACATGAACATGCTCCTATATGGATAGAAATGCTCTAGTATATGGAATTAATACTAACTTAGAAATTGAAAACTTCTTGGATAACTATATAACTTGTAGGACAAATCACCTTGATCCAGAACTCGTAAAGATACATGAACATCATCATACCAAAAGCTATAAAAAAAATAAAAGCATCACAGTATAGATACAAATTTCCAATGCTACCAATGAAAAGAACAAGGATTCTTGAACCAATTACTCCGATACATGGTTCAATAAATGAAAAAGTTTTGTCCTTGCAAAGAACCTTAGAGAAAAAACACTATGACAAATTAACTAGCCATGAAGATTTCTGAGATGAATTCCAGTTAACAGAAATTGCTTACATTGAATTAATACAAAGTGCATTAACACAACCAATGGTATTCTTGCAACAAAAACCATCAGAAATATGGAATAATAGCTTTGCATACAATATGCCACACCTATGGAATGCAAATACAGATGCTCAATATGTTCTAAATGCATATGCTGCAGTTTCATATTGCATTTCATATATGACCAAAGTTGACAGATCTATGACAAATGCATTCAAAAGGATACCAAAAGAACATGAAAAAAGCAAAATTGATGCTATTCAAATGATACGGTCTCTAGGCAATGCTTTGCTTATCCTTCAACAAATTTCAGCTCAACAAGAAGTGCACATAGTTGTATCACTACCATTGAATCATATTTCAAGAGACTACAACTTTATAAACACAACACCAATAGACAAACGCACATTTATACTTAAACCAACTTCTCTTCTGAAACAAATTCTTGACAACTCTGAAGATGTTATGTGTAGTTCTATAATTGATCTGCTCTTAGAATGGCTTTCAGATTTAGATTTATCTGCCATTCATAGCTTTGCCCCTCCTTCTAGTCCCAAAAATGTTGAAGCCTCAAAAAGTAGAAAATTTAAAAGAGAATATCATATGACAAAAGAAATTAATAGTGAATAGATAGAATCTAGTAATTACAACACAAAATCAACTCCGAGCTATATAAATGAAACTCTTAAAAAATAATTCCGCACAGAGTCACCAGATGTGACCCTTTATAAAAGAATATAGAAGTAAATGTAGTACAAAAATGTAATCTCCAAGTAAAAAAAAATTACAAATTAAGCGCCCCTTTCTAAATGCATGAAAGGGGTTTAAATAAGTACTCAATAAAACAAAATAACTAAAACTATTCCTACAATTTATCTAAAATAAAATATCTTAAACAAAAATGCGAACTTGTAGTAGACTAGCTCATTAATCATCGATTGAGGTGGATGAAAGAAGGTGGTAGACATTGAGCATATCTTGGACTTCTGTTGGCCGAGTCATTTTTGAATGTAACTGTCCAGTGTATGTAGCATCAGAGAATTTAGGAATGATACATTGAATAGCATTTGAAAGGAATTTGATAGCCATCTGTTGGCTGTGTGGCTTGATCAGATAAGACCACATATTATCCCATGAAATTCCTTGAAGTTTGCTAATTTTTTTATTTTTATCGATTATCTCTTGGTTCCACCTAGAATCAAATTCTTTTACTTTAGGTAACTCGCCTGCAATACAATTTGAGATCAAATTGGTAGCGTACAGGCAGTCATTAATCAATTATGTTGTATTACTCATTAAACTTTTAGCCCTTGATGTGGCTCTTTCTAATTTCATTAACTGTTGTTCCCATTCCATAAATATAATTTCCTTGTGTCTTTCTTCAATTCTAGCAAGGTTAGCATTTATTCCTTCCTATGTATCCTGCCATGAAAGAAAATTGGAAATTTTATCATCAACATCTTCAATTTCTTGCCTAAGAGTGACTGATTTATCTATCAAAGACGATGTAATTTCGTACAAAGGCTCAATTTGTATCAACTTTAAAAAAAATTCATTTAACTGTTGAGATAGCAGTTTGTTCATTTCAAGAGCTTCAGTAATGAATTGATCCAGCTTGGGATACTCATTGAACTTGTCCATTTCTGATTGGAACATTTTTTCCTGTTCAACCCTTGAATTTCTCGCATTATGTAAAAGATTTTGTAGCTTTTCTACTTCTTGAATCAACTGTTGTTGTTTGCCCAAGGTTTGTTCATCAATCCTTTTGTTTTCAAGGCTGAGTTTCTCTTCTAGTTGTTTAGCTCTGGGTTCTGCATCTTGTACCCGATGTTCCAACTGAATTATCTTTTGCTGATCACTTGCAACCTGTTCTTCAAAGATAGCAATTTGCATATCCTTTTGTTTTACTAGCTGTGAAACTTCGGAAGCTTTATCTATAGTGGCAGCACTATAGGCACCAACATACTAAGACAATTTGGTGAGATCCTCAGATGGATCCACCTCAGCATTTTTATAAACAACATTTAGCAATTCCCCCTGTGATGCCTAAAGAGCATCTTGATATATTCCCCTCCTTTTCCTTTGTTTTCTTACCATAGCCCTATGTTTGGGACTGTAGAATATATCTAAAGGAGGGATTTCTTCTATCTTTAGCATAATCTCTACAATGGGGTTTTCAGGAATGATTTCCACATCCTGATCTTTGGGATCGTTAACTTCAGGATTGTTTTGCAATCCTATCTGCTGTGCAAATTGTTGACATTGATTTAGCAAATGAGAAGAAACAACCAATTCAGTATCTACGTGTCCTCCCAGTTGAGAACCTAAATCATTCTTGGATGCCTGTTCAGTGTTTTTGCTTTCTGTACTTCCCTTTTCAATATGTACTTGGGCATCAGTGCCAGTGTTCCCTTTTTCTGTTTGCACTAAAGGCTTCTGTGTATCTTTTTGAGAAGCTGTTTCTGTTTTGGCACTGTCAGCTTTATTGCTGTCATCCTTTTTCCCTTAAACAGAATCAGCTCCTTCTACTTCTTTACTAGAACTACTTCCTGCTTGTTGTGATGCTTTCTCCTGTATGGGAGCTCTCAATTGATCAAGAGGAAAATTAACTAACCTTTGGCTTCTATACAACAAAAAATTTTTCAAGTCCTCGGCATGTAACTTGGACTTGGTTGAATCAAAGACTTGGGATATATCATCCATGGAAACAAACAAATCATCAAAAATGTCTGGTTCATGCTCGAATCAGGCAATCGAAACAAAGGTAGTAAAATCATGCGCCACTTTCCTTGGGTCGTATTGTCTTTTAGGAATTGTTGAAAACTTAAGATTATAAATCTTACCAACTTATTTTTCAACATGAGAAAAACTATTAAGAGTATAGTCACCACACTTAAAAGGGAAGGTAGGCTACATAAGATTTTTATTGCTTTTCAAAATTCTAGACATTCCTTCAACTGTCAGTTGATAGGAAATCTCCTAAGCTAACAGCTTATTTGGAACATATATGGGAAGGATATGTGGCTAAAAAATACTCCCAAAAATTCTGATATAAGTGAATTTTTCTTCTCCGAACCAATCTCCGATTGAAGACAAATCAGTCTTGGATTTATTGGACAATCTAGGTGGGAAATGACCAAAAATAGTTTAGTAGATTGGAATTAGAAAACCATGGCAGACTCTCTAAACATGAAGTTTGAAATGTTCTTTCCATAAGAAATTATGATACACCTGAATAGGAATAGGTTCTTTTGGAAGCCATTTCCAACCTAGCATGAGGAACTCATAATTGAAACAGAGGGCGTCCAAAATATAACCACAAAAATGGAAAGGGGAGGAATTGCCTGAATTCTTATCTTTTCTATACTATAGAATTCAATTAGCTATCTTATCCAAAAAAATGACAGCCCAATCCATAATTTCAGAATTAAGAGCAGAATGAATTAACATGACCATTTGAATAGAAAATCTAGTAGAGTTGTCGTTTCCTAACAACCTACACATCATTGCTGCGGCATAACAATATGGAGGTGCAAGAGACTCCACAGAGTACATACCTGATGCCTCTTTCTTATGTTTCTCAGGGTTATTCCTCCATTCTTTGATTGGCTCTGCCTGGTTTGGATGTTCTTCAGCATATTCCTTAAGGAATTCTTTGTTGTAAATATTTTGTGGATTGGGAAGATGGTACATTGCTTTAATATCTTCTGCCTTGAATCACCCAAATAATGATCCAGAAGCAGAAACAAAATTCATGTTTTGAATGGTCACATTGTCAATGACCCATCTGATAACATCATATCAGGGAAAAATATTCGCCTGGGCAGCAACTCGGTGTAAAAATGAATTTGCCAATGCACTAATTTGACATTCAGATTCAGAGTCGGAATCTTCTTCATCAGGAACAGTTGCTTTGGGCACAACAACCCTAGGTTTCTCTTTTTCAAGAAAATTGTATACATTCTCCCATGTCATCTTCCCCAGTCCTTGACAGGAGGTGTTTGTGACTAGCTTGAGCTTCACCGGTTTTTCCTTGGGCGACATGTTTAGCACAGGAGCATTTGCAACAAAAACAGACTTAGAATTTCTGCTTCTCTTTGACATTTCAGAATCGAGTAAACTCTCTGTGGTTCTGCAAATGAAAGGATTAAAACTTTTGTTTTGCAATTCAAATGAATTCTTTCAGCCAAAATAAAATACAATAATGAGAACAACTACAAAGATTTTAATTACCATTTAATCTCCCCGTATTTTCAACATTTGTCATACAATCGGAGATCGGCGAATCCTTATAATAAATGTTAAAATTCACTTTTGATCTTTTGCGATGTGATGAATAAATAGAATATGATTCATGTCGACTTTCCAATTGCGATTATCGCATCGCATATGCTTTCAAAATAAAAACATTACAGTCTGTTACAATAGCCTCTCGGGATTCTTACTTTATATATGCCACACATATTAAAACATAAAACAAAAACTATATGAAAAGAAACTAAACTAAAATTTGTAGGGCCTATTACAAATGCGCTTTTTATATATTAAAAACAATACAACAAACCAAATGTTGCAAAACCTTTTGTCGCATCATAAAAACATTAAAACATTTCATTTGCACATATACTGCCAGACCTGAAAAGAGATTAAATTCGCTTCATAAACTTCATCGGGTCCGAAACATAATATTACAAAGCAGCCAATACAAAAAGTTCCGATGCCAATTGAAATGCGAACCCGCGATCAACTATTAATTACACCATATAGCATAGATTGGATCCAGACTTATAGCATAACAAATGGTTAAAATAAAAAACTCCGATGCCGATTGTTAATTGGACCCGAGTTCAACTATTAGATGCGGCCTATAATATGCATCGGGTCCGGTTCCTTTCACTGTTCAATTGGGCCACAAAGAAAATGCTCCTGATACGTTTCAACTTGCCATACAATATGATAATGCCACATGGTCTTGTGTACCTTCGCACCTTGGCTTAAGTGGAGGCCCATTCTTATATGAAATAGCATGCAATGAACTCATCGCATTGAGCCATTACAAAAGGTTGTCGATTATATGAATTACTTCCGATTGCGATGAAGGCATCGGAACCTCCATCATCAACAAGACACTGTACTTGTACACACAATACAACACAACATTTTTTAAATTAAATTGAAAATTAAAAAAATTATAAATTATTTTTTTGCCCCCTATGAATTTTTTGATAGTTGGTTTGTTTTATTGTGCAGGGTACACAGAGTGATGAATTCATTCTATTTGCCATAATCATAGTCACTACGATTCGAAACACAGAGAAGACCATTGCAGCAGTAGCTCAGTGAAACAACAGAGACAGATTAAGAGGATTAGGGCCTGTTAATTGAATATTTGAGACCTAATCCCGTGATCAAAGGAAAAGATGCAGTTTGAACATAAAGAGAAAATGAATCAGGCCATATCTTCTCTCTGCATCAACACTACATTTTCTCAGAACAGTACACCCTAATGGAGGTATGGAAACCCATAAGACCTTCAGTCACCTTACTTGCTTCAAAAGACAGAACAGAGTGCCTTACAGTTAGAAAGGACTCCAAAGAAACATCTTAGGTCGCTATCAACCTGACAGAGACCTCGAACCAGACCACCAGGTACAACGCATTGCTATTAAGCAGAATGGGCATAAGCACCATCCCCCACTCTGTCTTAATGAATCAATTTAATGTGTATCACCTACTCTTGCTATCAATTTTTCCTATAAAGAACCCCAGAGAACATTTTGTAAATGGTTGGATTGTGTTATTACAGTCGTAGTTGTAGGGATTCATTTTTTACTATTTGAAACAGTTTTGGGAGAGAGTAGCAAAGTAGTTTGTAAAGTAGTAGGTTGGGAAGAGAAAGTTGAGACTGTAATCAACTATTTGAGCTCAGTGTATGTGACTGGTTTTGCATCAATTAATCAAGAAATTTCATAGGATCCTAGTCTATTACTACAGGTGATGTTATTCTTATCCCATTTTTATTTACATTTTTCATGCTCTTCATTGGTCTTCTGGTGCGCATCAGAAATATAGCATAGGATTTACCCTCACATGGTACCCTATGTTTCTGCTCTCCCTACGTTCAATTTTTTCCGCTGAATGTGAATCTAAGAGTAAACTCATGTGGTTTAACCAGCATAGCAGATGTTATCTCCTGCTATCTGATCTGTGAAATCAGAGCTTTCTACTTGGATGTTTCTTGTTGGTGTCAAAGAAGAGAATGTTAAAGCTCCTTCTCCGATCTATAGACTCTAGTTTTGTGTCAAATCTTGCCTCTATTTTTCCCTTGGAGCATGCTAAAGCAGACCTGGAGTTAAATGACCTCTGGTCCGATCTATAAGCTGCCCCCTAGTGACTTCATTGAAAGCTACCTTTGAGTATGTCCAAGCAGGTATGGATTTAAATGACCTCTGACTTGACCTATAGGCAGAAATTGGGTTTCTTTCCTTCTTTCACCTTCACCCTTATTGTCCCATTCAACCATCTATCTAAAAGATCCTTTAGTATAGATGACTTGCCCTTTGAGAGCCTTGGCTAGTTGTTTGCATGTAATTACCTTTCATGACTCCATGGCCCAATGGATGGCACAGCCTTAAACCATTCTCTTTTTCCGAAACATCCTATTTCTCTGCTCCTTTTTCCATTACCTTCTCAGTCTATGATCCCGCGACTCAGCCCAACAACCAACCAACCAAATCATTTTAAACCCCCCTCTGCCCTACATACCTAGCCCAATACCTCATTTAGAGCTTTCAAAGATGAAGACTCTGAATTGTTTGAGAAGATGTAGTGAACTTCTTTGCAAAAACATGGATCCAGACATGGATAGAGATACAAAGCTAGATACTTTGTGTGATCAATTAAATGGAATAGCACAAATGTTTGGTAAAATGTTAGAGATGTATATGGCTAATCTGAATGCAAATGATGATTACTTAGAATAGTCCATGCATTTTCTAGAGCAAGAGAAAACTCCAGACCCAGGTAATGAGCAAGACATGTATGATGCTCAAGAATCTGTGGAAGATGAGGAGGAAGGTAATCGGGAGGTGCCTGACGGATCACCCCTGTATATGCGCAACGCAATGCTTATGATTGCGATCAATGAATTTTCCAATGTTCCGATGCGATGCCCTTCCTTCGATGCAATTGATGCATTCTCAAATGTTCCGATGTGATTAATGCCTTTTAAGCCCAAACTTGAAACACATATAAATCATAGTCCATGAACACATCATCTCCGCAATCGCCATCGAGACTTTTATTAACATGTTCCACTGTTATGATTTTCTCCGATGCGATTCGTGAGGGTCCCACAAGGTTAATAAATTCTTTTTTCGATTCGATTTATTATAATCTATGCATTTGCCTATGGTTTAAAAACCAACACCACTCGCCAGGCCCATGATGCATTATACCCTACCTTTATATATCACACACCAACTATGATATATGAGCATACGCACGGAAATTAATGAGGTATGGCCCAGCCTTTATTCCATTTAAATATTTAAAAAGAGTTGGAATATTATTATATCGTGAAGGTTAAACCAATTTGATAGGGTCTCAGGATTTTACGTATATAACAATCTGTCAGAGACCATAAATGCTAACTGATACAAAGAAAACAACTCTCTCTATATATATGTGTGATATCTAATAGACTACAATGGGTGGCTCGTACAGGGAAAATGCATTCAGCATTGTCTCATTACTATAAAGTACAAGACCTGCAGGATAGATATAAATGTTTTTGTAATGGCAGTACAAATAATGGCGATAAAATCTAGGCATTTTACAATAAGAAGTGAAATTTTTTGGCCAATTAGATAATAGATAATTCAAATTAAAATAATTAAAATAAATGAAAAATAATAAATCTTATAGTGAACCATGGCAAAAATATTTTTTTTTTGAAAACATATGTCTAATTAAGGTGAATTAATGTCACAATTAGGAAAAACCTGATGCGTAGTATCCTGCCAGTGGCAAGTACAATAAGATTTCAAATTAAAAAAAACAGTTTCTCTCAACCATTGGGCACAGCTGCTGATAAATATTTTTATTTAATTCTCCAGCTTGCTTTCGGTGAAAATTTTGAATAATAATCTAATCCATCGAAATTAATTAGTAAAATATAACTCCTTTGGGATTATATACATATATGAAAAGAAAATAAATAAATAATTTCCTCTCTCTGCAATACAGAAGCATGTCGCTTCTTGCATATACTATATTCTTCTACCAACTTTTAAATTTTCTTTAATCCCTTGCTACCAACTTCTAAATTTTCTATAATCCATTGCAACTGATATTCACCCATTTTCAATTTGGAAAATGGATATCTATTGGATTTGCTTTCCAACATTGAAATAAAGGAATCTTTGGATGACCTGAGGACAATGGAACTCCAAAGCACGTGAATCTAATCACCAAAGATAAGGTTCAGATGGATGACAATATAATATTTGAGTATTTAACAGTCTATTTTACTCGTATTTGAATCTTGGCCAGAAGAATGTATTATACTACGAGTGAATGCAATTTCGTAATTTAAAAAAAACTTCTCAAGGGCTCGATTTTTTTTTTTTTTTTTTTAATTTCGAAATTGCATTCACCCAATATAATACATTTTTTATCCCAATACTCACTAAGAGCATTATAAATTATTTTCCAAAAACTCAAATTAAAATGAGATAGATATTGCTTCTATATATGTGTGGGGTATAACAGTAATATACTTGTGGTAAGCGGTTTTTTCAATTGGATTGGATATAGCTATATATTAATATTGTTGAAGGTATTTTATAATTAGATAAATGATTTTATTCTATAATGTACTTTAAATTAATTCTTGATATATATATATATATATATATATATATATATATATATATATATATATATATATATATATAATCTAATTTTAAAATCATAATTAAACTAGAACAACAAATGGATATATGAAAATTTATAATTTTTTTTTTTTTTAAAACACAATTTTAACCAATAAACCCACACAAAATGTATCTACAACACCTTACTACCCAATACTAAAATATTCAAAATATTACTATTAAATAAATACTTATAAGCCAAAAGGTTACACAAATGTATGGTCATTCGAGTTTACACTTGTACACCACAATGGCTTCTCCTTGCAAACAACCCTGAGAAATATATTGATTCTAAAATAAATTTGGCATGAGACCCATATTTACTGGCCCAACACTGAAGATCGAAACCAACTTTTACCAATACTATACCATAGAAATTGTGGTCTATCTTGTTCAGAGACAGTCTGCCAGTGCCAATGTTCAACGTCAGCTGTAAACCTCCATACATTTCCATTTCTGTTTCTGTTTCTATTTGTTGCGCTTTCGTTTCTGCTTATAATCTTCATTCCAAGTGAAGTGGTGAAACTCATGCACCTAGATTAGCTTTAGTTAAACTCTAGATATTGCATGTGATGTGCATTTGGCTTAGTTAGTTAACTTACTGCTTGCATGCAATGTGCACTTAGCTTAGTTATTTAACTTACTGTTTGCATGTGGTGCATGTCCACATTAGCAGAACATAAAGCACACTTAGCTTCAGTTAGCTTTAACTATCCATAGTTATTGCATGTACAAATAAGCTTAATTTAGTTGCTTTTATGTATTGATTCGAAAACTAATATTGCAGAATTAATTTCATTCTTTTCTCCATTCTTTCTCACTCCTTCCTTCTCTTGCAAGTTTGTTCATTGTTTTGCAAATTTAGATCTTTGTATATCAAAATCTTACATGGTATCATAACGCAGGGATTTGTAATCAGTGCACAAGAAATTTTTATTTGCAGGTTCAGAAGATTGAAGCAACAACAAATAATGGAGTTTAAATTAGAGTTTCCACAATCGACAATTCTTACTCCATATAATTACTTCGAATGGAAGCCAAAGATTCTACTTCATCTCAAAAGTAGAGGTTTATTTAGAGTAACCATGGAAACAGAAGTTGAACCAACATCGGCAGTGGAGAAAACAAGATATTTCAATTGCATGGATGAGGCTTTCGACATCCTATGTTTTTCTATCTCTCTAGAATTGCTATTTCATGTTGAATCATGTTCAACTCCAAATGAAGTATGGAAAAATTTGGAAGGATTATTCGGAAAACAGGATGAAATTCAAGGTCACATTCTCGAAAATGAGTTAAACTCATTAGATCCGAGAAATTTTGAGAACATTAAATATTTTTTCAGAAGGTATAAAGCTTTGTTGCTTCAGCTGAAAGGATGCGGGATCGACAAATCCAAGCAAGAAAATCAATTGATTCTTTCCATTTTATCAAAACGTGGTCCAGAGTATGCAGTATTCGTCTCTACATTCCACACAGTAAGATTTGCAACTGGTGCAGCTTGGAAGATGCCCTCAATGGATTCTTTTATTCAGTCTTTGACGCATGAGAAAGATAAACTCATCAAAATGGGCACACTTAAAAATTCCAAAGCGCATGCACTTACTGTGCATGCAAAAGGAAAGGAAAATTCCAAAGACCATCAGAAAGAAAAGGGAAGAAGTATCCTTATCCAAGAAAGGGAGGAAATTCCAAACCCCTTAATGGATCATCCGGCTCAAAGGAAAGGAAAGGAACGAAAGGGCAATCAATGTGCAATTATTTCCATCGTGGTTTTCACGTCAAATCTGTATGCATGAAGGAGACTATAGATCTTATGGTGCATACACTCCAGCAACACAATCTTGGAGACCACATTCCTGAGAATGCCAGGAAGAATTCTGGAGAAAAATCACTAGATCCAAGAGGTAATGGGCATACATTGATTGCTCTTCATTCTGCACCGCAAGTATGGATAATCGATTTAGGAGCTTCACATCATATGGATTCTTTAAAAGAATCCTTTTCTTCTATACATGCATACTCAGGACCTCCTATTCTCATGGGGGATAATTCTGCAGTTGCAGCAACTGGACAAGGAAGAGTGCAATTCGAAGATGAAAGTTTTGAGAATGTCTTGCATATTCCAAGGCTTTCTGCGAATCTTCTCTCGGTGTATCAGATGACACACACAGGTAGTGGAAGGAAAGTGGAATTTACCTTGGATTCAGTGAGCATTTATGACATGCAAACCAACTTAAATATTGCATCTGGCAAGGTAAATGATCAATATCGTCTATATACATTTTCTTATTTTGTCCCTCAATTAGATCCCATTTTGCTACTTACGCATGAAAATGAAGAAAGTAGGATTTGGCATGAAAGATTTGAGCACTTGAATATCAGATATATGCAACATCTTAGCAAGCAAGGGATGGTCAAAGGATTGCCGACCATTGAATTTTCAAATGGTGTTTCTAATGGATGTGCTCTTGGAAAGCATCCACAAGACAAATTAGAGAAGGGGTATGCATAGAGAGCCTCTTCACCTTTGGAACTTGTACACAGTGATCTCATGGGTCCATTTCCAGTGCTTTCAATGAGAAAAGCAAGATATATATTGCCATTTATAGATGATTACACAAGATTCACTTGGGTTTACTTCTTGAAACTCAAGTCTGAAGTTTTTCAACATATAAATATTTTCAAAGTGCATGTGGAAAATCAGTCTAGAAAATGCATCAAGATACTCCGCACAGATAATGGGACCGAATATGTCAACAAAGATATCAATAATCTTTGTAATGAAGTAGGCATACAGTTGCAGCATACAGTTCCTTACACTCCACATCAAAATGGCGTGGCTGAAAGGAATAATAGATATTTGAAAGAGATGGCCAATTGCATGTTGCATGCAAGATCTCTTTCTTCAAAATTGTAGGTTGAAGCTATCAATTGTGCCTCATACATCCATAACAGATCTCCTGATAAATCTGTTACTGGAAAAACACCTTTTGAGGCTTGGACTAGCATGCAACCTGAATTTAGTCATTTCCACATTTTTGGATCTCGAGCATGGGCCCACATTCCTACAGAGAAGAGAAAGGATTTGGAGCCTCAAATTAAAGCATGCATGTTTGTTGGATATTCTGATGAAGTCAAAGGGCATAGATTGCTTGATATCAACACTGAAGAGCTCTTTATTAAAAGGAGTGTAAAGTTTGACAAAGATATTTTGCATGCACCAGCGGATGAACTTGTTACCAAGTTTCCATCACCACTCATTGATGAGTATGCAAATGAAACTTCAGACCATAATTCTGATGAAGATGATTATTTTCCAATGACGCCTGTTGGACCACCAGTTTTTGAACATCGAGATCATACTTCTCCATGTAGTTTGGAAGATTCTTGACCACCTTCAACACAAAAATGGTGCAGCATGAGTAATATCCTTGATGATCCTACCTATATACCTCTGTTTGAGGAAGATCCGAAAGCACTCTTAGCTATGGAGCCATGCATGCCCATGCATGCTTATATGATGCATGCATCTGATCCACAAACTTATGCAGAAGAAACTAGGCACCCTGAATGGGAAACCGCAATTGATGAGGAATATAACTCTCATTAAGAACCAGACTTGGTTCCACTACATTCCAATTGTAAACTTGTGAGGTGCAAGTGGGTTTACCGGACCAAGAAAGCAGCAAATGGCCAATCTAGTTGATACAAGGCACGGTTGGTAGCAAAAAATTTTCAGCAAGTACATGGTCTTGACTATGATGAGACTTTTGCTCCAGTGGAAAAAATGGATTCCATTCAGCTAGCTCTATCCATTACAGCAACAAGAGGATGGGAGGTGCATCATATGGATGTGAAGAATTCCTTTCTTCACGGTGATCTCAAGGAGGAAATCTACATGGAGAAGCCATAGGGATACATGCACAATTCATCTCTGGTATGAAAACTAAAGAAGTCTCTCTATGGCCTTAAGCATGCACCTAGAGCATGGTATGCAAAGATGTATTCTTATTTGTTATCTAAAATTCTATACGCTGCAAATCTGGTTCCAATGTTTATTTTTTGAAGAAAATTGACTCCTTGTTGATCATAGTACTGTATGTAGATGATCTTTTGATAACATGTAGTTCAGCTTCTGTCATTACTAAGATTAAAAATACATTGCATAAGCAGTTTTCTATGACATACATGGGCTTGCTAAATTTCTTCCTTGGACTAGAGATCAATCAGAGTGATTCTAGGATTACCATTTCTCAACCAAAGTATGCTAGAGATCTTTTGGCACGATTTCACATGAGTGACTGCAAGCCAGCAACCACGCCTTTCTTATCAGGGATAAATCTTGAGAATGGAAAAGACACAACATTGGTTGATTGCACATTCTACCGTCAGCTTGTTGGAATTCTTCTTTATCTCACTCACTCCTGTCCTGATCTCTCATATGTCGTAGGAGCAGTTTCCAGATACATGAAGGAGCCACATGAGTTACACTAGAATGGTTCAAAGCGCATCCTTCGATATGTCCAGGGGACAATCACCTATGGGATTCATTATGAAGCCAATTTTTCTTTGAATCTCATTGGGTTCACAGATTCATATTGGGCCGTCGACACGATTGATCACAAGTCCACCTCTGGTTATGTAGTTAGTTTGGGATCTGGCCCAATTTGTTGGTCAAGCAAAAAGCAGGCTGCCATTGCTTTATCATCAGAAATGGTTAAGTATAGAGGAGAAGTCAATGCCACTATTCAGGCCATTTGGCTACAACATTTCCTATCTAAGCTTGGGATCAGTGTCCATTGTATAACTATCATTTGGTGCGATAATCAAAGTATGCTAAAGTTTTGCAGAGATCCAGTGCAGCGGCAGTGGACCAAACATATCGAGATCCACATGCACTTCATTAGAGAACTCATTCATGATGGGATCATTGATCTTCAGTACTGTCCTAGTTCCGAGCAGACTGTTGATATCTTCACCAAGACTTTCATTGAGAAGAAGTTTCGATTCCTATGAGATCGTTTCGAGGTGAAGGACACAATGACCTAACGTTGTCATTTCTCTACTTTTGCATTATATTTTGAGGGGGGATTTTCTTCCCACTGGGTTTTCCCTCTTTCCTCCTTTTTATGCATTGTATATGGGTACCTAAAATGGCCGTGTTGTTGAGACTCATTCATTTTTCATCACACTCACCTAAGTTATGCTTAAGGGGGGGTGTTGGTGTACATGCACCAAGATTAGCTTTAGTTAAACTCTAGATATTGAATGTGATGTGCATTTGGCTTAGTTAGTTAACTTATTTCTTGCATGCAATGTGCACTTAGCTTAGTTAGTTAACTTACTGCTTGCATGTGGTGCATGTGCACATTAGCAGAACATAAAACACACTTAGCTTCAGTTAGCTTTAAATATCCATAATTATTGCATGTAGAACTAAGCTTAACTTAGTTGCTTTTATGAACTGATTCCAAAACTAATATTGCAGAATTAATTTCATTCTTTTCTCCATTCTTGCTCACTCCTTCCTTCTCTTGCATGTTTGTACATTGTTTTGCAAATCTAGATCTTTGTATCTCAAAATATTACACTTAAATGAGAACCGTATTGGTCACATTCACTAGCCCAACACTGAAGATCGAAACTAGATTTTACCAATACTATACCATAGAAACCGTGGTCTATCTTGTTTAGAGAAAGTCTGCTAGTGGAAATGTTCAACATCAGCTGTAAAACTCCATACATTTCCATTTCTATTTCTCTTTCTGTTTGCTGCGCTCTCATTTCCACTTACAATCTCTATTCCAAGTGAAGTGGTGAAGCTCATATCGGGAAGTGAATCACCACAGATGAAGGCTGGTCTAAAGGAAGGTACGTATGGTGGAGGTAGCTTATCAGCCATAATTTGGGTGACCTCCCTCATTATTGGACGGTCTGCAGGATTCGGATTGGAGCACACCAGTCCCAACATCATTAAACGTTTGATATCCTCCTCATTACCATTGGTGTTTCCAATTAGACCCATGTGACTATCGACAGCTTCCAAGAGCCTGTGCTCGTGGTATAGTTTCCACACTCACTGGACTAAATCCAATGTGGCTTCATCACTACTTAATCTAGGATGCCTTCTGCAATAGACCTCAAGGGAGACGACGCCGAAACTAAACACATGATTCAGTCATGACACGTTTGGTGTAAAATCACTCGGGTGTGATGTAGCCTAGGGTCTCGGCTATAATGATGGCCATGAACGATCCTTTTCTATGTTGAATCTGGCGAGTGAGGCCAAAGTCTCTAAGGTGGGCATTGTATTCGGAGTCAAGCATGATGTTACTGGCTTTCACGTCCCGGTGGATCACCTGCTACTTGCATTTAGCGTGGATGTACAACAGAGCTGAGGAGACGCCAGAGAAAATGTTATATATGTGTTCCCAATCCAGACATCTGCCTTGAATATGACCATTATTAAAAATATGCGTGTCGAGGCTACCGTTTGGCATATATTCATAGACCATAATCAGTTGTCCTTTCTCGTAGCACCAACCTAGCAGCGGCACTAAATTACGGTGGCGAAGGCGGTTGATAATCCTGACCTCTGAGATAAACTCATCCTTACCTTGCCTAGAATCCTTGGCTATACGTTTTACAGCCATTGTTAATGTAATATAATTACTCTTGCAAGAAGAGTTAGATAATCATTAAGTAAGAAAGTTGAGCTGCGTGATAGATGAATTTGGTAAGTGAGTTAGAGAATTAGCTAAGTGAATGATGGTCAATTCGAATTTGGTAAGTATCTGCATGTCAAACACGTTAAGGAAACTAGATTCATTGTGATTAAAAAATGTTGAAAATTAATAAAAGAGCAGCAACTCATATAATTTGTATGTGAATTGTTTTGTGCTTCTCCTCTCCTTTCTAACAGAGAGATAAAATCATAAGGATACTCATAAAGAGTGGATCAAAAACAATGCGTGAGTGATAGAGAAATATGTCTCTCTAGATTTGAGCTATAACACACCCTGTTGTGACATATACAGGGCGTTATAATGCTGAAGGGCTTTGCAGATAGAATTCCCACAACAGGCAGCTCCATTTGTTTTTCGTGGATTACGACACTAACGACGGAAATTGGAATGTGAGGAGTGTAAGCAGGGCACTAAGGCAAGACATTACAAGGTGCACAATGTTTTCACGTAGGGAAAGTCGAGCATGTAAAAGTATTTTTGAATAAACGTTCCTCTTCAAAAGTCAAAGTTTCTTAATATTTTACAAAGGGCAAGTACGGTGAGTGGAGTAGGAGCATATGGTAATATGGAAATTTTGAGGCTTATGAAAGTTTTTTTAAAGTTTATGAAAGGAGGCTTTTCGAAATTTGAATGATACAAGTTAAAAGGGAGTGGATCTTATTAAAATTTTTCATATAAAGGTGTGGTGGAGGGTTTTTTGAATAAAGATTTATATTAAATATTTTTCAAAAATGGATTTTGAAAATAGTTTCTTAATATAATAATTTTTAAAGGATTATTTTGGGAAAGTGGGGATTTCTGAAAGGGTTTTTGAAAGGGTTAGATTTGAAAATTTTGCGAGATTTGCATGGTATAAAGAAATTTTTTTTTTCGCAAGAGAATTTAGGGCTTTGCAAAAGTCCTTGAGTCTACAATTTTTTGGAGTTTTTGTCATAATAAATTTTTTAGAGAAGATTGTGCCTTACGGGGGCACATATTGAAAATCATATTTTTTTCGGGGGTCAGATGGAAGATAGCCTCATGAAAACATGCAAGAAACTATGACATTAGTTATGGGTCGCAAAGAGCGACAGAAGAAGACTAAGAAAAAGGATAAAGAAGAAGATAAAAACATGGTTGTCATGTTTAAAGAGGTTCAGGCCGTAGTCGAGGAATTGAGATGTCTAATAGAAGACAAAGATTCCCTAGCTTTGATTTTAATTCAACATGCAATGGATGAAACGATTATGTGCAAGGTAGCAAAAGCTACAACTTCCAAGGAATCATGGAAGATCCTGGAAGAAGAATTTGGTGCAAGGGGGAGTGACATGCAGCAGCAGGATATGTCACATGTAAAGATTTCAGACACAGATTTAAGAGTAGATGAGCAAGAATCTAGGATAACAACAGAGCTTGGAGAAACCCATTATGCAAGCATTCATATGGATGAAGAATATGTAACATAGATTGCAAAGAAAGAAGTTGAAGCCTCTGTATGTAAAACAAAGTAAGAGCATATCAATGCTCAAGCACTCCACTGTAATATGGATGGTGCAGATGATGGTAAAACCCATTATGCAAGTATGCATATGGATTAAGAAGACGCATCAGAGATTTCAAAGAGGGAGGTTGAAGCCTATGTATGTGAAACAGAGCAAGAGCATATCAATGCTCAAGCACTCCACTATAATATGGATGGTGCAGATGATGGTGAACCTCATTATGCCAGCAAGCATATGGATGAGGAATATGCAACACAGATTGCAAAGAGAGAAGTTGAAGCCTCTGTATGTGAAACAAAGCTTGAGCATATCAATGCTTAATCACTCCACCATAACGTGGATGGTGCAGAAGATGGTGAATACAACTGTGATGAAACACATGTGGATGATGACTACAAAGTTAGATGTGCATTGGTGAATCTAGAAGAAGCTGATGAATTTGGTAAAGTTGAAATTGTCGTTGGAATTAAAAATGAGAACATACATGCTCGGATATCCCACCATAGGCTGGATGAACATTATGTTGATGGTATGTGTGGTTTATTTTTTTAAACAAGGATTGATTATGGTAATATGGTAAGTGCCATGTTTGATGAAACATTGAAGGTTGAAGCTGCCTTTGTAGCAGCAAGATATGAAACATTTGAAACTGCTCATGAAACAATACATGATCTAGCAACAGTTAATGATCAAGAAGAGGATAAAGTGATTGAAGAGTTTTTTGAGAATATCCCCTAATAGCATAATATTGGAAGACAACTTTCATACAGTTGAAAAGAAGGCAGAGAAGGAAGAGGAAGAGGAAGAAGCTCTCACTGAAGAGCACAATAAAGATGTTTTTAACATTTTTTTTGCATATGCAGGTACTCAAAATAGCATGGGAGTAGAAGTTGAAATAAAGGTTTTTAATATGTTTGATGCATATTTGAAGCTCATTGAAGAATGGATTCAGAAGCTAATTGAAAAAATTGATGCAAGTCTTAAAAAAACATCTGGAATAAAAGAATTGAATGAAATGGTGAATAATGATTTTGAGTGTGCGGATTACAGGAAGAAAGCAACAGTACCTGATGATGAATGTGAAGAAATTGATATCCAAGTTTCTAAAAACAAGGAATAATGCAGTAGAACTATTTTTCTGCAGTGGAGTCAAGAAGAGATAGGATTCTTCTATCAAGAAATATGGTAGAAAGAAAGTTAGGAATATGAAGCGCAAGAAGCAAAGAAAAGAAGATAATTTGAAGATGTAATGTTGTTGTAGCAGTCCATGTTTGAACAAATATTTGAAGAGGAAGGTGTAAAATACAAGATCAAATTGTTTTTCAGCACAAATTAGAGACAAGTCAAAGAAAAATTGCTATAGCAACAAGTGAAGAAATCCTACAACATGAAAATGCAACGGAGAATGAAGTCATTTCAAGGATATAAAATTTGGCAACATAGAAATATAAAATGAAAAATTGCAAGAGTTTTGAGTCATTGTAAGCCTAGCTGAGACATAGACTAGCAGGCATGTTTGAGTGATATTTGAGTCATTTTTTTATTGTAAGCCTAAAAAGCATAGTTAAGTCTTGTTTGAGTTATGTTGAGTCATACGGTCATAATTAAGGGGGGAGTGTTAAAGTAAGGTAATTACTCTCTCATGAAGAGTTAGACAATCAATTAAGTAAGCAAGTTGAGTTGTGTGATAGATGAATTTGGTAAGTGATTTAGAGAGTCAGTTTAGTGAGTGATGGTCAAGTCGAGTTTGGTAAGTGTGTGCATGTCAATCAAGTTAGGATAAATACCCTTCATCAGGTCCATTGTATTCATTGTGATTGAGAGAGATAGAAGATTAATAGAAGAGCAACAACTCATATGGTTTGT
The DNA here is from genome assembly GCA_034641835.2 of Pinus albicaulis. Classification (NCBI taxonomy): domain Eukaryota; kingdom Viridiplantae; phylum Streptophyta; class Pinopsida; order Pinales; family Pinaceae; genus Pinus; species Pinus albicaulis. The sequence continues at coordinate 202,256,596 of CM076581.1, read as the reverse complement.
GTGTGAATTGTTTTGTGTTTCTCCTCTTTGCCTTTCCAACAACAACCACGATTTTTTCCTCTCGAAGAGTCCCTTTGTAAACGGTTCCGGAACTACTACATCTAAGCGTGACTATAGTGCTGAAGTTATTGGTGGCCTTCTTCAGTTGTTTGTATTTGAATTCCTGAGGCCAGCCTGGAAGGTTTTGAAATGCATCCCATATGATAGTTTCCTCTACCTGAGACTTACGTCTGTATTTGAGAAGCAATAAAATCACTGCCGTCACAACCAAAGCGATGAAAAAAACTGGAAGTGAAATGCGCACTAATATACTAGGTATTGGAATTCTAATATCTGGATTGTTGCTATGGGTGGATGGGGATAGGGGAACTATGAGTATGGATGGGGATGAGTATATGGGAGTTGCACGCATTGATGTGGATGGGTTACTGACCATAGTGGACTAGTCAGGGGATCCATAAACTGTAAGGTGCCATGATTTCATAGTGTGTAGGTGGAAGTGGAGAATCCAGAATAAGGGTTTTGTTCACCAAGACTGTCAAAGATATCGATATGATAGGAGAGGATACACTGTTGAGGATAATGGTTCTCGATGTACACGTTCAGAAACTTATCAGAGCTATGTGTTTTCCATGCCTGGATATCATACCCGCCCTTCAAATTGATGGCATACTGGTCCAGAGAGGTGAGAAATGTTGAGTTTATGCCAGAATCATTGATTCCTTCATGGTTGTCATTGGGATCAGTAGTGCCTAGACTCTTCCTCGCATCAAATTCAACTGTGATCAACGTAGAATCACCCATCACATTCCAAATCCCATTCATGGAGTAGTTGAAGAGGTCCAACCATTTAGCAGAGCTATTATCAGGCATAGAAAGTTGGGAAGTTATGGCACAGGCCAGACCCTCCCTGCCACCTTGGAATCTTTGTTGAATGTTGAAAACGAATGAGGTATTGAAACCTACTCCATAATATGTGAATTTTTTCTTATATAACATCCTTCCAGATTTATTTGATATGGAGGATGGATCACTACTTGTATATGGCATGACTTCCAGGCCAGAGGAGCTTAAGTTGGTGCTGCCAAACAGACTGAAATCGACAGCGTCAATGACAATGAAAGAAGGAAAATTAATCTCATAAATAGAAACTATCTCTCCCACCATACATATAAGGAAACCCATATAATTTAATACCAACAAGGTGCAAATTCAACATGATGCAAATGATGAAATAATCGCCTGCGGGCTAGAGAGGAAGATCACAATGGGTAGCGAACACTGAACTTTAATGGAATCAGTACTGGGCGAGGCCTCTTACTGGAGAACAATCATATGAGTCGAATCATTATTGGTAATCGCGAATGCACATAAAGTCTTTAGGTCATGCTTCAAATATTCATGTAGTTTGGGATATTCAATTGAGAGTCTTTATGCCGAGTTTGGATATTTTTGGAATATGTAATTCACTTTTAAGTATTTGGATTAGGTTTGTGTTTTGGAAATGAGTTATTAGAGGGTAACAAAATTTAGAAATTAATTTTTCTTTTTACTACATATTTTTTAAAATTAGTTGTTTGTTTTAAATTTAATTTGAAAAGAAAAATCATAATTAAAGTAGGATACAACTCAGTGTTATAAAACATACCAATAACATTTACTAAATATTTAAAAACTATGTTGCAAGGGACAAGTCTCCTTAAAAAAAACTCACATACTTTATGTCCCCATGTTTTGAGGGCTTTTGGACATTTAGGAGGACTTTATTGGGATTCAGGATTTGTAGGCTATCCCAAAGCAGTGCTCAACATATTTTAAAGATGTTCTCTATAGATATTTGGAATATTTTTGGGAGATTTCAAGGGTATTTTGGGCATATTTTAAGGATTTTTTTGGGAAGGTTGTAAAGATAGTTAAATTATATAGATTTAGTTTGTAAACACATAAATTGGAAACCAATTCAATTGTATATTAAGAATGATGTCAAGAAATTATGTACATAGTGTCAATATAAATACAATAAGAAATCGTTGATTTGGTTTCTAGATTTTTTTCTTGGACTCTATTAACTAATCACAATAATACACAGTAATAGAAACTCAATTATGTGTCTAATATTACCCTTTAATCCAAATGTGTGTAACTAAAAATACAAAAATGCATCATAGCCAATAAAAACTAAAAATACAAAAATGCATCACCACCAATAATTAAATAAGTTGTCTTGTGATTTTTATGAAAAAACCACAAACTATATGCTGACCTGTGAGCGCACACAAGGTGGAGAAGTGCCCCCTATAAGGAAATGTTGGCTTGTGGTTCTATGAATGGATAAGGCAACATCAGAGTTAAGTGAATGAAGAGCACGAGAGGCTAAAATGAAGGTAAAACACCTCAAGCGTGGGTCGGGAGGACACCCTGCAGTCAAAAGAAGAAAGAAATATTACCACTCACCTTTTCGCATCACCAAACTCTCTGCTCGTCGCAAATCATGCATCACAAGTTTTAGAATTTACCCTCCATTCGTCATAGCTAAACTTCCCAATCTGCGATTTGCAGGCAGTCCCACTTCCACCTTGCCACATCACCTCCACCCATCAAACTTCTCAAATTGAAAGTTATAACCTTTATCCCCCATTTCTCATAAATAAACTCTCTGACTTGTGATTCACGATATAAGTTGCACCCCACCTCCGTCCTACCACGTCGTCTTTCCACCAATGCACATCGCACTTCGCTAACCATAACCTTTACCCCTGCTTTCTCATAATAAAAACTCCCTATTGCGATATGCAATAAAATGATGGGCCCCACCTCCGTCATGCCACATCATCTTCCACTCACCACAATTGCACTTTGATCCTTGTAGATAATAATATTTACCCTCCACTTTTCCATAACAAAATATCTAATTGCGATTTGTGATATAAGTTTAGCCCCACCTCCGTCATGCCACGCCATCTTCCAATCGCCACAATCACCCTTCTCTCATCACAGAGTATAACATTTACCCTTTTCTTTCCCATAACAAAAGCTCTGATTGCGATTTGGGATATGATCTTGGGCCCCACCTCCTTGCCACGTCATCAACAGCCCTTCCATGGCCTTTGTTCCATTCTTTTCAGTGTTAATCAACTCGCTAACTCCACTATCGCTTCTGCCATTCTCCCCTCATCTCTGCTCCCCGTCACACATCTAATGGCTCATGATCTGTTTCAGCCCACCCTCACCTTTTGAAGGTTAACGACAAGGGGGGGGGGGGCAGGGGTCTGAAATGATCGATTTTTGAAACTGCCTCCATTGCTACATGTTGTCCTGCTATGATTTCGCACCCCCCCCCCCCCCAATCCAATACCACAAACTGGACAACCCCCCATCCAAAATCAAGTCTCCGGTTTTGCAAGATAAAGCACAGCTATGGTCTATTCAGATGGTCCAGGAAATCTCGGCTAAAGAGCGAGGCACACACAACATAGCTAGCCATTCCGTAACGGTTAGTGGAAATCATGAGAACAAGGGAGCGGAGGCTTCCGACAGCAGGAGAAATCAAGGAGTGGATGCCAAATTTCACACCTATTCACGGCCACTCCTCACTGCCCCATTTTTAAGATTCCAGAACTTGACCTTCGTGGCCAACTATGTTTTCTCTTTTACTATTTGATTATGATGTTTTTCTGGTGAAATATCGATTTCACCCGATTATGTTTTGATTTTCTTTTTGCAGGAGTGATTTCTCGATGCACGCTCTACTAGTTGGTTAGGATATTTTGATTTTCACATGTGTGGGTCGATCATGAAATTTTATTCGATTGAAAACTCTCAATAGAACTCTATATGTAGAGAGTTCAAATATGAAAGAAAGGTTTTGAATTTTGGAGAATCTTGTTGTAGTTCTGTATGACTGTGATCCTTGGGCTCTGAGATACATATTTGGGAGAGCTGTTTTAAACTTGATATGATAGAAAATGCTATTTATTTGGATTCTAGATGGAGCAATGAGTAGTATGTATCTGTATTCTTTTGTTTATTGGTAATATCCTGTTTATGTATAAACATCCTTCATGTTCTACTACTTTGACGATTCATGTAATGTAGCTGCCGATGTTATGCAATTTTTATTCATGAATTTGTGTATGAATAACGTTCATGTGTTAAACTTGCTGTGCCCCCTTAATTTGCACTCCATGAATATCTGTTGTTGTTCATATCTCATTCATATATGATTCCTATGAGTTCACGGGAGACAGATTCTTAATACTTTTAAGCGTGTCTCATGCAAGTTCCTCCACCTTCGTTCCTTCTCAACACATCTTCATATTTTCAAAGGCTCTGCTCATTGTTTCATACTTGGCCCATTTGAAAGCCACCAAGCCATATAGCCTCCTCAGCCCTCTCGCAGTATATGATAATTCACATGATCAAACTCCAACATATTTTCCATTCCTGAACCACCATAACCATTACTCTCTTAATCTGTATTTTTCAGAGGCACCTTGGAAATTTTCTACATTTAACCTCTGATTTTAGGATGTCCTAGGCACTGGTCTTTCGCATCTCAAGGTTGTCTCTAGAAGCTACAACATCTTTTTGGCATCGTTTCTGGGGATACGAATGAAGAAATATTTTCCCTAGGAGACGACATAAATTCCACTCTTCATACAGCTGAGCAGGAAGGGTTGGGACTTGCATATTCCTCACCTTGGCGAATCCACAGTAAAATAGTCCTAATCAGAAGTAATCATGGCTTTCACCAGGCCTCACACCACATTTAGATCCATCATCTTCCCCCACCTCTAAATCTGATGGTTGTGTCCAGTTTCCTTTTAAACAAGTATGCCCCTTTGGCCCTCATCCTCTAAATGATATGCCACAAGATTATCTAAAGCCCCTGCCTTGGTTCACCGACGAAGATAGTACTTTTTCACAGAGACATATTGAAAACTTCTGTGCCTTTGCTAAGAATGTGAACGTAGAGCACTTAAATGTGGTGTTAAGGATTTTCATCCAATACTTGGATGGAGAAGCTCGGAAATGGTTCAAGTCTCTAGCCGAAAACACAGTCCACACTTGGGAAGAAATAGAAAATTTCTTCACATTAAAATTGGGAGAAAAGAGGGACCCTGGATACGTTCTCAATGAATTCAATTATATAAAGAAACAAAATGAGGATGTAACAGAATTCATCAGGAGGTTCAATAAGCTCTATAATAATCTTCCCGCTAAAATAAAGCCTCCCTAAGTAGCTGTAAGGTGGTCTTCATAGGAGCTTTTGAGCCAAATTTCGGGTTCACCCTAAGAGAAAGAAAATCCACATCTATGGATTAGATCAAGACTGATGCATTGGAGGTAGAAGAAAACTTTTCTTGTATTGGTAATTTTAAGGGGAAGACAAAACATGAAGCTAGAAGAAAGAACATGGAGGAGGCTTCTACTTCAAATTAGGAAAGGGAATCTCTAGGGTATAAAATTGAAGAAATGAATAAGCTGATCAAGAACGTTTCAAATAAGTTGATTAAGCTTGAATTGGAGGCCAAAAATTCCCCTCCTTGTCCCAACCAAATGATTCCTAACCGAGGGTTAAATCCTCAGTATCAGAATCCCCCTCCGTAGTTGTTGCAACGGGATAGGAAGGAACAATAAGACCACATTCAACCTCCTCTATACTGGGAGAGAGAAGTGGAGTGAAATTCCATGGAGTTCATAGGTAGTAAAGAGGATTAAGTGCTCACTTACTCTGATGACGAGGAGGGTGAACTCATCCTGCAAGGGCAACAAGAAGAGAAGGAATTCCCTCTAGAAGATCAAGATATTGACAATTATTGCAGTCAGTTCATGGATTTCAAGCAGGCTCACCTCCACAAGAAGTATAAACTTAGGTCCTTCAGAAAGAGAACCCAAGGGAAAGAACAAAATGAAGAGTCAATATTAAGAGAACAAACCCCTCATAGTCCTGCTAGTAAAGGGAAGAAACCATTAGAAGATTCAGGCCCTCATAAGGCCACTGCATCCACTTTCACAAAGCAAGAAGATGATCCTCCCAAATATAAGAAGCCCTCACCTATACCTTTGAAATTGCCCGACCTTCCTAAATAGAACTTTAAATAAGCCACTACACAAAAAGGGCCCACGCCCTTTAATCTCCAAGAAGAATGAACCATGGTGGCTTTTGGACTGCATGTAGAAAACCAGTTCCTAGCCTATTCTGAAGAAGAGGGAGGTGAGCTTACCCTCCATGAATAAGGGGAAGACCTGGAGTGTTTCCCAGAGGACAACACTAAAAATCAACAATAGTCTGGTGATCTGGAAACAAAGGAAACAGAGCTTAATTGTCTAGATCCACAAGAACATCCTCAACAACCAACGTTTCCTTCATAGATTAAACACCAGTCAGATTTGCATGATGAAGACCATCTCTCAAATTCTCTTTCAGTACAAGGTAAAGTTAAAAATTGGTTTGAGAATCTTCTAGCTGCTAGCATGAGCAATTTTCATCAATTCATGCAAGTTTTCCTAGGTCAATGGGTAATCATGGGAAATGTCTTTCTTATCATAAAAAGGTATGGACATTTAAAAAGACAACCTGGGGAGAGAGTACCATATTTTTTAGCTAGGTTCAATAACGTGTATCATTCAATGCCTGTTGATATAAGGCCACCCCTAGGAGTATATCTCTTGCACTACCCAAACGCCTTTAATCCAAAGATGGCATTCCAAGTAAGAGAAAGGGACACTGCAACCCTTGAAGAAATGAACAATATTGTAGTTGATGTGGAAGTGAACCTGCTGAATGGAGAGACAAAGTTTAAAATAGAGGATGAATTGATCCAGTTTGATTCTCTAACTTTATGCTTTAATTCATCTCAGATTGTGAATTGGAATCTTGGTCACATTTTGGTTGATAATCATAGGATAAATCATGAGATGCCAGCAGAGTCAATGCTACAGTCATCTAAAGCTGATACGTTGGATGGTTGGAGTTTTCAAATTCAGTTTTCATGCACATGTAATAATTTCAGAGGCTGCTATGATATGGATATCATCAAACAATCTACCCTATCTTCTGTTTCAGTAGGAGTATCGACACAAAATCCATCAGATAAAATGAAAATTTGTTCTAAATTGTTTGAAGACATGGATAACACATGGCAGTGCCATGTTATGAGGTTTGATCGATTGGATCAGAGTATTCAGAAGTAGGTCAAGTGTATCTTGATCCAGTGGCTATCTATATTGAGAATTTGTTCATCACAAAGCCACCAAACCTTTTCAGCACTTTTGTTGTGGTTCGGGTTTACCAAGCTCCTTTCAAGGAAGATCAGGCTCGAAATTCCTATAAAATTTCATTAATAGGTTTGTTCCTGAGTTTCGTGAAAATAGTGAAAGAACAAAGTTATTAGAGAAGTTGCTTTCCTAGTTACACTGACATTATTGTATCATTTAGAATAGTAGTAATTCTAGCAGATTAGGGTAGGTAGGTGTGCAAATAAGCTTAGTACTATGAGCATCTTTCCAGTTTTGGTTTCAGATTTCTTTGCAGTTCTCAGTTCAAGTGTGTTTATGCATGGGTCAGATTTCAACATTCGAGAGTTTCACGGTGCGACAGTGATTTCTGTTTTGATAGTTTGTAGTGCACAAATCAGTTGCAGTTTCAGTTCAGATTTACAGTATGCACTTGCGACTCCATGCGCCCAAGAAATCATAGACATTAAGCTCTGCAGGTTCTCAACGCACTTAGAACAACACATTGTCCCCCGATGGAACCAATGTTGGTCTATGACCGCACAGAAGGTCGAGAAGTGGCCCCTACAAGGAAATTTTGGCTTGTGGTTCTATGAACGGATAAGGAAACATCAGATTTAAACAAATTAAGAGCAGGAGCGACTAAAATGAAGGCCAAACACTTCAAGCATGGGTTGGGAGGACATCTCACAGTTAAAAGAAGAAGGAACTCTTACCACTCACCTTTTTGCATCACCAGCTTCTCCGCTCGTTGCAAATCACACATCGCAAGTTTTACCATCTACCCTCCATTCCTCATAACTAAACTTCTCGATCTGCGATATGCGGGTGGCCCCACTTCCACCTTGCCATGTCACCTCCACCCATCGCACTTCACAAATCGCAAGTTATAGCCTTTATCCCCCGTTTCTCATAACTAAAATCTCTAACTTGCGATTTGAAATATAAGTTGGGCCCCACCTCTGTCCTTCCATGTCTCCTTTCCGCCACCCAACATTGCACTTTGCTAACCATAATATTTACCCCCGTTTTCTCATAATAAAAACTCCTGGTTGCGATATGCGATATAATGATGGGCCCCACCTCCATCACACCAAATCATCTTCCACTCACCACAATCACACTTCACTCCTCGTAGAGTATAACATTTACCCTCCGCTTTTCCATAATAAAAACTCTGATTGCGAATTGCGATATAAGCTGGGCCCCACCTCCATCATGGCATGTCATCTTCCACTCACCACAATCGCACTTCACTCCTCGTAGAGTATAACATTGACCCTCTACATTGCCATAACAAAAGGTCTGATTGCGATTTGCGATATGAGCTTGGGCCCCACCTCCCTGCCATGTCATCAATAGCCCTTCCATGGCCTTTGTTCCGCTCTTTTCAGTGTTAATCAGCTCCCTAACTCCACTATCACATCCGTCATCCTCCCCTCATCTTCGTTTCCCATCACGCATCCAACGGCTCATGATTTGTTTTGCCCCACCCCTCACCTTCCAAAGGTTAACAACGGGGGGGGGGGGGGGGTTTGGAATGGCCGGTTTTGGGAACCACCTCTGGTGCTACATGTTGGCCTACTGTGATTTTACACCCCCCCCCCATCCAATACCAGAAACCGGACAGGCCCCTCTTCGAAGTCCTATCTCCAGTTCTGCAGATAAAGCAGAAATACGGTTTATTCAGTTGGTCCAAGAAATCTCCGCTAAAGAGCGAAGCATGCACAACACAGTTAGTTGTTCTGTAACAGTTAGTGGAAATCACGAGAACAAGGGAGTGGAGGCTTCTGACAATAGAAGGAATCAAGAAGTGGATGTCAGATTTCCCACCTGTTCAAGGCCACTCCTTGCCCGCTCCATTTTGAAGATTCCAGGACCCGACCTTTGTGGCCAACTATGTTTTCTCTTTTATTTTTTGATTATGATGTTTTGCTGGTGAAATCTCGATTTCATCTGATTTTGTTTTGATTTTCTGTTTGCAGGAGTGATTGCTTAATGCACACTCTGCTAGTTGGTTAGGATATTTTGATTTTCACATGTATGGGTCGACCATGAAATTTTATTCCATCGAAAACCCTCAATAGATTTCTATATGTAGAGAGTTCAGAGATAAGGAAGGTTCTGAATTTTGGAGAATTTAGTTGTAGTTCTGTGTGACAGTGCTCCTTGTTTTCTGAGATAGATATTTCGGAGCGTTGTTTTAAACTTGATATGATATACAACGCTCTTTATTTGGATTCCAGATATAGCAATGAGTAGTATGTATCTTTATTCTTTTGTTTATCAGTTATCTCTTGTTTATGTATAATCATCCTTCATGTTTCATTGCTTTGATGATTCCTAGAGTGTAGCTACCGGTGGTATGCAATTTTTATTCATGAATTCGTGTATGAATAACACTTATGTGTTAAACCTATTGTGCCCCCTTAATTCGTGCTCCATGAATCTCTATTGTTGTTCATATCTCATTCGTATCCGCTTCCTCTAAGTTCACGGGAGACAGATTCTTAAGGCTTTTAAGCCTGTCTCTCGCGGATTGCTCCTTCATTCCTTCTCAACACCTCTGCATATTTTGAAAGCCTCTGCTCATTGTTTCATACTTGGCCATTTGAAAGCCACCAAGCCATACAGCCTCCTGAGCCCTCATGCAGTATAGCGTAATTCACATGATCACACTCCAAGATCTTCTCCATTCTTGAACCACTATAACCACTACTCTCTTAATCCATATTCTGTCAGATGCACCTTGTAAATTTTCTACATTTAACTTCTGATTTTAAAATGTCCTAAGCAGTGGTCTTTTGCAACTCAAGACTGTCTCTAGGAGCTACAACACTATACAAACTATATAAAAAAATAGAAACACTCATTAAAAAAATGGTAACACTTTGGCCAACCATTATCAAATTATTGAGCAATTGAGTGTAAAATATACGAAACAATTTCTCTATTGCAAAGGCAGATGCTTCTGGTCATAGCCATCGTCTGCAGTCCACAATGTGCAAGAATCTTCATTGATCACCGGCTCCTTGTGTGCTCTTACTCTGGATACTCTTGATTTGTAATGTGGTCTCTCTTCAACCAAATTTTCTATTCGAATTTAAAATATTTTATGGTGAATCTGTTTGTTTTTCTCGATGCCCCAAAATTTTCTGTTATAATAAATACATTGCTGGGGTGGCTTTCAGATGGTTTAATGTTATGACGGAGTTTCAGATCCAATGGACGGATCGTTACAAATGATGTTCGACATACGGCATTTGGAACCTCTTCTATCTGTCAAGGTAGAATTGCCACTGTTATGAAACTTGATATTGGTAATGAGCGACATTAAAAATTTCATTGAATAAAACGAAAATTTTGTATTTGCATTGTTAAAAATTTGCATAAATTAACACAGAAATCTATATTAGCATTGCCACAGGTTTAAATGTTTGTATTATAAATATTTTCACAGACGCATGGAGTAGTGACTAAGTATAGATGTGTCCGTTATAAACATTTTCAACAACGGCATGATTTATCGACTTATATAAAAATTAGAAATTTATTTCAAAAACAATTTGTCATGCACATCATGACCACGTAAAGGAGTAAGAAGTCTAAATCCATGTATTAGAAACAACTTCATTACCTATCCACCAAATTTATTACAATTTATCCCTCCGACATCTTCTTAACCACAAACATCATCACTTGTCGTGTTATGGATACATTGACATGACTCATTGAAAGTTTCATCTCGGGTAAAAAATTTCATCCTCCACATCATTCCCTTTTGGAAGTTCATGTTGTCCATTTTAAAAAACGACTATCACTAATTATGGGTCAAAAAATTATTTCTCACCGGCAAACGTATATCGAGTCAAATCGTGGTTGAACACATGAAGGTTTCATTGTTATCACATGCTTGTAGACATTTTCATTTTAAATAAAACTAGCAATTGCACCTAATGTTGCAAAAGAAACGCCTTAAGAAAGAAGTTAGAAAGAAAGCAATTGTAATTAATTTGAAGTGGCCTTACTGATATACAGTTTTTTAGCGACTTAAAGATTGTAACTCATCACGCTGACAGAGTTAGTAAGATGGCGAATTTAATTTTGAATTCCATTATGAGAAAGAAAATCAGAGAAGCACCCAATTTCAACTTATAAATAATGATGTATAGTTCATGATGATATATTAAGTTGAATAAACTTCCTATAGAATATTCCTATCTTTTTGGAATATGATGTATATTTACTTCCTATTTACTTGGTATAAATAATAATGTATATTTCATGATGATATATGAAGTTGAATAAACTTCCTATAGAATATTCCTATCTTCTTGGAATAATTATGTATATTTACTTCTTATCTTCTTGGAATAATGATGTATATTTACTTCCTATCTTCCTGGAATAATAATGTATATTTCATGATGATATATCAAGTTAAATATTTCAGAACTTCCTATCTTCTTGGAATAATGATGCATATTACTTCTTTCTTGGAATATTCCTATCTTCTTGGAATTGATGTATATTTACTTGCTATTTTCTTGGAATAATGATTTATAGTTTCTACTTTATTATGTGTTATGTATCATGAATTCATGATGATATATCAAGTTGAATATTTCAGACACAACTTTCTATCTTCTCCTACCTTCTTGGAATAATGATGTATAATGATGCATAGTTTCTACTATGTTATGCATCATGACCTCATGATGGTATATCAAGTTGAATATTTCAGACACAAATTCTTGTCTTCTTAGAATAATGGTGTATATTTACTCCCTATCTTCTTGGAATAATGATGTATATTTTCTAGTCTGTTATGCATCATTTTGCATCATTTTTCATGACAAATATCGAGTAGAGTATTTCAGACACAACTTTCCATATTCTAGAAATAATGATGTTAATTACGTTACATCATTTTTCATGAAAAATATGTTAATTATGTTGCATCATTTTTCATGAAAAATATCAAGTGGAATATTTAAAATCATTTTTCATGGGAATATTTCAGACAAAACTTCCTATCTTCTCATAATAATGATGTTAATTATGTTGGATTATTTTTCATGAAAAATATCAAGTGAAATATTTCAAATTATTTTTCATGGGAATATTTAAGACAAAACTTCTTATCTAATTATGTTAGTGGATTATTGAAATAATGATGTTAATTATGTTGTGAATTACTTGAAATAATGATGTTAATTATGTTAGTGAATTATTAAACTTCCTATCTTCTTGAAATGAGGAATGATGATGTTAATTATGTAAAAGCATATCTTCTTCGAATGATGAAAAATTGCCCACAAGAAAAAGTTGGCATTCTCCCACTTTATTACACCTATATAAATTTTAGTTTCACATGAATTTAATAAACTTCCATTGATAATTTCAAGTCTTTTTGGATACAATTCAAGAACTTTTCCTTTCGCCAACACTCAATAAAATGCATGTGCCTATGCTATACATACATCAAACAAGAATATAGCATACATCAAACAAGAATGTATTTGGCGTTTAATTCTTGTTTGGCGTTTATAGAAAAATAGGGCACTAGGATCGAATGGAATTGATCTGGGTACATTTTTATTTCTTTGACATATATCAATTTGGTGTTTGTGAGAGCTTGGTTCAAATGCATATGCATATCCAGAGTTGTTAAATGCCCTGTAACTATGTAACATGGTTTGGGAGATGGGCATGGTTGAGCCAACATAAAGGAAAAAAAAGTTAATATTTGTTCCAAAGACTCTGGTGCTTGGTGTATGTTTTTTTTCGATAATGCATGCCCTCATTGTAGATCTGTGTCAGGCTGCAATTGCACAGCTACATTAGCTACATCTTCTCTCATACAATGATGACTTAGGGTAGATGAATTACTGCCAATCTAGAAGAGTCTACATCGCAAGTTCCAATCTCAAGAGAGTCTACATCGTTTAAGTTTCAGAATACGGAGCTCAACTCAGGGAGTACTCTGTGCTTTCTATGCACCCACAGCGTGAAAGGTCTACTCAGATAATTTCGGTAACTTACTCTTTATAATAAATAGCATAAACCCTTTTGATGCTCAGTTTGTTAAGCATTTGGGGATTTAATAACGGTGAAATGTAAACTCTTTGCAATTATATTACTACGGTTAATATGATGAATTTATATTACTGTATTTTATTTTAAATAGGACTCGGCTTGGATTTTCCTTTTCATTTTATTTGAATTTTTTCTTTAGCCAGAATTGACATGATAAATAGCATGAACTCTTTTGATGCTCGGTTTGTTAAGCATTTGGGGATTTAGTAACGCTGAAATGTAAACTCTTTGCAATTATATTACTACGGTTAATATGAATTTATATTACTGCATTTTATTTTAAACATGACTCGGCCTGGATTTTCGTTTTCATTTTATGTGAATTTTTTCTTTAACCATAATTGACATTGTTAGAATCCTATACCAATAGGTATCATTTTTCATGATTGTCTTTATTGAACTATACAATATGTTCAAACCTTTTTCTTATGCAAAGGTGTTCCATATTCTTGAAAAGCCAAAAAATCAAAAAATTTAAAAAATATAAAGAGGGTACACCCTAAAAGAAAAATCAAAGGGTAAGAAAAATAAATTGGTCAAGAAAATGAAAGAAATGAACCCCAAGCAAAAAATAGACCAAGGAAAGTGTGCAAATCCAAGTGCCACTACTATTTCATGTTCTGTAATAAAGCAATTGTGTGCAGCTTGTCAAACTTTTGCCACAATTTATGAAGAGTCAAACTGTATAAATTTGACTCATTCATTTTTCAATTTCATGTTGTATAATAGAGAATAAATATCTGACCAAACTGTTTAATCTTGGCAGATAAGTAGATAGGTAGAGTTAATAAAAGGTGCTCAACAATTTAATTTGAGCCCTTGGATGTAATAAGTGTAGAATTAGATAGATTTGCCATGTAAAATAAAAGAAGATTGATAAGGGTTTGCCAGCCTAAGTGCACCCTAATAAAAAAGAGAAAATGGTAGAGTAAAGTAGATATGGTAGGTAGATGGTGTTGCAAAGTTTCATATGATGAATGATGGTGCTAAATGTGTTTGATATTTAATTTTCATCACAAGTACTGAAGCAAGAAATGCATTGGAAAATTCAAAGGAAGCAAAGTCAAAATCATTAACTTCCCACATCACTTTTTCCCTAATATTTTTACTAATTTCCCTAAAAAGTGCTAAGGTATTTGGAGATTAAAGGGGCTCAAGGCATTTCCTTGACTTTTGGAGGGACCGGACCCTCGGCCTGATGATCAAAAAGACCTAAGTACTTAAAGTTATTCATCATGATAATCATTCACCTTTATCTTTTTCCTAAGTAAAATCTATTTTACTTAGGGAAATCATGTAAATTTCCATAATTAACCCTCAAAATTACTTATTATTCTATGTTTAAGTGTTGAAATTAAGATGATACAATTTGCTTCAGAAATCTTCACTTTCTTAGTTATAGTTAAAGTATTTTGAGTTTACCTTGTCCTTTGTCATGTTAACTTCTGATTTATTTATTAAATCCCTAGTGAAAAGACCTTATCCTATAGTACATAACTCCTTCTTACCTAAATATCCCAAAAATCCCTCTTATTATAAGTTTTGGCCAAATTTAATTAATCCCTTTTGTTGAATAAAAATCCCCCAATAAAAACCCTTTGGCTAAAATATAACCATATAGAATATTTCCCTACCCCTATGGTGAATAAATGACATTTATTTATTACCATATAATAAGAAATATAGAAAGGTTTTAACATATAGTTTTATATGTTTAAAACGAAAAAAATAAAACCCATTCCCTTAGCATTTTATTTCCACCCGATACTTTAACCTTAGTTAAAAACCCTTGACCCTGTCGGAACCATGTATAAATTATGGGGTTAACTAATCATCAGGATTAATTAATAACCATTCATTCTACCAATCAAACGCCTCCCGGGATATTTAATTAAGTTAATCATGTTTTAAAACCCCGTCGGGCCCGCACGTTAAAACTCTGCCAATTTCACATCCCATCCACCGTCAGATCGCCTCCCCGATAATCAACGGCCCAGGATCATTCCGTTGGCCGTATCGCATCCGAAAGATAACGAGAGGGGGCGCATTGGTTTTGGAATAGTCCTTAAACCACGTGTCAAACGATTAATGGAATCGCTCCCTCCGCGCTGAATACCACCATCTCCCAAAGAGCAGTGCGGAAATTACCGCTTACCGCCTGGTCACGGTGACGCGTCCTCCCGTATCGGATGACGTCATCATCAAAAAAATCAAAATCCCCATTGACCTTGTAAATAAAACAAAAATTGGTGTTTTTATGTCATTTTCACTGCTGAAAACGACTGCGTCCTCCACTGAAGAATTCAAAAATTCCGCTGATTAAGACACTGCGAACCAGAATTGCTGAACACCATTGTTAGACCAGTGCCAAAGCATCCATCCGCCATTGACCAGTACCTGTAAAATTCAAACTTCTCCATCAAACATGTATTTATTCATTCTCTTGCTGGAACTCTTTAAAAAAAAATCCACTTTCCTGTGTTAAAATTCATGCCAGAGTCTGAAAAAGGGTTAATGTCAGTCTATTCGAGTTCCTGCAAGTAAAATCAAAGTTCCTAGGATCAAAATTGCGCCCGGTTTGTGAAGAAAACCCAGAAACCTCCATTTTGAATACACAAGAACCATAATGGAAGCTCCGGCAGCCCTGAATGTAACCCCATTGAATGCCCCTCACAGAGAGTTAGAATACATACCATTAGTGGATAAAGACTTCCAAATTAAAGACTTAGGTTTCGATGAAAGTCCTCTTCGAAGTTATTGTCGCTGCAGAGACGATTATTCGAAGGGTCTAGATGTCATTGGTTTGTAGGAATCCAATTTCCCGAGATATCTTATCCCCTCAGTCTATATTTTCCCAGAAATCATCCACTACTGCCACTCCAACTATGATGCAAATCAAAGGGCAGTGTTGTCTCCTGACCAGAGTATCCTTTTCCCCATCACTCCTCAAGCTATCAATACAATGCTCCATTTTGAACCTGATCAAGATCTTACTCCTTTGTCCATGGAAGAACTACTTGAAAAGTCTACCCAACTGTCCCCAGAAAAATTGAAATGCATTTGCTAGACTTTTATGTTACCTGAACATCAACCTAAGGGGCCTCCTCCCTATGGTTTTTCTTATTTTAATAATTTGGGCAAAATCATCCTCAATATGATATCCTTTGTCATGGGTTTCAATACAAGTGAATATGTTGATGAAATAACCCTGGTATTGTTGTCTATCTTTACTCCTGGGCGACCTCCTGCAGTAAAATATGATTTTGCATCTTTCATTGCCAATAAAATCCATGACCAGTTCATGAGGCTAGATAATGAGAAAGTGTTTAAATATTCCTCAGTCATTTACCATCTCCTCATCTATTATCAATCAGAGAAGTTCCCTTTTCCTGTTAAAAAGCTTGATGCCAAGGGAAACCCTAGATCAGTTATTTTTTGGTCTGCCATAACTCATTCTTCCTATGATTCTCCCTATTCTTATGCTGAGTTCATCAATCTTTTTGTATATCCTGCAACTACCTTGTTGACAGGAATTCCCCATCCAAGGCTCAGTAATGAGATTAAGAAGAGTTTGCAGCTTTCAAGGACATATAAAGTTGGGGACTGGTATTTATATCAAAATCATTCAGTCATCAGAATATATGGATGTGAATTATATCCATTCAGGTTGCCAAAATATGTGCCTATGAGACTTTTTGCCTTAGAATATTTCAGGCAAATGAATAATTCTGATATGATTCATTTTTTTAGTGTAAAAAAGAAAGCCCAACTCAGGATCAAAAGTCAATTAGGTCCTTTCATATGAAATTCTAGGGATGCTGAGCGAGAAGCAGAAGATATCCTACAAAACCATTGCAAGTTACCAAGAAGTTTTAGTTGGATTCCTTATGATCCATTCGGTTTTATTTGTGATAAAAGAATGAAGAACAAATCATCTCCATATATTCACCACAGGATTCTTGAAATAGAACAATATGCTAACCAAGATGAGTGGGTGGAAGGAACACTAGTTGAGCAAGATAATGAAGAAGACAATAGAAACAAAATTATGAAAGATCTTGAGAAAAAGTTTGACCTAGAATCTTTTGGTCAAGTGCAGGTACCCCACATTGGCACTTCTTCAGCAGGAAATCTCCAACAGGGGTTACAGGAAGAGATTCCATCAATTGCAGTAGAGTCTAAGGGCAAAGAGAAAGAACCTGAAATACAGATCATTGAAACTTTCATCATGGCAGAGAAACCTCAAACCTCCAGGGCACCACATCAAACACAGGTTTCTCCTACTCAAGTAAATCATCATGAAGTTTCAGAATTGCAAACTCCATCTAATATTGAAATAGGCAAGAAAAGACAGGCTCCAGATCCTACACCTCCCAAAGAATTCTCAGAGCTACATCAAGCTAAAAAGCAGAAACCCGATCCACTTCCAGAAGTGGAAATTATTGATGAGATGTTTGATGATGAAAGAGAAGATAGTCAACTAACTGGCACAGTTAGTGAAACACACACAGGCCACAAAGGAAAAGAATTGCAAAAACAGTTGAGTACTGAAGTATCTTCTTTTAAGCCACCAAAAACAGATGCAGGTGATATCAAGAGAACTTTTATTAATATAAAAGCAAATAATGATCCATTGAGAATGAAGGTATATGATCAGTATCTAAAAATGGCTCCACACAATCAGGAAAGATTGATGTCAGCATTTGACATTCAACAAGGCAAAATGATGATGAGCCATTTCAAATCCAAAGTACCAAAGCCCATGACAGCATCTGATTATATTAGGACCAATTTTGAGGTCCTGGCAAAAGACATTCATCCCCTGGACCAGATAGAGTTGCATAGAAAAACTTGGGAAATGATATACTCCACCCTTACCGATAATGCCATGGCATCCCTTAGGCTGCGAGATTCTTTAAATAATACAAACACCCAGTTGCAAATTGAGAAGGCTTCTTCTCAGGCAAAAGATAACAGAATAAAGTCTCTGGAAGATATAATCATCAGTTTGGGTCACAATCCCAAAGATATCAAAAGCATTGAGGCACTAATTAAAAAGAAAGATGATGATATCGCTGCACTGAGAAAGCAGTTGAAATTGCCAGCCTCAAGGCATCCCCAGATCCAAGAAGTTTTGAAGGAAAATTCACAGGAAGAAATGATAGAGTTGCTTTTAAAGATGACTGAGCAACTGAGTGAAACAGAGAAAGAATTGGAACAGAAATTAAAAGAAAAACAGGATATCATGCAAACATCTACAACAGAAATCACTACAGGTACCACAACAGAAGATCCACAAACAGAGTCAGCATAGGTAGACACTTCTGGTTTAATTTCTGATGAATTGGTAAAACAAATCGAAATTTTAAAACTCAGAGTCACAGAACTCAAAACCACAAAATTGCAGTTAGAAAATTTGGAGCAGAAATATGATATGTCTAAGAAGACTGTTGCTGATAATACTAGGGAAATTAAAAGGTTGGAAAAATTGGTTAAGGCTTTAGAAAAAGATCTTTCATTAGAGAAGCCTTTGAGAGAAATAAATGAAATTCTTTGGGATAATATAATTGAGTCAATAAAAAGTATTTGGTCCTTTGTTCAAACGGTCTTTGAGCAAAATGACTTGATCAAAGTAGCTCAGGAAGAAATAGACAAAACAAGAGATGAATTAAGGGGCAGACCTGAGCAAGCCAATCAACTTATACAGTTTTTGAACACCCGGACTAAGAAACAGCTTGCAGAGTTAGGAATTGATGACAGGACAGGCACTATTTTAGAAATAAAAAGATTTTTTACCAAAAGAACTCTTATGCAGAATTTGGAAAGGAAATGCTCAGATATTCTGGAAAAAATCAATGCTTTTAAAGGGAAATTTCAGGTTTTATTGGACAATGGGTTACCCAGTCCTATGCTCTCAGAGGACAAGATAATGGACCTAGAAACCTATGTTAATAAAATAGATATACATGCTCATAACACAACTGTTCATTCTATCAGTTCATCACAAGCAACATTGCCAACAAGGAGGAATCTCTACGACAGGTTAAAGAATTTGTTTCATCTTGAGCAGGAAATAAAATATTTGTTCCCTAATCAGCCCACTTTTTACAGATACACAGAGGCTGATGAAACATTAAGAAAACTTAAAAGAACCATAATAGTATAAAATCAATGGTGGGAAGAATTATTGGACATTTTATGAAATTTATCTTCAGGTTGAGAATTTTATCTTTTTACTATCATGTAAAGGATAAATAATGAGCATAGGTTAAAGAGTATCAGTTGGGCAGTTGAAAGAGTATCAGTAGAAACAAAGATTATCAAACAAGCAAAAGAATTACTCAAAGGGACAACATCGAGCCCTATTATAGCACCTGCCTCTAGCACATCCACAAAAGAAGGAAACAGCACACCAGCAATTACTTTTTGTCCTATCTACGAGACCATTTGTCTCCTTTTTATTGTAACTTATTCATTAGTAACCCTAGATTAGTGGCTAGGTTAGTGTGAGATATTTTCAATCATTTTTTGTATAAATAAACCCTCAAAGAGAGTATTGAGGGTTGATTCTACTACTTTGCTGCGACATTGATGTTTTTGGAATAAAAGTGTTTTGGAGAAATTTATTTGTGGCTTGCTGGATGACAATTTGAAGCTCAGGACTTTTTGCAGGATTCATGTGTCGGATTGCAGTTCAATAATTCTTTCTATCCTATGTCTTAAGTTTTATATCTATTTATATTATCATTGTGTCCATTTCTGAATAATTGTCATAAAATAATAACAAAATTTACTTGATTGTACTTTGATTTCAGTTGTGATTATTCTAAATGTTTTCCTCTAAATTGGTTATAAGAAACGAATTCTTAATTGATCTTGCTTCGCTAATTTAAACATTTTTGTTACTATAGTAAAGAATTCTTCACTGCTCTTTATTTGTAATCATTTCATTTATTTCTTTTGAACATGGTGAAAGATTCTTAACTACCTTTCATTCCTTCAAAACCATTCCATCCACTTTAAATTTTAAGGATTGTTCTCTATTTGGCTATCTTGCCCTGCAAAGCCATCTTGTGTGTAGAATAGAAATCCAGTAAAGCCATCATTTGACTCCATAGCCCAATGGACTGAAAATCTTCAACCTTGCACTTAGTTGGCGGATTCCACCATTCAAACAAAATCAAAACTCTTGGACTTATAACTAGCCTAAAACTTTCTAAGAAAAAAGATAAATTATAAAGAGAGAGCTCTCTCTGGATGCAGATTGGCTAGATTCTGCATCTGAAGGTTGGTTTGTGGTTACCTCGGGTATACTTTCCTTTTCCACAACTTCAAGGAAAACCTGAGTGATAACATAGTGGCGACCATACTGGGGACCTGAATCATGTTTATTGTTAATATTGTTCACTTATAAGCTATAGACAGAGTCTGAAGATCAGCCAGGTAGCCTTTGAAATGCTTTTGCCCTGCAACTGCATAGTAAATGAATGTTGCTTCAGTCTATCTCTGATTTAGCTTATACACTGAACCTTAATTTCAAATGTTTAATCAGACTCTCTAGTTTAATAAATCTTTGAGAAAATTTTAAATCACAAATTGTTATTTCTTGAAGAATTTGTAGAAGTTGTATTTTCATTTCAATTAAAACCAAAAATCCAGAAACATATATCATCTAGGAAAACTAGCTTCAGAAAGGATTTGTCACACTAGGTCAAATCCTGACCCCAATCCACCACCGATATTCGAAAATCCAAATATGATTCCTAGGATTCTTAGAAGACAAGGAAGTCAAGAAAGTTCTGAAAGAGGAAGTCAAGAGAGTTCTAGAAGTTCCAGACCTCTTTCTAGATCACAATCTTGTCTCGTAAAAATCATATATTTTGACGAGCGATTTTAAACATCCTTATTTGTAAATTTTTCTGAAACCGAATTATCAAGATTAGTTCCAGATCCTTTTTTTTTTTAAGATTTGAAATTCATATTTGTTTCATATCACCTTGACAGACAGTTACAAGGCTCCATTCAATCTGAACAAACCTTTGAAGAAAGTTCAAACATCTCTGTAATTATCGAAGCTTCCCCAAGTTCAGTTACTTTTTCTCAAGCTTTTCAAACACCAGTCACCCCTTCTACTCCTCCACCTAGACCACCACCTATTATTCCATTACCCCTTCCAATGGCCAATAGATATGCTCCTTTACAGTTGCCAGCCAACCCTATGGCTTTGCATCAAGCTTATCAGAGTAAGATCACACCTTTTGATGGCTCAAGTACTTACACAGCTCAACAACATACCAAAAGGATGACTGATTACTTTGAATTCTATGAAATTGACACCGATGATGTCCGAATGAGAATTTTTGTTCAGAGTCTTACTGGGGAAGTTAGGACATGGTTTAGGGCCCTTGCTCCAAATAGTATTGCTGATTTAGCAACTTTGTATAGGGCATTTTTTAATAGATGGGAAAAGAAGAAAGACCCTCTTCAGATCCTATCAGAATTTGAAAAATTGAGAAGAAGACCTAACGAAACCGTGCAAGATTACATCATAAGATTCAATGAAGCCTACAACGTTGTTCCTCAAAACCTTAGACCCCCTCTTGACTCAGTATTGGTTAAATTCCCGGATGGTTTTGACTCTGACATAGCCTATTCACTCAGGGAAAGAGCCCCCCAAACCCTAGAGGAAATGCAAAGCATAGTGGTTAGTGTGGAAGAAAATCTTATAGAAAAACGAGCCAGAGCTAGGGCCGAAAGAAGAATGCCTATAAATGAAGAACCTTCAGCTTTTGAAAGAAAGATGGATGCAATCATTAAAGGTATGGAAATATTGGGAGACAGAGTGGAGACAATCGAAAGAAAGTCTGCTGGTGATAATCAAAATGTTGTGAGAAACCCAAACTTTAGAAGAAATCAGAACCAAAATATTGGAAAGAATGTCCCTGACCAAAATATCAGGCCACCTTTCCAAGAAAACTTTGTTGAAGTTTCAACTTCTGACGAACCTACAGAGGATGTGGAAATAAACAATGTAACTGAAGACAAAAATGAGCCAGAATTTTTCCTATCTCAGGATGATCAAGAGAATCACATCCTTGAAACATTCCAAACTCATTCAGGAGAAAATTTTGATTTTAAGGAAGGCTATGACACAGCAATTTATGAGGTTCATAAACAGTACAATTTGAGATGCAGATGGATTGATGTGCCAGAGAATAGAAAACAGAAAGTTGTAAAACAAAATGTCAAAGGTAAAATCCCTCCTGTACAAAACATTCCCCTTGTACAAATTCTTTCTAGAACAACTCCTAACCCCTCAAATCCAATAATTGAAGATGTGTCTGATAACCAACCAAACAATAAACAAAAATATAATACTTTTCCTCCTGTAGGAAATGTAGAAGAAATAGTAGAAGTTAGTTCAGAAATACCTTCAAATCAAAATTCCACTCATGAAAAAGAGAAAAACGTTGAAGACCCAAAAAATAGAGAAAACCCAACTGTGCAAAACACTAAAGCTCAAACAGAAAAACCTTTCAATTTAGAGGCTGAAATAGGCAAACTAAAGATAGATGTTCCTTTATCAGAACTGGCTAAACATGATGTATATAGAAGTCAAATCATCAAATCCCTTAACATTAACATAACTGTAATGGATGATTCAGTGAATATTCTTGATGATCAACCTAAACTACTTTTTGGCCCCGAAGTAAATGGCAAACCAGAAAGTGGAGGAACTCCTCCATTTTATGTGAGCCTGATCGTTCATGACAAAATACTCCATAATGCTATGCTGGATTCTGGAGCATCCCACAATTTGATGCCAAAAGCTGTGATGGAAAGATTAAATTTAGACATTACCGGACCGTATAAAGATTTATTTTCTTTTGATTCTAGTCAGGTAAAATGTTTAGGTTTGATTAAAGATTTGTGTGTTACTTTGGTGCAATACCCTGCGAAGTCTGTTTTGATGGATATAGTAGTGGCTGATATTCCTCCTAAATATGGTATGTTGCTTTCCAGATCCTGGGGTGCTAAACTTGGAGGATATATTCAACTAGACATGTCATATGCCACTATTTCAGTATTTGGTTAACCTAAAAGATTATATAGAGAAACCTTGATGAAGTACTTGGTGAGTAGTCATGAGAAGCCTGAAAAATTCCCTGTCTATTCAGTACATTCTGATATGGATTCCTTCATCCTTTATAATGCTGAAATGGACCTTCCAACTGAACTAGAAGCACCTGAAAAAGAAGCTACAAATAAAACTACTATTAAGATTGAAGAGATTTCTGAAAACCAAGAAACACCAGACAACCAAGAAATACCAGAAAAAGCTAAACAACTAGCTCCTGTTAAGAAACATGTTAAAACAGTTGATGAAGATTATGGACATGAAATTCTGTGGCATTTAGAATTTGATGGCTCAGTAAACAAGTTAGGAGCAGGGGCTGGAATTTGGTTACATAATGTTGAAAATGATCATGCGGAAGGTCATTCTTATAGATTGAATTTTAAATGCACTAACAACATGACTGAGTACGAAGCCCTTTTACTAGGGCTTAAACATGTCAGAAAGTTAGGAGAAATTAGGGTGTCAATCATAGGAGACTCTAAATTAATTATCCAACAGATTAATGGTGAATGATCAACCAAAGATCCCAGATTGAAACAATATAGAGAAACAATTGTGGAAATTATCAACACTTTCCTACAAGCTCAACTTGCCAAGATTCCCAGGAAACAAAATTTGCATGCTCACAGTCTTGCAATGTTCGCTAGCACATGTAAGTTGCGTTTTGGACCTAATCATCAGTTCACAGCTGAGATTAGACATAGACCTGCTATACCGGACAATCTAATGAATTGGCAAGTATTTGTAAATAACAATCAGATCAATAGTTTTTTGACACTAGAAAATGAGTTTTCTAATAGTAATGTAGATGAGGACATAACAATCAATGAATCTGATCAAGAAAAAGAACAAAAAACAGATATTTCAAGAGAGATTGCAATTCGCATGCTTCACCCAACCACATTCACAGAAAAAGGTATGCAGGATTTGATACAAATGGAATTCGATGAGATCGTAGAAGATGAAACAGAAATCATTAATATAAAAGATAATCATTTACCCAAAGGTTTAACTCCTTTGGAAGATCTTTTTGACTCAAATGACATTCCATTTAAACCCAAAATGGAACCTATTAAGGCTGATATTGAAGAATGCAACTTAGGAACCCCAGAAGATCCCAAAGTGGTTAAATTATCCAAATCTTTACCAGAAGATCAAAAGGTTAAATATGTTGAACTCTTAAAGGAATTCCAGGACGTTTTTGCTTGGAGTTATGAAGATCTTAAATCATATGATACATCTATAATTCAACACACTATACCTTTGAAACCAGATCAAAAACCTTTCAAACAGAAACTTAGAAGAATAAATCCTGTTTTATTACCTTCAATCGAAAAGGAAATTAAAAGAATTTATGAAGCAGGAATTATAGCTCCTATTAGGTTCTCAGAATGGGTTTCTAATCTAGTGCCAACACGAAAAAAGACTGGAGAAATTAGACTGTGTGTTGATTTAAGAAATTTGAATAAAGTTTCTTTAAAAGATAACTATCCCTTGCCTAAAATGGACCATATCTTACAAAGGGTAGTAGGATCTTCTAGGATATCTCTATTGGATGGATTTTCAGGGTATAACCAGATTTTGGTTCATCCTGATGATCAAGATAAAACAGCATTTACAACACCGTGGGGTACTTTTAAATATGTCAAGATGCCATTTGGACTCAAGAATGCAGGAGCTACATTTCAGAGAGCAATGGACATTGCTTTTGCTAAAGAAATACATGATTTTCTGGTAATTTATCTAGATGATCTAACAGTTTTTTCCAAAACAGATCAGCAACATTTAGATCATCTAAGGCAAGTGTTTATAAAATGTAGAAAATATGGCATTTCTTTAAATCCTAAAAAGTCATTGTTTGGTTTGGAAGAAGGTAAGCTCCTAGGTCACATTATTTCTAAAGATGGCATTCGAATTGACCCTGAAAGAATACAAGAAATTTTGCAAATACCTCATCCCAGAAATATTAAAGAACTTCAAGCTTTCATAGGAAAGATTAATTTCTTGAGAAGGTTTATTTCCAGTTTAGCTGAGTTACTTAGATTGCTTACTAACATGCTTAAAAAAAATTCAAGCATTGACTGGACTGTAGAAGCCAAGATATCATTTGAAGAAATCAAAATGGCTTTAACAAGAACACCAGTTCTTACCAGTCCAAAGTTTGACAGAGATTTCATTATATTTTCATTTACTTCTAAACATACAATTGCAACTGTTTTACTACAAAAAAATGATCAAGGGTGTGAAAAACCAATAGCATTTTTTAGTAAAGCACTTAGAGATGCATCTTTGAAATACAATATCATGGAGAAACAGGCTTTTGCATTGGTGAAAGCAATTAAAGATTTCAGAGTTTATATATTATATTCTCATGTGATAGCTTATGTGCCTAATGCTGTAGTTAAAACATCTTGACTCAAGATGGTATTGAAGGAAAAAGAGGTAAGTGGATAGCTACCATTTTAGAATATGATATCGAAATTAAACCAACTAAACTCATCAAAGGTCAAGGTTTGGCTCAACTCATGACTGAAACTAATTGCCAAGCCTTAGACATCAACGAACTGGATGATGAACAGGAGATGGCGACTCCACAGATTAGTCAAGATTTCTTAGATTCACCCTGGTACACTGATATCATTCATATTTTATTAAACCTGCAAGCTCCTCCAGGGTTGTCCAGAACGAAAAGAAGATTTTTGAAAATGACATCTTTAAAATATTGTATTTTAGATAGCACTCTATTTTGGAAAAATCATGAAGGAATCTTATTAAATTGTCTATTGAGAGATGAAGCTGACAAGGCACTTAATGAATTTCATGCAAGGGATTGTGGTGGACATCTCTACTGGAAGTCAACTACAGACAAAATCTTAAGGGTTGGTTTTTACTGGCCAACCTTGTTTTCAAATGTTAAGAAATTTGTAACAACTTGTCATAAGTGTCAGATCTTTGAGGGTAAAAGAAAGTTGTTACCTTTACCATTAAGACCAATTTCCACAGAAAGACCCTTTCAACAATGGGGATTAGATTTTATTGGATAAATTCATCCCTCTTCTTCTGGGCAACACAGATGGATTCTTACTGCCACAGATTACTTTACTAAATGGATTGAAGCTGTCCCATGCAGACAAGCCAATGATTCTGTAATTATAGGGTTTTTAGAAATCAATATACTTTCCAGATTTGGCTGTCCAGAGAAAATTATAATAGATAATGCTGTTGCATTTAAGTCTAAAAAAATGATTAGTTTCTGCAATAAATATCACATAAATTTAGGCCATTCAACAGCCTATTACCCTTAGGGTAATGGACTGGCAGAATATTCTAATAAAAGCCTTATTAATATCATTAAAAAATTATTGGAAGAAAATAAAAAGAATTGGCATAAGAAAATTACCAATGCATTGTGGGCAGACATACTTACAACTAAGAAATCAATTGGGACCAGTCCATATGAATTAGTTTATGGCATTGAGGCTAGATTCCCATCATCTTTAGGAATTCCTGTTATGAAATTACTTTAGGAGGCTCAAGTGGAACCAAATGATATTCAGAGAAGAATTAACCAAACAATTCACTTGCAGCAGACCAGAGAAGAAGTATATCAACGATCCCAAGTCTTGCAGGAAAAGTTAAAGAAAATGTTTGACAAAAGAACTAAAGCAGAAGATTTTCAACTAGGAGACAAAGTCCTAACATGGGATTCCAGAAGGGAAGAAAAAGGGAAACATGGGAAATTTGATTTCTTATGGAAAGGGCCTTATATCATTCATGCCTTACAAGGGAACAACACATACTTTTTAAAGAACTTGGACAATTCAGAAGCTGAGGAAGGACCATTCAATGGTCGAATGCTGAAGCACTATTTTGATCCTATTTACTAGGATATTCTGATTTTTTCTAACTTGTACATAATATATCATTTTCTAATGCATCAGTGAATATTGGATGGTGACTTCTTGGAGTTTAAGCCCGAAGAGAAGGCCCTAAGCTTCAAAAGTTTCACTATGATATATACAATAAAGCTACCAGAAAAATGAGATTACATGGTTCAGTTTGAGAACATCTTGAGGCATCTGACCTGCTGTTCTTGACTTTTCACAAGGAAAAGCCATCCCCAAGTGGAGCCAGTGTTAGACTCCTATACCAATAGGTATCATTTTTCATGATTGTCTTGATTGAACTATGCAATATGTTCAAACCTTTTTCTTATGCAAAGGTGTTCCATATTCTTGAAAAGCCAAAAAATCAAAAAATTTAAAAAATGTAAAGAGGGTATACCCTAAAAGAAAAATCAAAGGGTAAGAAAAATAAATTGGTCAAAAAAGTGAAAGAAATGAACCCCAAACAAAAAATAGACCAAGGAAAGTGTGCAAATCCAAAAGCCACTACTATTTCATTTTTGTAAATAAGCAATTGTGTGCAGCTTGTCAAACTTTGCCACAATTTATGAAGGGTCAAACTGTTTAAACTTGACTTATTCATATTTCAATTTCATGTTATAGAATAGAGAATAAATATCTGACCAAACAGTTTAATCTTGGCAGATAAATAGATAGGTAGAGTTAATAAAAGGTGCTCAACAGTTTAATCTGAGCCCTTGGATGTAATAAGGGTAGAATTAGATAGATTTGCCTTGTAAAAGAAAAAAAGATTGATAAGGGTTTGCCAGTCTAAGTGCACCCTAATAAAGAAGAGAAAATGGTAGTGTAAAGTAGATAGGGTAGGTAGATGGTGTTGCAAAGTTTCATATGATGAATGATGGTGCTAAATGTGTTTGATCTTTAACTTTCATCACAAGTACTGAAGCAAGAAATGCATTGGAAAATTCAAAGGAAGCAAAGTCAAAATCATTAACTTCCCACATCACTTTTTCCTTAAGAGTTTTACTAATTTCCCTAAAAAATGCTAAGGTATTTGGAGATTAAAGGGGCTCAAGGCATTTCCTTGACTTTTGGAGGGACCGGACCCTCGGCCTAATGATCAAAAAAGACCTAAGTACTTAAAGTTATTCATCATGATAATCATTCACTTTTATCTTTTTCCTAAGTAAAATTCTATTTTACTTAGGGAAATCATGTAAATTTCCATAATAAACCCTCAAAATTACTTACTATTCTATGTTTAAGTGTTGAAATTAAGATGATACAATTTTCTTCAGAAATCTTCACTTTCTTAGTTATAGTTAAAGTATTTTGAGTTTACCTTGTCCTTTGTCATGTTAACTTCTGATTTATTTATTAAATCCCTAGTGAAAAGACCTTATCCTATAGTACATAACTCCTTCTTACCTAAATATCCCAAAAACCCCTCTTATTATAAGTTTTGGCCAAAGTTAATTAATCCCTTTTGTTGAATAAAAATCCCCCAATAAAAACTTTTTGGCTAAAATATACCCATATAAAATATTTCCCTACCCCTATGGTGAATAAATGACATTTATTTATTACCATATAATAAGAAATATAGAAAAAGTTTTAACATATAGTTTTATATGTTTAAAACAAAAAAATAAAACCATTCCCTTAGCATTTTAATTCCGCCCGATACTTTAACCTTAGTTTAAAACCCTTGACTCTGACGTAACCATGTATAAAGTATGGGGTTAATTAATCACCAGGATTAATTAATAACCATTCATTCCACCAATCAAATGCCTCCCGGGATATTTAATTAAGTTAATCATGTTTTAAAACCCCGTCGGGCCCGCACGTTAAAACTCCGTCAATTTCACATCCCGTCCACCGTCAGATCGCCTCCCTGATAATCAACAGCCCAGGATCATTCCGCTGGCTGTATCGCGTCCGGAAGATAACGAGCGGGGGCGCAGTGGTTTTGGAATAGTCCTCCAACCACGTGTCAAACGATTAATGGAATCGCTCCCTCCGCGCTGAATACCACCATCTCCCAAAGAGCAGTGCGGAAATTACCGCTTACCGCCCGGTCCCGGTGACGCGTCCTCCTGTATCGGATGACGTCATCATCAAAAAAATCAAAATCCCCATTGACCTTGTAAATAAAACAAAAATTGGTGTTTTTCTGTCATTTTCACATTTGAAAACGACTGCGTCCTCCACTGAAGAATTCAAAAATTCTGCTGATTAAGACACTGCGAACCAAAATTGCTGAACACCATTGTTAGACCAGTGCCCAAGCATCCATCCGCCATTGACCAGTACCTGTAAAATTCAAACTTGTCCATCAAACAGGTATTTATTCGTTCTCTTGCTGGAACTCTTTAAAAAAAAATCCACTTTCCTGTGTTAAAATTCATGCCAGAGTCTGAAAAAGGGTTAATGTCAGTCTATTCAAGTTCCTGCAAGTAAAATCAAAGCTCCTAGGATCAAAATTGCGCCCGGTCTGTGAAGAAAACCCAGAAACTTCCATTTTGAATACACAAGAACCATAATGGAAGCTCTGGCAGCCCTGAATGTAACCCCATTGAATGCCCCTCACAGAGAGTTAGAATACATACCATTAGTGGATAAATACTTCCAAATTAAAGACTTAGGTTTCGATGAAAGTCCTCTTCGAAGTTATTGTCGCTGCAGAGACGATTATTCGAAGGGTCTAGATGTCATTGGTTTGTAGGAATCCAATTTCCCGAGATATCTTATCCCCTCAGTCTATATTTTCCCAGAAATCATCCACTACTGCCACTCCAACTATGATGCAACTCAAAGGGCAGTGTTGTCTCTTGACCAGAGTATCCTTTTCCCCATCACTCCTCAAGCTATCAATACAATGCTCCATTTTGAACCTGATCAAGATCTTACTCCTTTGTCCATGGAAGAACTACTTGAAAAGTCTACCCAAATGTCCCCAGAAAAATTGAAATGCATTTGCAGGACTTTTATGTTACACGAACATCAAACCTAAGGGGCCTCCTCTCTATGGTTTTACTTATTTTAATAATTTGGGCAAACTCATCCTCGATATAATTATCCTTTGTGCTGGGTTTTAATACTAGTGAGTATGTTGATGAATTAACCCTAGTATTATTATCCATCTTCACTCCTGGACAACCTCCTGCTGTAAAATGTGACTTTGCATCTTTCATTGCCAATAAAATCCATGACCAGTTCATGAGGCTAGATAATGAGAAAGTGTTTAAATATTCCTCGTTAATTTACCATCTCCTCATCTATTATCAATCAGAGAAGTTCTCTTTTCCTATTAAAAAGCTTGATGCCAAGGGAAACCCTAGATCAATTATTTTTTGGTCTGCCATAACTCATTCTTCCTATGATTCTCCCTATTCTTATGCTGAGTTCATCGATCTTTTTGTATATCCTGCAACTACCTTGTTGACAGGAATTCCCCCTCCAAGGCTCAGTAATGAGATTAAGAAGACTTTGTAGCTTTCAAGGACATATAAAGTTGGGGACTGGTATTTATATCAAAATCATTCAGTCATCAGAATATATGGATGTGAATTATATCCATTCAGGTTGCCAAAATATGTGCCTATGAGACTTTTTGCCTTAGAATATTTCAGGCAAATGAATAATTCTGCTATGATTCATTTTTGTAGTGTAAAAAAGAAAGCTCAACTCAGGATCAAAATTCAATTAGGTCCTTTCATATGCAATTCTAGGGACGCTGAGCGAGAAGCAAAAGATATCCTACAAAACCATTGCAAGTTACCAAGGAGTTTTGGTTGGATTCCTTATGATCCATTCGGTTTTATCTGTGATAAAAGAATGAAGAAAAAATCATCTCCATATATTCACCACAGGATTCCTGAAATAGAACAATATGCTAACCAAGATGAGTGGGTGGAAGGAACACTAGTTGAGCAAGATAATGAAGAAGACAATAGAAACAAAATTATGAAATATCTTGAGAAAAAGTTTGACCTAGAATCTTTTGGTCAAGTGCAGGTACCCCACATTGGCACTTCTTCAGCAAGAAATCTCCAACAGGGGTTACAGGAAGAGAGTCCATCAATTGCAGTAGAGTCTAAAGGCAAAGGGAAAGAACCTGAAATACAGATCATTGAAACTTTCATCATGGCAGAGAAACCTCAAACCTCTAGGGCACCAGATCAAACACAGGTTTCTCCTACTCAAGTAAATCATCCTAAAGTTTCAGAATTGCAAACTCCATCTAATATGGAAATAGGCAATAAAAGACAGGCTCTAGATCCTACTCCTCCCAAAGAATTCTCAGAGCTACATCAAACTAAAAAGTAGAAACCCAATCCACTTCCAGAAGTGGAAATTATTGATGAGATGTTTGATAATGAAAGAGAAGATAGTCAACTAACTGGCACAGTTTGTGAAACACACACAGGCCACAAAGGAAAAGAATTGCAAAAACAGTTGAGCACTGAAGTATCTTCTTTTAAGCCACCAAAAACAGATGCAGGTGATATCAAGAGAACTTTCATTAATATAAAAGCAAAGAATGATCCATTGAGAATGAAGGTATATGATCAGTATCCAAAAATGGCTCCACACAATCAGGAAAGATTGATGTCAACATTTGACATTCAACAAGGAAAAATGATGATGAGCCATTTCAAATCCATAGTACCAAAGCCCATGACAGCATCTGATTATATTAGGACCAATTTTGAGGTCCTAGCAAAAGACATTCATCCCTTGGACCAGATAGAGTTGCATAGACAAACTGGGGAAATGATATACTCCACCCTGTTGACACCTAATCCTATGGATGGGTGTGCACATTTGTATTTTTGTATTTTATTTAATATTAGGAAATAAGGAAGGCCAAGAGTCATTGGGAGCTGAATCCCAATAGCCTCACTTCCCATCTATATAAGCATGTACATTCTTCAGCTAATACACAATTCCAGTTTTGAGGAGTTACCTCCTGGTTTGACATGGTATCAGAGCCAGCCCCACATTTGGCATTTCTGACCTGTGGTGTAACTCCCTACCCTTTGCTCAGTCAATTTTATTAATTGTTTTATGCTGCTCCTAATTGCTAGACTATTATTCTGCATTTTTTTCCCCCTAAATAGCACTGACATTTGCAGCTCCAGCTCCTGCCGACTGCAGGCTCTGTCAATCTGCAAATTGCAGGCTCTGCCAGTCCAGCAGTCCTGCAACTGTCTTCTGCAGATTCAAGTTCAAATTTTTTTTTATGTAACGCCCTTTTGGGCCTCCTCACTCATCCCTACGCTCCATTCACTCACCTCCCTCTCCATTTATCCCTGCGCTCACCTCACCTCCCATTTTCAAACCCTGCGCTCACCTCACCTCCCTATACCCGGCACCCTCACCTCTCTGCGCTCTCTATTACTCACGAGCCACTGCATTACAGTCATACATACAGCGCTCCCTCCTTTGCTGTATATCACTGCACATACTTCAACATTGGTATCACTGCTCCCCATACGCATTCCATATAACACAGTCACGCCCCAGCGTTTATATATGACAAATAACGCAGATTTTGACATGTTAAATGCGTTGGCTTTGATATAACACGCCTCCAGCGCTGTCTGCACCGCCCCTCCTGCGTTAAACCCTGCATTCATATACGTGTGTCCATTCATCGTTTGCATAACACGTTTTTATATGTGTCTTTTGATATAGAACGCTGTTATAAGACCTCCATTACATTGGTACGTTGTATTATAATACCACGCCCCTCCGTTGACTGCTCAAATGACATCAAACGCAATTTTAATATCTCCATACCGCTGTTTAATTTTATCACTGCTTATTACAATGCTGTCATATTACCACTGTGTTATTACATTACAACGCTTGTTATTTCAACGCTGTCATATTACCATAGTGTTATTACAACGCTGTCATATTACCATCGTGTTATTACATTACAACGCTGTGTCATATTATCATGGTATGCGTTCCATTTTCATATACATTGCTCCTTGTATTAATGCGCTGTGTTCATTGTATATAAAGCGGTCTTCTTTTTACCAACGCTGTCAGTTATAAACGCTGTGTTCTATCTAAAACGTTGTGTATTACATTGTATACAACAGTCCGCGTTGTTTTATATACCGCCTTCATATATTTATAGTCCGTTGTTGGTAATGCCATATATTTACTTATATTGTATGTGGTATGCGCCCTCCATATATATACGCTATGTCCTTGGTATATTTATAGTTCGTTGTTGGTAATGCCATATATTTACTTATATTGTATGTGGTATGCGCCCTCCAGCATTATATGAAAGCATATGACATAGCGTTGTGGTATCACTTTTATATATACATCGCCCTCTATTACATCGACCTCCCACCACATTCCACCCTTTCCCATTCATAACTCCATATACATTTTTTCCCAAAACAAAAAAAAAAAAACATTTTTTTTTATGCAGAATCAGTCTATAGCATAGAGTGTTTTTTAAAATTCAGTCTCCAACAAAGTTTTCTGAGCAGATTTAGTTTCCAGAAAGAGTTTTTAAACTCAGAAAATTTTTTCCAGCAAGAGTTTCTGCCCTTTTAATTGAGTATATTTTCCAGCAATAGATTTTTTTGTTTTCTCTCCTTCAAGAGAAATTTTCCAGCAGAGGTTTTTCTCTCCTCCTTCAAAAGAAGATGACAGTCCCTTCATCTTCTAAAGAGGCTGCCTACTTGGCACAGAGAGAAAAGAGACACGCTTCAGGTCCATCCAGAGGAAGAGAAGGCAAAAGACGAAGAAGAAACTTCAGAGAAAAGGGGGGCAGACAATCTAAAGCTTCGCAGCAAACAAATCAAGACAGAGGTAAAACTGATGACAAAGACAAAGGTAAACCAGCTGAATCAGCTCATTCTGTTCTAGCACATTGTAACAATGGAGCAACTGAAAACCTATTTGATGTTTCATTTACTTCATGGAGAGATGATTGGTTGCTAGATTCAGGAGCAACATGTCACATGACATTTAGAAAAGATTTTTTTGAATAATTCACTGACAAAGTTGATGGAGCAGTATATTTCGCAGATAAATCCAAACTCAAGCCATCAGGGCTTGGCACAGTCAGGCTTAAACTGCCTAGTCTTCCTGATCATATCCTACATGAGGTTCTATAACTCCTGGAGTTGAAGAGAAACTTGTTGTCCCTGATCGAAATCCAGCAGCAAGGACACTCAATTCACTCATTTGATGGCAAGGTAGAGGTCAGAAAAGCATCAGATCACTCACTTGTCATGGAGGGAATAGAAGAAGGGAGACTCTTGAAGCTGAAAGGTTCATCTGCTCATGCTCAAAACTTTGCATTCAGTTCATATCATGATGAAGGTACATTTCCATCAAGTCTTTTATGGCATGCTAGATTTGGACACTTAAATTATGACAGCCTTCGTTTGTTGAAGAAAATGGTGTTGATGGACTGCCTACAATTCCTAGAAAACCTAAGGAATGTGATGCATGTATTCTAGGAAAGCATAGCAAACAGCCATTTCATGATTCACACTCAAGAGCATATAGGAAACTTGAACTTGTTCATTCAGATTTATGTGGCCCTATGCCTATTGCTTCTGCACATGGAAACAAATACATGATGACATTTATTGATGACTACACCAGGATGTGTTGGACTTACTTACTGAAGAATAAGTCTGATGCTTTTCAAACTTTCAAGAATTTTCATGTATGGATTGAAAATGATGCACAAACACATATTGGCTCTCTACGTACTGATAATGGAAAAGAATACACCTCAAACAAATTTGAAAATTATCTTCGTCAACATGGAATCAAACATCAAACCACTGTGCCATATAATCCACAACAGAACGGTGTAGCTGAAAGAATGAACACAACCATCTTAAATATGGTCCGCTCCATGTTATTTTTCAAGAATGTAAAATTGATGTTTTGGGCTGATGCAGTTCTATGTGCTGTTTACATAAAGAATAGGTGTCCTTCAAGTTCAATTAGAAACAAAAATCCTTTTGAAATGTGGCATGGCCACATTCCTTCGGTAAAGCATTTCAGGGTCTTTGGGTCCACCTGTTATGCCTTGATATCCAAGGGTCAAAGGAACAAACTTGGTGCTAGAAGCAGAAAATGTATCTTCTTGGGGTACTCCAATACCTCCAAAGGATATCGTCTCTATGATGAAGCAAATAAGAAGTTTGTGATAGCAAGAGATGTCATATTTCTTGAATCATCCAAGAGTGACAAGGTTGTTGAGCGGCAACTTGATCGCCCGGATAGATTCACACATGCAAAGTCTTTCAAAGAATTTGATAATGTGATTCCACACCTTGAAGGGGGGATTCCGATATTGAATCAAACTGTGGAATCATTTCCTGAACCACACTCTCCCCCACATGAAGAAACCACCACGGATGACACATTGGATGATGTGACTGACAGAATTGGGAGATTGAATCTTGAATCAATCCCAACTCAGTCAAGTGACCAGCCAGGGCCATCTCAGAAAGGTCCCCCCAAATGGCTGACAAAGACACTGGAGGATGTTCATCCCGATGAGGTTGGAAAAACAGGAACAAGAAGTTCCACTCAAGAAATCGAAGGTGATGTAGATAATTCTGATTCTCCTGTTGATATGGATATTGCTTATAACTGTGAATTGAGTTTGTCTACATATCATGAACCAACTTCCTTCAAAGAAGCTGCTTCTCATGATGAATGGAAAGAAGCGATGCAGAAGGAGTATGATGCCTTGATAAAGAATGGCACTTGGAAGCTGGTTGATCCGCCTTTGGGAACAAAACCAATTGGCCGTAAGTGGGTCTACAAGAACAAGTACAAAGCAGACGGCTCACTTGACAAGCACAAGGCTAGGCTTGTGGCAAAAGGATTCGCACAGAAAGAAGGAGTCGATTATGAAGAAACTTTTGCTCCCACAACAAAATGGACCACCATCCGGACTCTCTTTGCCTTAACATCTCAGAATGGATGGAAATTCCATCAGATGGATGTAAAAACAGCCTTCTTGAATGGAGATCTAAAGGAGAAAGTTTATATGTCCCAGCCAGAAGGATTTGTGATAAAGGGTCAAGAACACAAAGTTTGCAAACTTGTAAAATCCTTGTATGGCCTCAAACAAGCACCACGAGCCTGGTATGAGAAGTTGACCGAGCATCTTCTGAAACTTGATTTCAAACACTTTGATCTTGATGATGCAACTTTGTTTGTTAAGAAAGTTGGGAAAACAATTGTATATCTTGTGGTATATGTAGATGATCTTTTGATAACAGGAAACAATGAGAGCTATATTGCATCCATGAAGAAAGAGTTGAAGAAATGTTTTGAAATGACTGATTTGGGTCATGTTCATTACTATTTGGGTATTGAAGTAATTCAACATCCTAAATTCATCTTTCTTTCTCAGAAGAAGTACATTGGAGATCTCTTAAACAAATTTGGCATGGATGATTGTAAACCCTTAGGCACTCCAATGGAACAAAACTTGAAGCTCACATCAGTTGAAGGGAAGGAATTTGAGGATGCAACTAAGTATAGACAGCTTGTAGGAAGTCTTATCTATCTGACCACCACCAGACCCGACATCTCATTTGCTGTTGGAATCCTCTCAAGGTTCATGCAAAAACCTTGTGAAGGACATTGGTCTGCTGCAAAAAGAGTGCTAAGGTACTTGAAGGGGACTCAAGACTTTGGACTCAAATATACACAGGTAGGCGACTTCAGCTTGATCGGATACTCTGATTCATACTTTGATGGCGACAAAGAAACAGGGGTGTCTACTACAGGTTACACCATGAGTCTTGGATCAGGAGCTGTCTCATGGAGATCACGCAAACAGTCAGTTCCAGCAGATTCCACGACCGAGGCAGAATATGTGGCAGCAGCTGAGGCAACAAAGGAAATTGTGTGGCTCCGGAAAATCCTGGAAGATTTGCAGATGAAACAGATGTATTCCACTCCACTCATGATCGACAACACTTCTGCAATAAAGTTGGCCAAAAACCCAAAGTTCCATGATCGAACAAAGCACATCAATACAAAGTACCATCTCATTCGACATCATGTTCAGGCCAAGACCATCCATCTACATCATTGTTCCACAAATGAGCAAACTGCTGACATCTTCACTAAAGCACTTGGAAGAGAGAAGTTTGAAAAGTTCAGATTGATGCTTGGACTCACCAACATCCCTTCGGATTAAAGGGGGGAATGTTGACACCTAATCCTATGGATGGGTGTGCATTTGTATTTTTGTATATTATTTATTATTAGGAAATAAGGAAGGCCAAGAGTCATTGGGAGCTGAATCCCAATAGCCTCACTTCCCATCTATATAAGCATGTACATTCTTCAGCTAATACACAATTCCAGTTTTGAGGAGTTACCTCCTGGTTTGACACACCCTTACTGATAAGGCCATGGCAGCCCTTAGGCTGCGAGATTCTTTAAATAATACAAACACAGTTGCAAATTGAGAAGGCTTATTCTCAGGCAAAAGATAACAGAATAAAGTCTCTGGAAGATATAATCATCAGTTTGGGTCACAATCCCAAAGATATCAAAAGCATTGAGGCACTAATTAAAAAGAAAGATGATGATATCGCTGCACTGAGAAAGCAGCTGAAATTTCCAGCCTCAAGGCATCCCCAGACCCAAGAAGTTTTGAAGGAAAATTCACAGGAAGAAATGATGGAGTTGCTTTTAAAGATGACTGAGCAACTGAGTGAAACAGAGAAAGAATTGGAACAGGCATTAAAATAAAAACAGGATATCATGCAAACATCCACAACAGAAATCACTACAGGTACCACAACAGCAGATCCACAAACAGTGTCAGCACAGGTAGACACTTCTAGTTTAAGTTCTGATGAATTGGTAAAACAAATGGAAAGTTTAAACTCAGAGTCACAGAACTCAAAACCACAAAATTGTAGTTAGAAAATTTGGAGTAGAAATATGATATGTCCAAGAATATTGTTGCTGATAATACTAGGGAAATTAAAAGGTTGGAAAAATTGGTTAAGGCTTTAGAAAAAGATCTTTCATTAGAGAAGCCTTTGAGAGAAGTAAATGAAATTCTTTGGGATAATATAATTGAGTCAATAAAAAGTATTTGGTCCTTTTTTCAAACAATATTTGAACAAAATGACTTGATCAAAGTAGCTCAGGAAGAAATAGACAAAATAAGAGATGAATTAAGGGGCAGACCTGAGCAAGGCAATCAACTTATACAGTTTTTGAACACCCGGACTAAGCAACAGCTTGCAGATTTAGGAATTGATGACAGGACAGGCACTGTTTTAGAAATAAAAAGAGTTTTTACCAAAAGAACTCTTATGCATAATTTGGAAAGGAAATGCTCAGATATTCTGGAAGAAATCAATGCTTTTAAAAGGAAATTTCAGGTTTTATTGGACAATGGGTTACCCAGTCCTATGCTCTCAGAGGACAAGATAATGGACCTAGAAACCTATGTTAATAAAATAGATATACATGCTCATAACACAACTGTTCATTCTATCAGTTCGTCACAAGCAACATTGCCAACAGGGAGGAATCTCTACGACAGGTTGAAGAATTTGTTTCATCTTGAGCATGAAATAAAGTATTTGTTCCCTAATCAGCCCACTTTTTACAGATACACAGAAGCTGATGAAACATTAAGAAAACTTAAAAGAACCATAATAGCAGAAGATCAATGGTGGGAAGACTTATTGGACATTTTATGAAATTTATCTTCAGGTTGAGAATTTTATCTTTTTACTATCATGTAAAGGATAAATAACGAGCACAGGTTAAAGAGTATCAGTTGGGTAGTTGAAAGAGTATCAGTAGAAACAAAGAGTATCAAACAAGCAAAAGAATTACTCAAAGGGACAACATCGAGCCCTATTATAGCACCTACCTCCAACACATCCACAAAAGAAGGAAACAGCACACCAGCAATTACTTTTTGTCCTATCTACGAGACCATTTGTCTCCTTTTTATTGTAACTTATTCATTAGTCACCCTAGATTAGTGGCTAGGTTACAGTGAGATATTTTCAATCATTTTTTGTATAAATAAACCCTCAAAGAGATTATTGAGGGTGGATTCTACTACTTTGCTGCGACATTGATGTTTTCGGAATAAAAGTGTTTTGGAGAAATTTATTTGTGGCTTGCTGGATGACAATTTGAAGCTCAGGACTTTTTGCAGGATTCATGTGTCGGATTGCAGTTCAATAAGTCTTTCTATCCTATGTCTTAAGTTTTATATCTGTTTATATTATCATTGTGTCCATTTCTGAATAATTGTCATAAAAGAATAAATCAGAATTTACTTGATTGTACTCTGATTTCAGTTGTGATTATTCTAAATGTTTTCCTCTAAATTGGTTATAAGCAACGAATTCTTAATTGCTCTTGCTTCGCTAATTTAAACATTTTGGTTACTATAGTAAAGAATTCTTCACTGCTCTTTATTTTTAATAATTTCATTTCTTTCTTTTGAACATGGTGAAAGATTCTTAACTACCTTTCATTCCTTCAAACCCATTCCATCCACTTTAAATTTTAAGGATTGTTCTCTATTTGGCTATCTTGCCCTGCAAAGCCATCTTGTGTGTAGAATAGAAATCCAGTAAAGCCATCCTTTGACTCCATATCCCAATGGACTGAAAATCTTCAACCTTGCCCTTAGTTGGCGGATTCCACCATTCAAACAAAATCAAAACTCTTGGACTTATAACTAGCCTAAAACTTTCTAAAAACAAAGATAAATTATAAAGAGAGAGCCCTCTCTAGATGCATATTGGCTAGATTCTGCATCTGAAGGTTGGTTTGTGGTTACCTCGGGTATACTTTCCTTTTCCACAACTTCAAGGAAAACCTGAGTGATAACAGACATGATGAATCTATTCTGTCTAAATATAAAATTACACTACATAAATCGATAAACAAAAAGGAAATAAAAGAAATCCATACACCATCCAAAGGTGGAAACTGTGAATTCCACAAAATCCTTTTGCAATCTTGAGGTTTGGTTAAACCAGCCGGGCAAATGACAACAATCTGTGCACCGTAAGCCTTTCATTCCTTGGCTACTTCCTCCAGTCAATTTCGCCGCCTGGCCACCACCACCAGATACAACTATTGCAAAACAAATAATGAGATTATTTCTACAGTTAGCGAACAGGTGATAGCCATGAAGAGATCTAGCTGGAATAACTGTAGTGTTAGAGAAACAGATGATAGCTCTTCAGAGACCTGGATGGGATAGCACCTGCAGAGGCATCACACAGCACACACAAATTGGATCATTGTTGGAAACATTCCTCCTCAATCCAACAATTGGCTGAAACATTCCTCCTACAAAATTTCTAAACCATGTGTATTTGGGGAAACTCATAAAGAGAGAGCCAAACAATTTCAAGTTGAGAATCAAGAATCCAACAAAGGTGCAAATCGTAAAGCTAAAAAACAACGGAAGAATTTGGAATTTGTATGCAAACAACACCCTGTATCTTCACCCAAGCGGGGAAGGCCCTAAAGCTTGAAAGAATTTTAAGAACCCAAGTCATAAAACTGCAAAGCGTATTGACCTGAACCAAAACCAGGGAAAATATTCAACGGAAATTAAAATTTTGTGCTTCAAAATCGAAGGAATCCAAATGATCATAACATAGCAGAAACCTGAATTCTTCTTAAGCCCAGAAAGCTAAAAGTCTCAACAATTTGGAATCCAATGTAAATCTTGTACCTTTCTTCCTCTCTCCTCGAGAATTGTTATGAACGAGGCCATCAGATACATAACCATTTGCAAAAGCAACAGCATTAGCAACTGATTCGCAAGACTCCATAGCTGAAGCTGAGGTCAGACTGTTATTATAGGAGGATGCGTTGTTGGAATAATGCAACAAATTTCTCATACTCACACTCTTGCGTATCATCCCATCAATTAGCGAAATTCCAAACAATTTCACGTCATGGTTGGGGCATGTTTTGGAATTATGGCCATTGTGCCCACAGTGCGAACACTTCCTTGTCATTTTTACCGCCCTTGGAATCAATTAATCAAAACTCTAGAGACAGACAAATTAAAAATAAAACCCAAACAGAGCCCAATTCGTACCAAATTACAGAGATGCCAGGAACCAGAGAATCCAAAATCCAAAACCGAAGACAGATCCAAATAACTAAAAACTAAAATCCTCAAACAGATAATCTTTGCATAAAATACTAAAATTAATTTAAAGCTCAGAAAAACAGTAGATAGTAGGTTTCTAACCTGCGGAGCTTAA
Source organism: Pinus albicaulis (assembly GCA_034641835.2). Lineage (NCBI taxonomy): Eukaryota > Viridiplantae > Streptophyta > Pinopsida > Pinales > Pinaceae > Pinus > Pinus albicaulis. The sequence continues at coordinate 202,214,948 of CM076581.1, read as the reverse complement.
AATCTTTATGGACGTCAGGTTTGAAATCTGCAATGCAGCGCAAAGGCTGTGTAATATTGGTGTCGGCGGTCTCATGATCAGCAGAGCAGCATGGAGTCTTCAAACGCAAGAAGTCTTCAAGGCGAGGCTCATATGCGTCTGGCCAGACTATGAAATGATTCAAATTACAGGTTGTATTCAAGATGGAAGGTATCAATAATGCAGTTAGTTAGTTAGGTTGAAGGAGTCATGTGTATCTAATGGTCTAAAACAATTCAATCGTCTAACATTTCATCCAATGGCCCAAATAGGGACAGAGTGACACTTAGGAAAGTTGTTTTCAAATAATACGCCTTACGGCGTAAAAATGTATTTGTATTTTTGTTTTAAAAACTTGTTGGGTGTTAAAATTCTGTATTTTAGAATTAAATATTTTTTTAAAGTTAATTATTAAAGATGTTTGAAGGACAATTTTTTTTAATAATTAGATTTTATTTAGAAATTTTATTTTAATTATTAAATTTTTTTAAATAATAAAATCATCTTCTTTCGAATTGATCACATTATTTTAATGATTTTTTTTTAAATTTAAAAAATATGAATTCTATCTTGGTTAAATTATTAAACATAAAAATAAATGTTATATTAAACATTTAAAATAAATTATATATTGATATTATATTTTTTTTTTCATTTAAAAAAGTAATTTTGAATGTGTATAAATTATACAATATGCATGTATATCTTGGATTCATTTGATCTAACAATATGCTAAAGTTAAATATTGAATTTCTCTTACAAATATTTGCGGAATTAAAAACACAATCACCAATTAGATAAGCATGCAGAAAGATCAATTACACACAACACATATAATTTCTTGGGAAAAGTTTACGGCTAAAAACTGCACTATCTTCTATTGTATATTATATCATGGATCATGAAACAATTACATACAAAACTATTCTCACAAGAGTTCTGAGTACATCAGCTAATTATCTCCTACTATCATACAAAAATTGGCAAGTTCCTTGGCCAATTTACTGTCTCTAGACAACCTGCCTCCACTGTGCAATCCCTGATGGTACAGAACCCCGAATGATGGATTCCTTGCCTACATTCACTATGTAAATATCATGGGTTCTTCCAATGTTTGTGTGCCTACATATGTGCAAGCGGATAACGTCACAACTGATAGTTTACTTCCCTTTCAGCTAGAACTCATCTATGTTTCCACTGGATCTAACATGCATGTAGTCAATAATAGTAAAATATTAGTTGCATGTGATATCACTACAAGTGAATTAATTAATATTTATTTCGCTTTATCTCTCACTAGTGTATCTGCAGTTACAACTAGCACAACTGACTTTAACTCACTTAACTGAGTTAAACTGATTTACAACTTGCATTAACTAATGCACCACTGCACTTCCAACTTTGTTACAACTAGAATCATTTTGTTACAACTAAAGTCACTCTGGATGTCCCACCAACCAACCTCTTAACTCGAAATTCACTTAGCTAACTGCTTTTCCACTTCAGTTAACTATTTTCAAGTCCACATTGGGAATAGATTATAGTTTAGTGTCCATCTATATTAAGGGATAATAGAAATAGACATTCACCTAAAAGTAGCTTATGTGGGCCCCACCCTAGTGTAGGTGCTTAATTTTCACTAGGATCATGGATGTTTTTTATGGATGCTACTTTCACTGTTTCTTGTTACAAAATTCAACACTTCCTGTCAGCAAGAAAGGAATGTCCTTGCATGCGACATGCAACACTTCTCTAGTGTTTCTCGCACATGCAACTCTTGCATGCAACACTTCGCTAGTGTTTATCGCTCATGCAACCTTTGCATGCAACACTTCCGAAACTGAATAGCCTCCAAACAACTGAATCTGTATAATGCATCTATTATCAAAGTCTTATGACTTAGTACTAGCTACTACACATGTCTACTGGATCCTCCGCACCACTAACATCTACATCCATGCACTCTGCACTTCTTGCCAACTCTGATCCATGCTCCAGTATCTAACACTGTCACTTTGATTTCATGTCCTCACGACATCTGACTGCATCAATACAACTGATCCTACTACTATTTCTTTGTGGGATCCTAGTAGCCAGGTTTGATTCATGAGATCCACACCATGTCAATGAATCCTGCTCAATATTTCTTCTTGGGATTATTCATGCATGCTGCCCCACCTCTCACCTGGTGGTATAGTTGCATGCACTCCCTCTTCCCATCTGGCTCGAAATTTCTCTGCATGAGTGATTGCTCCCACTCCATGATCCTCCGCATGTCACTGCTCCACATCTTTAGGTTCACTCTTATCTGCATGCAAATCCATCTCTCTGTCAAGGGTAAATTGCATGACTTCTCATAATTCCGAATGGTAGGAAGCTTTGTAGAAATCACATCTACATCAAGTCTATAAAGATTCTTAACTCGAATCCCAATGTTCTTGGCTTTCCATGTTACTTTCTGTCGCAGGAAAACTTTTCCTTCAATGAAAACAACATCATAGCCTCTATCCTCCAACATTGCAATTGAGACTAATTTTTTCTTCAAACGTGGTACATGCATTAAAATTTTTAATTGAAAGAATTTACTTGACACCCTTTGAAAGGTAATGGTACCAATCCCAGTAGCATTGTGCTGTTCGTCGTCGCCCATTTCCATATGCATCTAGAGATCCTTCTCCTCCAAGTCACTAAAAAGTTTCTTTCTCCTGTCATGTGAAAGGAATCACCACTATCCAAGTACCACCTTGATCCCAATGCGCTTGACACCATGCATTCGATCAATGAGAAGTCAAGCTAAAATTGCGAGGCAAAGGCCTCACCAGTTGTAGTTCTAACAACCTTCTTATTCTTCTTCTTTTGTGGAAAGTTTGTGGCAATATGTCCATCTCGTGACAGTGAAAACACTTCACTTTGGACATGTTGTGCTCCTTGCCATCTTCACTGACCTCAGATTTCAAATGGAATTTATTGCCCTTACCCTTCTTCGCCTTGGCAGCCAAAGCACAATCCTCTTCATAATCATGCTTTGATGAAGAACCATCTTTGGTGTTTTGTATGAACTCCTCTTACACCAGATCCGACCACAGTTGTTTCCCAATCCGACAATTTTTCCTGTCTATGGACAAAGTCTTCATAACTAGGCCAACTCTTAGGAAGTCCTAGGAGAGCCAAAATCACTAAATAATCATCAATGATAGTTATTCATACACTCTAAAGTTCATCCTGACATTGGACAAACTTTGTTAAGTATACCAGAATAGTGTCATTATTTTCCATCTTGAACTTCCTGAGTTTATCTTTGAGCGCTAATTTTCTATGGTCGCTGCTGCTTTGGAATAGATCCGTCAAAGCCTTCCACATAGCATATGGTGTGGCTTTCCCATGGAGGCTTAAGACAATGTGGTCTCGTACTCCCTCCAATAGGATCCTCCTCGCCCTTGCCACTTTCTTTTTCCATACATCAAGATTTGCAGCATCTACATCATCTGGCGTAGGAGCATCTTTGTCAATGAATTCCTTCAAGCCATTGTCTTCGAATACTTCCTCCATATTGTCCTTCCAAGAAATGTATTACGAGCTGCCCTCGAGTGCATACTCTAACCTCAAGCCATTGAAATCCATTTCGATCTTGAATTAGCTGTAGCACCAAGAAATTATTTCTGCAAATTTGAATTCTATCCAACCACAAACTCAACTCCTGCTTCACTTCTGCAATTTCCTGTGCTCTCATACCATGTATAAATTATAAAATATGCATGTATATCTTGGATTCACTCGATCTAACAATATGCTAAAGTTAAATACTGAATCACTTCTACAAATATTTGTGGAATTAAAAACACAATTTCCGATTACATAAGCATGAAGAAAGATCAATTACACACAACACAGAAAATTCCCCGGGGAAATATTACAACTAAAAACCCCACAATCTTCTATTTTATATTATATCATGGATCATGAAACAATTACATACATAAAATCTTCTGACAAGAGCTCTTAGTACATCAGCTAATTGTCTTCACTGCAAGGAAAAGACCCTCTAGCAGATGTTTTTGAGGAACCCCTTATAAAAATACCCTAGACATCTGTTTCTAGTGGAAGTTCCTAGAGGAGGTTGGTGGGCGGAGGTTTTTGCGGATGTATTCCGTCTGGTGCTCTTATCACCGTAAAATGCACCAGTGCGTTAAACATGAGAAAGCACTGGTGAGGTTAAAAAATTGGCACAGCGGACATTGTGCACTCCGTACACATCCACCGGGTGCGTTGTATTTCTTTAGAGCACCGGTACTTCACATAACTTGCGCATCGATGCCTCATAAAAAATGCGCGAAAACTTAAACCGCCCAGGTCACCATTAAACATATCGGTTCCGCAACACACCGGGCCGCCCTAAAATCCCCGCGCACCCGCACAGGGTTAAATAAATAAAAAATTATGGCAAAAATACCACACAAAACATAGGCACACCGGGAATCGTGCGCTCCTAACACACTTGCCCCATGCATCATATTCCTGTACAGCAACGGTTCCTTACATCACTACCGCACTGGTGCTTATGAAAGCTTGCGTGAAAACAGATACCGCCCGCTGTAGAATAAATAAACTGCATAGGGGCTCGCATAAACCCGACGTACTGGCAGATGGTTAAATAAAAAAATTACGGGCAAAAAAACTGCACAAAACATTGGCACACCGGAAACTGTGCGCTCCGTACACACCGCACCGGTGCATTTAATTACGAAACAACATCAGTGCTGTCAACAAGTCAGCTCCAGTGCCTCATAAAAAATGTGCGGAACAGAAATCCCCCAGGGTGGAATGACAGAAACGCACTGGGATCCCCATAAACGTCGCGCACCGGTAAAGGGTTAAATAAAAAAATAAATTGCGGCAAAAAAACCGCACAAATCATTGGCTCACCGGACACCATTCCCGGTGCGTCATATTACTATAGAGCATCGGTGCATTACAGATACGCCTCCCTGGTGCTTCATAAAAGCGCGCGAAAATAGAAACGACCTGGGGCGACATACGTTAAACGAACTGGTACGCCAGTAAAAACCCTCCACACCGGAACATGGTTAAATAAAAAAATTTATGGCCAAAAAACCACCTTTTTCACTTTTTTCAGTGCTACAGAGTTCTCAAGCACCAGTGCAACTTATCCTTGTTTTAGCCGCCCTAACATCTGTGCTCCCATTGCACTTATTTCATGCACTGCTGCTGTGCAATGCCACCAATCTCCAGCTTGAATTTTATAAAAAAGTAGATAAATTTTCTTTTGCAAATTATACAGCCAATATGCCTCCTCGATGGGTAAATATACAGGTATTTTTATTGTTTTTCCATAATTAAATCTTTTAGCGGATTAGAATTTCAAAAAAACTTAAAATTAATCATTAAAAAAAAAAAACAATTGTTGTGTTGTGCGCTCGAGCCGTTCATCTCGCACCGGTTAGCGGTGCTGCCTATAAATTTACAGGCCGCACCGCAACCGATGCTAACAGTATCCACACCGGTTCCAGGGTAGTACAGTCAGGCACAACGTGTTATTTTAAAAAAATTGAAAAACTGCGGTGCAGTCATTTACCAGGCCACATTGTTGACAATGTGGTATCGCGGCAACACAGTGTGTTAACTGACATATCCACCCTGGGGCGCGTAATGGGGTCAGTGCACCGCATACCACAATTCGACATTGTTAATGGTTCGGCCTAGTAAACCGGTGCTAAGGGTATCTTCATTAGTTCTGGGGCGGTACCAAAGGTGCACTGTGTTATGTTAACTTTCCTTATAAAGAGCGGTGTGGTTGGTTACCTAGCCGCACCGTTGACCCAGTTGAATAGTGGTGATGTGGTGCATTGACCGATATAACTGCCCTAGGATGACTTATTTTGTTAGCGCATGGCTTACCGTATTTGGCCTGCATCAGCGGTGTGGCGTTTTAGAATACCACACCGACGACTATGTATGGTGGCAGGATGGAGGCGCACTAACTTAGATATACCCCCCGGGGCATATAGTGTAGTCAGCGCACTGCTCTCCTGACACCGCACGTAGTGAACAGTGCGCTAAAAACATTTTCTAGAGCACCTCCCCCGGTGCACTGAATATCATTAGGGGCACCGTATTCGGTGCGCTCTGTTGAAAGACGCACTGAGACTGGTGCGTGACTGTATTTTTGGCACACCGACTGTTGTTTTATTTATTTTTCAGAAAATATTTATATACGTATATTTCTAAATACATGTGTCATTTAATAAAAAAAATTTGTTTTGTCAATCACTCAGAGACGTGAAAGGAGAGAAGAGGGGCAAGGACAACAACAACATGCGGAACGGTATAACATGCCTCACCTGTTGGAGGCAAGAGAGAGGGAGATAGATGCGTACCCTCGCTCTATTACAGTAACGACGCAGGGGCTCCTAAGGGAGGTAGGCCTCCTCAAGTTCTATGAGGAGGCTACTTCCATAAAGTCCCATAATTTGTTTTTGAGACATCTTATCCTAACGTGGAATGCCCAGCGACAGGATTTCTGGGTTGGCATCAACTAGTGGTACATGCCCACTGAGGAGGATGTATATTTTATTACAGGGCTATCGAGGAGAGGGGTGGATTTTCCCTCGTTCCATGAGTTTCAGTTGGCTGTGTGGTAGGGAGTCAGTTAGTTTACTCCCAGAGATACATTGGAGCACATTTAGTATCTCCTGCAGATTTTCAGGTCGCTGTAGGGCAGTTACGTATTGGTGCATTTGGTCGTGAGGAGGTCCAGTGTCTCTCACTTATCATTTCTACCATTTCGCACAACACCAGTTATGGGAAACGCATTAGTTGCTCACTTTTATATTATGTTAATTCTTTACTACAGCAGCCACAACTTGTTAGGTGGTCTGCCATTTTTTTGCGGCAGTTTTGTATACCATTAGATAGATGTCGTGCTCATGCACAAGGGAGGGTCAACTTCCCTTTTGCTTCAGAGATTTTTCGTTTATTTTTTGAGAGGTTTCCAGAGACGAGACCTAGTTTTCTTCGACAGCCTCGTAGGCCGGTAACTGAGGCACGTATGCACATGTGGGGGCAGATGATGCCCAAGAGGGAGGAGAGTCTTTTTTCAATGACGATATTAGATGATGCACTGGAGTTTCTAGCCAGTGTTGATGAGCATCCCTTCATTATGGTCCCCTGTCCTTAAGCGGGGTTGGATTGGCGAGGGTGTGCCAACATCCTCTTCACAACTGATGAGCCGCCAGATGATAGAGGTAACATTACTGTTTTATTTTAAATTTATTCTAACATGTTCTTTAACCTGTTTTTATTAAATTGTGTAATGAAATTGTTTAATTATTTTTGTGTACTTATATATATTTTGCAAAAAATGGCTCTTTTGATGGCGACGAGATGCCACCACCACCACCTGATCCAGGTGTAGATCTTGATGATCACGATGAGGGCATGCCAGATGCCGAGGATGATCATCAGGAGGCTAGTGCAGATCAGAGACCTACTCCTATTGGTGCGTCGGTGCGCGGTTGACTTGGTGATCATGCTAGATACAAGATGGAGTTGGTCGACCAACTCATTTCATTGATTGTTGAGGCAGGCATCAAACCCACTCATTATAGAGACATAAAGGCCGATGATAGGCTATTACGAATGTGGAGAGGCATGCCGCGTGACATGTACAGCTTGATGTGGCATGTCATAGGAGTTACTACAACTTTTACGTGACTGACGAGGACTGTTGGACATTACGATCGAGTCGCAGCACATGATGGACAGTCTGCGAGGCGCAGCGTACCATCATCTAGAAGGATTCATGATCATGGAGATGAGGCTAGACCATCGGCCACTAGTACTGATATTGATGTTGTATTTCCATGAGTTGATCCATGACATTTATATTACAGTTGTATATTTTTAACATTATATATATATATATATATATATATATATATATATATATATATATTATGTTCATGTTGTAGTTGTACTTAATTTACATGTTGGTGATCATCATGATGTGTATGTTGTTAGGTCATGTTAGATATGTTCATTTAATGTGTAGCTTGCAGATAAATGTGTATGTGATAGCATGAGTTATTTGACATGAGATGTATATTTGATGTTTGTGTTGTGATGATGTTAATATATAATATTAATTGTGTTTTGTTAGATGATCATGATCATAATGATGTAGTTATCGATTTTGCAGAATGTGTTTGTTAGTCAAATTTGATGTTTTCACGATGGTTTTTTGTAATTTTTTAATTTGTAAAATTGTAATTGTATATATGTAAAATTCTAAAATTGTAATTGTAATTGTAATTGCACGTGAAATTGTAAAATTGTAAATGTAATTCTAATTCTTATTGTAATTGTATGTAAAATATTTGTAAAATTTTAATTGCATTAATGTGAAATGAATTTATTAAAATTTGTAAATTTGTAAATTTTAAATAATTGTAAAATAATAAATCTAGAATAATATGATTTATTGTAGCATAATAAAGTTTAGAAAATAATGCAAATAAATTCATGTACTTTAGAATTATCATTATTTTATTATAATCTTAGATAAAAAAAAATTTAATTTATAGAATAAGCTATTGTTATTACATTTCCACTTGAATTTAAACTTAACAATACATGTAACAATAATATTGATATCAATAGGTTGTACTTCTCTTAAATTGTGATATCAATATTATTGTTACATATATTGTTAAGTTTAAATTAAAGTGGAATTCTAATATAAAATTAAGGTAAGAAATGTCAAAGTTTTTTTTTTAAGAAAAAATCTCATATTAAAACCATAATAATTTGAGTTTCAATAAAATATTTAAAAATATTTATTAGAGAGAAAGGTTTATGTAAAACCTATAATAATATTCAATTATTACCATACAAATCATCTATTAATAATAATAATATATAGTTCACGTTCGAACAAGTTCATTAAAGTTTCGATGAAGGAACAAGAAACAGTATTGTAATATGCACGTCACCCACATCATGGACCGTAATATTTCATTCAGCACTATTGATTGAAGACACGCGGTGGCAATGAGTGGAATCTTACATATGGGACATTTGTTTTGGTATTTGCTATGCGTCATGCCCACATCCTAATATATATTCAGAGCTATTGGTGGGAATCGAATGCATGAGTCTTTCCGGCCACGCCCGTCTTCAACGGAGTCGCTTTTTCTATCTTCTATGTTTTGAAAGTTCCAAAGTTTTATGGGTATTCTACGAAATTACGTTATGAATTAGGGCATGTTATTGGTATTTATATGAGACTTGTGGCACTATGAAAGGTTTTTAGTTTTGTTTAGTTTTTTGTTTTTTTAAATAAATTTAAATTGAGATCAACCATTAATAATCAATCAAATAGTTTTATGGAAAAAAGCAATTTAGGTAAGCTTTTTTATTTGTTTATCAGAGGTGAAAGTACAAATATACAAATGACATTCAATGCAGAAGCACTTTACCATGCGCTAGTGCATGTTTAAAACAAAGATTTACAAAATGACTCATTTAAAAAAAGGGTTTAATATTTATATTTACAAGTAAAATTGCAGATATTGCCCATGGTATCACAATCCATTCAGCTTTGCATTTGCCACTTTCACCATGTCATATGGTATCATTTGCTTCTAACATGCTTGATATATTGAGAAAATAATATGAACAACTTAAATTTATGTTAATAGATGAAGCTTCATTAATTGGCTCTCGATTACTATATAACATTGACAAGAGACTTCATGAAATCATACACACTCCAACTTACCCGTTTGGGAACCTTGACATAATATTATGTGGTAACCTATGTCAAGCACATCCTATACGTGATTGCTAGATATTTCACCAACAATGTCTTAAAGGAACTATTGTTCCTTACAACTTTGGAAAGACAATGCGAAAACTTATGAACGAAAAAAATAAATATTTTGTATCCATCTTAAACAAAATAAGGACATGTTCACATACTGATGATGATATTGCATTGTTGAACAGAAAATGTTATATATGTGCACTGAATGATCCAACCTTTTCATACCTCTTCTACTTAAACAAGAATGTACATGAGCATAATGAAAGAATGTTGTCTTTCATCAGCAAAGAAGAAATAATATTAAATGCATATGATAGAAAAATTGAATCAACAAATACAAATGACAATAATAACACCAAAATGAAGTTTCCATCTACCATTGTGGTCAAAGAAAATATGCTTATTGAACTAACTAGCGGAAATTACAATATTGAGGATCGCTTGGTCAATGGTACTGAAGGAATTTTTAGAGCATCCACGACATTTGAAAATGGCACAATTTAGATTGAATTTGATGATCCAATTGTTGGCACTATTCAACTAAAAAAAATGGCACATTTCTTCAAAGATGGAATAATGTCTAATTGGCTACCTATTACTAGAGTTTGTAGGAGTATCGAATCAAACAATAAAATAAGTTTTACAAGAGAACAATTCCTTGTTCAACTGACATGTTCACGAAATATACATCTATCACAAGGGTTGAAAATGGAAAAATTAGATTTTGACAGAAAAGGAGTTAGGCAGCATGGACTCATCTATATTGCACTTTCTCATGTCAAAGATTTTAAATCCTTGTATTTAGTAAACAAATTGGAACATAGCAACTTTACCCTCAATGAAAAAGCTGTTGTTGAGATAGATAGAATTAGAGAAAATGCCTCTTATCAGCTTGACTATAGCATATATCAAAGTGAAACAATTGGTGACTTCACAATATGTTCATTGAACAGAAGTAGTTTTTCCTTGAATTTTGAGGATATCTTTTTTTACTATGATCTAATGAGTGCTGACATTCTTTGTTTCCTAGAGACATAAACAAAATCTCCTTCATCAAATCCATTTTTGTCAAACAAATATCACTACATACATTTATACCACTTACATGGGATTTTCACATACAAAACAAAAAATATTGTTGTTGACAATCATTTCACTCATACAAGAAGCCAAATTGAAACGACAATTGCAACATTCCATGTTGAAAAAAGAAAACATTACACTTGCATATGTATAAATTGCACCAAATACAAGCATTGAAGAAACAATTAATTTCATCAAGTTCATTTTAAAGCACACATGCAACAACAAGAAATAACTAATTTCATCAAGTTCATTTTAAAGCACACATGCAACAACTACCCAATTGTGCTTGTTGGTGATTTCAATTTGGACATGTTGCAAAATAGTCATCAACAAAGAAAACTACTTTCATTTATTCAAAGTAATGACTTCAATTTTCATAGAGAAAAAAAACAACAACTGACTATAGCTTAATGTTAGACCACTCTTGGACAAACCTTTTAGTAAGTATTGTTTATTTCCATGTCTTTGATGCTTATTGGAAAAATCATCATACAATTTGTTTTATCATATCTTTATTGTCGTAAGTCATTTTTCTAATGTTTATATCCTATAATTTCATTGTTCACTTGCCAATACTTGTCACATTTGCAAATTTCCACCTTAAACATATGTTTTGATTTGTAAACATTGAAAAGAGAAAGAGTTGTCCACAAAAACAAACAAGAAAACAACAAAAAAATGCAAATATCAAATTCCTGTAAGTCTTTGAACCATCAACACAAATCAATTTGTTTTCCATAACTGTAATTTTTATGTCATAATTACCACGAAATTTACGAATTTTGGCTTTCACTTTGTGACATTTTGTTTTGTATATTGAATACCATTATTTGCTCTAATTTCTAGTTCATGTTTCATTGTTTTGTCGAATGCCCTTTTCATTTATCTTTTCTTTTATATATATACCACAAATTAATTAAATACATAATAAATTGTACTTATCTTAAATTGTAATATCAATATTATTGTTACATATAATATGTTAAGTTTAAATTCATTATTCAAGTAAGTACACATTTATTTCAAAATTAAAAATACAAAATATTGATATTATTGTTACATATAATATGTTAAATTTAAATTCATTGTTGAATTAAGTACACATTTATTTCAAATTAAAAATGATAATCTAATTTTATTTATTTTTAAATATAGAACTAAAATGGAAAATGTAATATAAAATTAAGATAGAAAATGTGAAATATTGAAGGAAATTTTTTTTAAAATTTATTAATATAAATATAATTTTAAATATAAAACTAAATCTCATATTAAAATAATAATAATTTTTAATTTCAATAAAAAAAATTAAAAAAAAAAACTATTAGAGAATTTCTTTTATATGTAAAACCTATCATAATATTCAAATATTACAACACAAATCATCTATTAATAATAATAATATATATAGTTCACGTTCGAATAAATTCAATAAATTTTCGAAGAAGGGACAAGAAATAGTATTTTAATAGCAGGTCACCCACATCATGGACCGTAATATTTCATTCAGCACCGTTGATTGAAGACACGTGGTGGCAATGAGTGGAATGTTACGTTTGGGACATTTGTTTTGGTATTCCCTATGCGTCATGCCCACATCATAATATATATTCAGAGCTATTGCTGCGAATCGAATGCATGAATTTTTCCGGCCACGCCCATCTTCAACGGACTGGCTTTTTCTCTTTTATATTTTTTGAGAGTTACATGGTTTTATTGGTGTTCTATGAAACTACGTTATCAATTAGTGGATGTCATTCTTATTTATAAGATACTTGTGGCATTGTGAAATGGTGTTTTTTTAAAAATAAATTTAAAATTAAAATTTACATAAATATCAAAATATTTATTATGTTATTGTTGTGTAATGACATTTATGATCAGTTGAGTTGTATTAGTTTGTTCATATGGTAGATTTTTTTTTTAGTTTTATAGAGTTAACATTATGTTTTTGTTGTAAATTTTCAAGTGATGTTAGTCTGTTACCGCATTTTTCATTACAGGTTTTGGGGGTGCGTGTCATCTTGACATGTATGATAAACGGGGCCGATCAGAGAGTATGAGGTGCCTTAAACAGGAATTTTGTGTACATATCCTAGTTGATCCAGTTTGGGTCGGAGTTAAATACCACGAGCTTTGAGTTTTCGTGTCTTAAACTTGGATTTAAGAGCGTTGGTAGACAATTTATTAAGGGATTATTAATAAGCGCATTGCTAATTGGTCAGAGCCTCAATAGCTTTTAGTAGGTTTTCTTTGTGCAGTGTGGGCGTTGTGCGAATCGAACTAGTCTTCTATAGTTTTGAGCTCTCTTTTGTGTTCAAAGGATCTACGTTATTTTATTAGCATTGCGGTCCTCATTGAAGATCGAATTCTTGTGTCTATACCTGCAGTCAAGAGCATAGTTTTCAAAGGGTGTTAATATAGAGTTCGGTGGAACCAGAATGCTAGATTCTAACAACGACAATCGGGTGAGTTTCTGATGTCTCGAGCACTGTGAAAATTCACGTTACATTTGAAATATTCTAAGAGAATTGTTGACGATGAATCAAGTTAATTTTTCGATGAGCATGCTCTCTATGTGTTGGGTTTATTAATTGTGGATATTGATATTGATACACCTTTTAATTTAGATATGAAACTCACGTTTGATGAGGTTTTCTGAGATCTCCCTATGAGCAAACTCTCGTTTAATTCGTGATTTTATTTCTTGACAAAAAATTGTGGAGTTTGTGGGTAAATATAAAAATAATGACAAAGTTTCAATGTTAAATCGAGGTGGACATGTAATTAACTCAAATGGGGGAAATCATAAATCATTTTAATCCAATGGTGCGGGGTTGAGTTTCAATCATTTGAATGAAATCCTGTAACCAGTAGAAGCTAACCACAACTAAGTTGGAAGTTGGCCCATCTTTCCATTTCCACAATTCTTGTGATAAAGGTCCCTACCCCGACTCCATATCGTCTACTTTTAAATATATGAGGGGTCGGAGTTATATTGGAATTCAAAACGCAATCTTGTAGGGATTTTTGTTTAATAATCAATATAAAATCTCCATGTTTTTCTGTAACGTTTACGACAATTTTTTTTTAGGAATTTTACTCTCAAAAAATTGTGAAGTCGGAAGAATAACCATATTTTCATTTTCAGAAGACTCATAACAAAGGTGTTGGCCCAACCTCCATATTGTGGTGTTTTAGATAGTCAAGAGGTTAGAGTCTATTGGCATAAACATCTACCTGGTGAAAAAAATAACTCCAGCTTAATTGGGCGTGACGCATAGACACAAGAATGTGTTAATTATTTAAAAGTCTAAGGTTTCCTATAATGTTTACAACGAACTTTTTGAGCGTTTAAACTTTCTAAATTTTGTGATGTTGAAAGTTGACCCATACTTCCATTTCTACAAGAGATGTGAGCAAGGTCTCAACAGTCACTCCAAATCGTGGTCTTTTAAACAATCATGCTCAAATTTTTATTGACATAAATATCTAGTTGGTGAATAAAATAACCCTGACCTCAGTTGGGCCTCACACATAGACACTTGCATCTGTTAATTATAAAAAAAAACTAAAAAACAACTATTCAGACACAAGAAATAGGAATTTATTCAAAATGAAATCTTGTGGGAGATTTTGTTTAATAATCAATATAAAAACTCAAATGTTTTCCTATAACACTTACAACGAAATTTTTCAGCTTTTTTAACTTTCTAAAATTTGTGAAGTTAGAGGTTGACCCATGTTTCCATGTCCACAAGACCCGTGAGCAAGGTCTCGACCCCCTCTCCATATAGTGGTATTTTAAATAGTCAGGGGGGTCATAGTTCTATTAGCATAAGCATGTACATGGCGAATAAAATAATCCCGAACCCAGTCAGGCTCGATGCATAGAAACAATTATGTGCTAATTATTATAAATAAATAAAAATTTCATGCAAAGTGAAAACTATTAGTCAAATTTAGAGGAAGGAGACAAAGAAATACAATGTATTCAACTATTTATGGATTGAGGATTCACGAGAATAAAAGAAGCATGATTGCATCTGAAAATATGTAAATATTTATAGCGGAATTAGAACTGGCATGTCTAGTTATAAATATTTCCACATGCAGAAGACAAGTTAAAATATGAAGTTGTATGAAATTGCAAGGTAAAGACTAACCACAATTAATTGAAATTTATTCAAAATGAAATATTATAAGGAATTTTGTTTACTAATCAATATAAAATCTCCATGTTTTCCTATAATGTTTGGTTATAAATATTTCCACACACAAAAGCCAAGTAAAAATATGAAGTTGTATGCAATTTCAAGGTAGAAACTGACCACAACTAATTGAAATTCATTCAAAATGCAATCTTGTAGGAAATTTTGTTTAATAATCAATATAAAAACTCAATGTTTTCCTATAATGTTTACGAATAATTTTTTTATCATTTTAACTTTCTAAGATTTATGAAGTCCGAAGTCAACCCATATTTACATTTCCCCAAGTCCCATGGGCAAGGTGTCAACCCCGACTTCAAATTATGGTTTTTTAAATAGTCGGGATGTCATAGTTTTGTTGGCATAAAAAATTTTCTAGCGAAGAAAATAAGCCCGAATTTAGTCGGGCCAGACACATAGACACAACTATATGTTAATTAGGGAAAAATAAAATAAAAAAATAAATGTTCACACTGGGTTGCAATGACTTTTAAATCAATTATTTCGTGAAAAGTGAAAACTCCTAGTCAAATTTAGAAGAACCAAACAAAGAAATAGAGTATGTTCAATTATTTATGGATTGAGGAATCGCGAGAAGAAAAAACACATGCTTGCATGTGAAAATATAAAAATATTTATAGCGAAATTACAATTGGCATGTCTAGCTATAGATGCCCCGCACACAGAAAACAAGTTGAAATATGAAGTTATATGAAATTGCAAGATAGAAACTCACCATAACTAATAGAAATTTATTGAAAATGAAATCCTTTAGATAATATTGTTTAATAATCAATATAAAAACTCCATGTTTTCTTATAATGTTTACGGCGAAATTTTCCAACATTTTAGCCTTATAAAATTTGTGAAGTCGAAATTTAGCACGTCTTTCGATTTCAAAAAGACTGGTGAGTAAGGTACCTACCACGAATCCATATCGTGGTAATTTAAAAAGTAGGGAAATTTCAAGAAACATGCTTTCTTGTATTTACAACATTACACACTCACGACATAGGTGGCAACAATAGTTTTCTTGGAAGCATTTGTATTTGAGGATATATTTGTTGAAAAGGGATTTGAATTAAAAAATTCAATTCATCGATTTAGTTCATTTATGTTTGGTTTTTTTGGGAATGTGTTTTGTCTTTTAGGCAGTCCAATTTTATTAAAAATTGTATTTATATGTTAAGTTATTTTAATATATTTTTCTTTTATGTATTCGTTTGTCTAGCGCATGTTGATTGATTTTATTTGAAAATATAATTTTATGTTTGAGTTATTTTGATACATTTTTTTATTTTTATTTTTGGAGATTATTCCCTTTTTTCTAGTTTGTTTATTTATTTATTTTTTAATTAAATCAATTTTTTTTTAATTTGAAAATTATTTATTTAAATTACAGTTTTACACAATGTACTCTTTTATATATATATATATAACCAAATTAATTAAAAATTATATAAGATAATTAAATTCATTTATACTTTTTAACTATTTTATTAATTTATATTTAAATATATTTAACTTTTGGTTTATAATATGATTTATATGATGATATATATATATATTTTTACAGTAATTTTAATTTTTATAAGGAAATTTAATTGTTAAGTTTTATTAATTTTACTTCAAATTGAGTTTCATTGTGTGTTTCAATTATTTTGACTAAACTTTATAAGAGTAAAAGAGACTTAGTTTAAAGCGATGTGAATACGGATTTAAATTTTATTTTACTTGTAATTTAAGTGATTCAGTGTTTGCATCAGCTATTTTTATCAAAGATATACTTTAGATATGGGTGAGCTTATTCATTCTCGCATTGTACTTTGTATCTCTGTTGAAAAAATGATTTGTAATAGAATAAGAGTTTGGTTGGGTTTTCCCCTAGTCATTGACCTATAACTTCTCTTTGTCTCATTACGTTCTTGGTTTTCTTCCATTGCGCATATGGTTTATATAGTTTATGTTCTATATACAATTACTTAACTTATTTTGTAGCATAAAGAACCTCTAGATGTAAGTGATTGTAACAACATGGAACATCCAAATTTAAACAAAAGAAATGAAATCAAGACATAAGAGAAGGACAAAAAAAAGAAAAAGAAAAAGGAAGTAAAGTTTAACAAAAAATAGGCACGGGAAACAAAAAAACAAACAAACCAAATGCAATGCAAAAAAAGAGTTGAATGCACCTAAAACTACTCCTAACCTATAGGGCTAGAACGTCAGGGTTAAGTGTAGTAAAATTTCCAATGTAACCTCTCTCGAACTGTAATCACAAAAATAAAAGAAATTAAAAATGTTATAACATAACGTGCAGCAGAAAATTAAGAACTTGAGAAACTTTCACAAAAGATCAAGGTTCATTCTAATTAATAGAAATATGCGTCATACTAACTACCTTTAAATAGTATCAAGCTTTACCTTATCGCTTGAAATGATGATCATACAAACCTTCAAGGATGCTTGCGAAAGTACACCCATTCATGCTTTTAGTTCTCATAAAAATCAAGAAAGATTGAAGCTTATTATTTTTGATGGAAATTTCCAAGTAAGGCTTCTCTAACCATTCAACGATTGGATCTTGATATTCAAAGCAACCAATTTTAAAACCCTTAAACTTGAAATAAAACTAATTTTCGATTTAAAACACATTAGAATCATAGAGAGAACCTTGTAAGGGAGATTTGATTCTATCTTCTCCAGAAATATTCTCAAGATGGTGGCGACCTAACATAACCAGCGACTCACATTAAAGTTACTCAACTATCTGAGAAGCATCTGAATCATGAAATCATAAACCATGAAGATCAGTGGGTTCAAAAAAATCAATCAATGTAAGACAAATAGCATAAGGTATGCTAACGGGAAAATGATTAATTGAGAGATAGTTATTAAAACTATTATAATAATTAGATTCGATCAGTAGCACATAAGATTCTTGATTGGCCAATGGATCCCTTTGCATTTAATTAGACATAATACCAATAATATGAAAGATTAAAGAATTTTATATAATCAGTGGCATTGTAAATCAGAACACCAATCATGATACCTGGTTGATGAAATATTGGAAGCAAGCGTCACGTCAAACCAGGTATTGATATCAACAGAAGGGTTTTTATTTGATGAATGACTCAAGAATTTATTGTCACTCAAGAAGATATATCGTGCCAAATATATTATTAAACTCATGAAATACACAAAATGTTAGATGATCACAAAATACATAAACTGTAGTTTAATTATTTAGAATATAATATCCAATTATTTAGAATATTTAATTAGATATTGGATACATTTTAGAATAGCTAATTGTTGTAAAAGATATGGCATCTAGAAAGGTGTCGTTTCATAGGAACTAATTTAGGAAAATAATCCGAAGTCTTGTTATGAGAGAATTAAATGTAAACGGACACTTGTTAATAAAATAAGTGATCCATAAAAAAGTTAGGTTAGGAAATTAGCTTAATTAAAGCTTATTTCTCTTCTTACAACAGTGTTGAGTGATTGTGTGTAAACTATTGCAGATTTTATGTAATTTTATTTTTCCTTATTAATAAAATTTGTGTTTGAGGAAACTTATGCTATTATTGTGGTATCAAATCTTCAATGATGGAAGGGATGTGAAGAGGAAGTTAGACTCTTGTGATTCACAGTATCACAAGGTGACTGATTATTTTCTTAGGTATTTCGTACTAAAAATAATATTCCATGGCTACCATTTATTTTCACGAAAAGAAAGGAAATCCTAACTGTGAAGAGATTCAAAGAAATCTATCTACCTTTTAGTTCAGAGAAGGAGGAAAGTGTCGCTAAAAAGCGTAATGGTAAGAAAAATTATTTTTTTGCGCTCATTCCATATCATTTACCCTCTCTTACCCTTCTTTTTTTTCCAAATTCTAAACTCCAACGCCCGAAATCCCATTAAAAACATTCAAATAAAAATATATATGCTTTTGGCACTCTATAGCAGCTCCACCCCCCACATTAGGCCATTATATATATATATATATATATATATATATATATATATATATATATATCCTATGTTATAGAAACCACAACAAACACTCACATTTTCTTTATATCCTAAGTCCGACACTACCCCACATCTTTCCGCCATATCCCCTACCCCTCTCTGCATATGATGGTCTTCGACGCATTTCGCAACCCCCTCAACCTTCGAACTTTAACCATGAAGGGGGGTACGAAATGGGTGGTTTCAAGTTTCGGGCCCTGCCCCCATGTGTCAACTCACAGTTATTTTGCAACCCCCCTTTTACAATACCGCATAGCACCTTAGGACCCCTATGAAATCCAACTTCGGGTTTTGTAGACCGACCACCGCAAAAAACCGTTATCCCCCTTGAACCCTCACCTTTCATTGCAATCAGCATTTCGTAGACCAAACTTCATACATGTCACAATTTCTGTCTCCTACAAAACCCTATGAAATGCAATTTGCGGGATTTGTGGGACCCATATTTCCCTTATATACGCCTCAAATACTTTGAAATCCTTTATATTATGGTTCAGGAGGCCTTTATCATATTACAATTTCTTAACTAAATTTTCATTTGTCCATTTTAAAAAGCATGTAATGGGCTTCATCACCTTTTCGCATTGCAAGTTGCAAGTTTTAGAGGATAAGTGTGGAGGTTTTAAGATATAATCATCGAAGTGCGATGTGCGACTTTGGTGGGGCCCAATCGGAAATTGCAAGATGCAAGTTTTAGATTTTAGGTGTAGAGGTTTCATGATACAATCGCCGAAGTGTGATGTGCAACATCGGTGGGACCCGATCACATATCGCACATCGCAAGCTAAGGAAAATAAGCATTAAATTATAAGTTAAAAAAAACGGAGTGTGAAGAGCGATGAAATTCAAAGCTAAAGCCTAAAGGACCTCATGTCCAGGTGTATAATATTTTTACAATGTTTATGAAGAAAGAGCTAACGCAACAGAATGACTTGGGTACGACCTGACAAGGAGAAAAAGGCAGAGTAATGCTGAATGTTGTGGTAGAAAGAAGATAGACAGAAAAGGTCAAGTCAGGTAAAGGAATTTGTACAGAACTATTATGGTATAACAACAGAAATGGAAAAGGCAGTATACACATCAACACAACCACCGATTGATTAGAAGTACCAACATCGCATCATCTTTAGTGATCTAGCAGAGGCGGCCCAAAATGTTGAGCTAAATTTCATATCTGCCGAGCGTTGCCTCTTTGTGACCATTACATCCACCTTCAGCCTACTTTTGGATTTGCAAAGAACTGCCAAAATTTCTTGAACTCGTGAAAAGCCGCCTGAGTTAATTCTATAAGCAGTGTTTGGTAAGATATTTTTTGTTCGAGCCTTGCATGGCCACACTTGTATGATTTTAGTTTAATTGTAATTAATGAAGCTTGCTGAAGTAAGTTAAGGAAACCGATGTAAGTGTTAGTTAAATACTGCATACTTTGGAAGTAAGAATGTTGGTTTGATGTTGTTAGACCTTGCATTGTAAGAAATATTGTATTGGAGCACTTTAATTTTAGAGTTGGGCATCAATAATAAAAGAACATCTATATGATACTTGAGTTGTGTTAAATGGTGATGTGTTATTTCTTTATTTTGAATATTTCCATAGTTTTCCTTATCGTGAATATATTCATCTGATTGTAAAACATAAATTTTAGATTAATATTTGCTGTCAGAGCACCTTAATTCTGTCAACATTTACAACCTTAATGTTTTATGGTCAAGCCTTATTAAAGAATTCTTAATTGATCTTTAGTCGCTACTAAACCTTACTGTTTATTTCACCTCATAATTCATACTGATTTAAGGATCCATTTAGCACAGTGAGCTTTCCCTGTGATGCTCTTGAATGTTGATGTACCAATCCAACCTTTGACTCCATAGCCTAATGGATTAGTCCCTGAATACATGCTCATCCAACGAACAAAATCAATCAAAACAACCAACATTACCACTATCACTGTAACTAGGCTAACATCAACATTCATAATATCAAGGAAAAATTAAATAAAAAATAGAGAGAGCCATCTCTGAGTCTAGGAAGGCTAGATCTTGGATTCCAAAGTGATTTTATGTTGTCCTCTATTGTTTATTCTTGCAAATATTATAAATAATAGGGTTTATAACATAATGGTGACCATATTGGGGATCGAAATTTATCATCCTCAGAAAGTACATCAAAGTTCAGATCTAATTACTGATGGTGGATAGTGACCAGACATAAGAAGACTGAATTATTCACCTGGTGGCTCCATGATTCAAAGAACCTAGATTTTGAGCATTCATGGTGACTCCAAAACATGCTGACCAAAGTTCCATTTGAAACAAGATGACAAGGTTTGTGGGAGATATTTATCTCATGAAGTTTTAAATGCATTTAGGAATCAATTATCAGAATTTCAGCTTGATGGAGACTTTCCAGAAACTGTCTTTCTCATTTTGAAATGAAGAAAATTTTGTCTTAAAGCTAAAACATGCTTTCTGGAGGTAGTTATTTAAAGATACAAAAATGGCATTGAACTTTTGAATTCTCAAATTTAGTCATATAATTTCCGACATCCTAAAGAATTCTTGGAAAATATTCTTTCCCCAAAGCAAGAGGAAATTGTGCTACCTCTTGACTTACATATTGAGGAATATTATGATTTTGAGTACAAAAATGAAGATGTGGTTTCAAGTTTTAATATCGAGGATACAACTGATCAACGAGTCATTGAAGGCCTAGAAGCAAATATTATACATGATTATTTTATTGATCCTATAGCAGATTATATGGAGGATCTTCTTAGCTCAAATTTTAAAACATGTAATCTCTATAAGGATCAAATACATCAACAGTTTCCATTTCATATTATAACTCTAATTATAAGGACACATAGTCAAGTTATACTTTTTATTTTCCTGACAAGCAGTCAAGTTGTCCATATTTTTCTACTGCTACTTGACTGGTTGCACTGGAATTATTGTACCATTTAAGAACAACGGTAATTTCAGTAGGGTAGGGTAGGTAGGTGTGCAAAAGATCTCAGTACTTTGAGCATATTTTCAGTTTTAGTTTCATATCGCTTCCTACTTTTTAGTGCAAGTATATTAAAGACTTCAGTTTGCAGAGAGTGTTGATTTCATCTTGAATATTGTGAGCCAAAGAAATTTTGTAGAATATTAAGTTGCAGATTTGGGATCATCCCAATGGATCAAGCCACTAGTATACAGTGTTCTTGAAACCTCCTGAGGGAGCTGCCATCCCCAGCTGCAACCATTGTTAGACTCTTGTAATTCACAGTATCACAAGGTCATTGATTATTTCCCAGCTCTTTCATACTGAAAATAATATTCCATGGCTGTCATTTATTTTCATAAATAGAAGGGAAATCCTAACTATTAAGAGCTTCAAAGGAATCAATCTGCCTTTCAGTTCAGTGAAGGAGGAAAGTGTTGCTGAAAAGCGTAATGGTGAGAAAAAATATTTTTCTGCCCTCATTTCATATCCCAAATTCTGAATTCTAAGGCCTGAAATCCCATTAAAACCATTCAATTCCAATATCTATGCTTTCAAGAGTTTATCATAGCTCCGCCCACCCACTCACGGCCATATCATATATCCCTTAAAACTTACCACTTATGATATTCACCGTAGCTCCGCCCACCCACTCACGACCGTATCATATATCCCTTAAAACTTACCACTTATGATATTTACCGTAGCTCCGCCCACCCCCAACCAGTCATTGATGCATATCATATATTTCATATATGATATTTTATATGTCACTTTCCACACTTAAACGTTTTTATCCTTTACCTTCTCCTTGCAAATCGCACATTGTAAGTATTAACACTTACCCTTTGCTTTCCCACCACAAAACCCCCCCCGATTTAAATTTGCAGGTAGCCCCACCTCCATGCCACATCACCTCCCGCTCATCGCAAATCGCATGTTGCAAGTTTTAATGTTTACCTTTGTCACTCATAACAAAGCTCTGATTTGTGCTTTGCGATAAATTCTAAACCTTGCGAAGTGCGATAAATTCTAAATGTTGCGATCTGCGATAAGTTAAATATTGCAATGTGCGGTGTTAATGGGACCCATCTCTGTCCTGCCACATCATCTGCATCTTGTAGCACTTTGCACTCCACAAGGTTTAAAATTCACCTCCCCACTTCTCACAGCAGAAGTTGCAATTTGTGGGCAGCAGGCGGGCCCACCTCATTGCCTCGTCAACTCTACACCTTGCACTGCACACATTTTAATATTTATCTCCCCACGCTCATAACAAAAGTGTCGATGGGTGAAGTGCGGGTGGCCCCCATGTCCTTGCCACATCACATCCACTTTTAAACTATGCTCCACCTTACTACAATCTCTGCTCCTCATCTCAGCATCTGATGGTCGACACAGCTTTTCGGTCCCCCCTCAGCCTTCAAAATTTAACCATGGGGGGGGGGGGGGATCTGAAATGGGTGCTATCCCTTATGACCATCCCTGCTACGTGTCACACCTCAGCTAATTTGCACCCCCCTTCACTGAAACTACTTACCACCCTTGCCCCTCTCTGAAGCGGTTTCCCTCCGCTCCGATACAATTCCCAACCGACCTCTGCTCCACGTCCACCCATGATTCCCACCGTTGTTTCTCCACGTCCACCTATAAACCCTTGTCACCACCACTCCACGCCGACTTCCCTAGCCAACCAGACCCTGTGAGGACACTAAATTATGATGCCCGGTAATTTAAACACAGTTTCACGCCAGTTATTAAAATAACAGTGGGTTATCCATTTAAAACTCCCCATAGAAGTCACTGACGTAGAAGAGCTAGAGGCATTTAGAGACAGAATAACCATCATCACATCCAACACACTCACTCAGAAATTTTTTTGAGCCAAGGTAGAACCAATATGTCAAAGACTTTGAAGAGATAGAGCCAAGATGTGAGAGTTGTCATTACCTCTTCGGCATCAGACAAGCTTAATTCTGATCATTTCATAATCGATATCAGACTGTCACAGTATATACATCCATCGCTTTTCAATGTTATCCTATCATCGCCTACATGATTCCACTTGTCCAAATCTTTGCTTGAATGTAATAGATGACAATCACTACAGTAGATAGAGTAATCGACTTAATTTTTATATAAATACTGCATGCATTAACGGTCGAAGAGGAGGCCGCGGAAGGGGAAAAAAACTATTGTAAGGTCTCACCTGGTTGTAAGCACTCTCTTTTGGATAAATGAAAGATTATGATGTTTTCTAGATTCTTGTGTTATGATCTGTGGTGAAGTGCTCATTTTCTTGTAATCTATCATCTCTAGTTTTACATATTTTTTTCTTTCTTTACTGCAGATAAAATTTTTTGTTTAGGATTTATCATGGGGTACCCTGCTTAGTCTAGAAAAAATACTTTATGTTTTCCTATGAGACCTGAATGCAGAATTTAGAGACGGTCTGCTTTGCATTCATGTTGAACCTTAATTCCCTTCTTCTTTCCATTTCACAAGTTGTAAAGATCCACTGACATGGCTAGCTTTCTTGGTTGCACTTGATATCAGTTATTCATCCATTTCAATCTGTTTACACATGTTTGATTCCATAGCCTAATGCCCCTATTATGCTACCTCAACCACACAATTTTAAACAAACCCCTATGAACTAATAGCTAGCCTAAAATGCCCCTATAAACAAAGATATATCTGATAGAGAGATCCCTCTCCGAGTCTAGGAAGGCTAGGTCCTGGATTCCAAAGTTGTTTGATGTTACCTCCATAGTTTTTCTTCAACCTTGGAATTATAGAGTGATAAACTAATGGTGACCATACTGGGGATCAAGTTTCATATTCCTTAGTAACACTTATCAAGTTCAATTTTTACTTTGATGGTGAATATAACTCAAACACCCGAAGGTTGTTCCATTCACCTAGTGACTACATTGGCAGCAAAATCCAGAAACAAAGATTCATTGGCGACTCCACATTTTTCAGTTGACCTAAAGGCTCCACTGGTAGAAGAATCCAGAATTTTTGTGAACATACGGTGACTCCATTTTTTGATTGATTGACAAGAAAAATCCAAGAAAAAATTCAGGTATGCTCCAATGAACGTAGATCACATTCCTGGATTCCCACAAAAAATTCCTTAGGTACATTGGTAAAGAAATCTTCCAAAATTTTAAGATGAGAATGCTGATGATGCTTTGTTACATCTCATTAAATTTCATATACATTCATGGAAGTTGAAATTCGAATGGCATGATGATTTCCTCATGAAGATGTTCATGGAAACATTAGAAGGGAAAGTGAGGGAATGTTATGAAGGTCTGAACCCTAGTAGTTTGTTTTCTTTAAAATATTTCAACAAGGTGTTTTATGAGCATTATAAAGAACATTCTCCATATTTATCATTAGCTGAAAAATGTTGTGATTAGTATGAGGATCTCGTACAATACCTTGTAAATATTGATGAAGATCTAGGAAATTGGCATCCTGAGGATCTCTTAGAAGCAATTTATGACTTTCATTCTCAAGTTAATTGTCATGATAACCAAGAGAAGTTAGTTGAAGATGAAAGAAATCAAGAAATGAAAGTAGATCCATAAGATCTCTCTGTGGAGACAAATTATAATACATCTGTTCTTTTGTATGAGTCTAAAGAATATATTTAATCTCATGATCAATATTCACGAGAGAAAGAAAACAAATGTTGTTTAATACAAAGAAAACAAATACTGCCTCCTCCTTTAACTGAAGAATAAATTAATTAGATTCTAATCATGCATCTAGCCTCTCAATTTTTATGTAATAAGGAGATTATTTCTATTTCTTCTACTGCGGATTTTTGTACTGAGGTATTTCCTCATGAAGAAACAAATGTAGAACATATTGATACTTTTGTTTTTTTACACTCTCAAGAAGGCTTATTTCTAGAAAGTGCTTCTTTTCATCAAAATGATGGCCTTCAAACAGAATTCAACAATCTCAGTCAAGACACATTAGGTTTTCATAAGGACAACATATTGGTATACAATCAGGATGCCAATCAGATGACCATGAAGAATGTATAGATATTCTCTTCCATAAGGACCCTGAGCATAAAAAATGGGAACAAAGAGTAGTCTTAGATGAAGCGTGTTATTTGAATCCTCAGGACCACGTATTGTTCCAAGATCCCTTTCCTGGATTCTTAGAATGATCTAAAGAAGGAGTATGTTATGCCCTGAATGGTTTGTTTCAGAGTTTAAGGAAAAGTTTGAACACTGCCATTCAATGGCAAGTAAGATGGGAGTGGCCCTTTTGTTTTCTCAGCCTACTCAAAAAATTGAACAAGAATCAATCATGTAGTCATTTACTTGATTGGTTACATTGGAAAAAAAGAATTCACTTAGTATATATATCACCTCTAAGTTAGATTAGGGTAGGTAGGTGTGAAAATAAGCTCAGTACTTTGAGAATTTTTCCAGTTTTAGTTTCATATTTCTTTTTAGTTTTCATATCAAGTGTGTTCTAGAATTTAGTTTACTGGGAGTGTTGGTTTCATCTTGAAGGTTTTCAGCCACAAATATCATAGTGGATCAGGTTGCAGAGTTGGGATCATCCCAATGGATCAGGTCACTAGTCTACGGTGTTTTGGACATCTCCTAAAGGAGCTTCCATCCCCAGCTGGAGCCACTGTTCGGCTCCTGTGATTCACAGTATCACAAGGTGACTGATTATTTTCTCAGGTATTTCATGCTCAAAATAATATTACATGGCTATCATTTATTTTTAGGAAAAGAAGGGAAATCCTGACTGTCAAGAGCTTGAAAGGAATCTATCTGCATTTTAGTTCAGGGAAGGAGGAAAGTGTTGCTGAAAAGCGTAATGGTATAAAAAATTATTTTTCTACCCTCATTCCATATCATTTACCCTCTCTTACCCTTCATTTTTTCCAAATTATGAACTCCAATGCCTGAAATCCCATTAAAACAATTCGAATCCATATATCTATGCTTTCGGGACTTTATAGCAGCTTCGCCGCCCGCATTAGGTCATTTGATATATATATATATATATATATATATATATTTGTGTGTTTGTGTGTGTTACACAAATCAAAATAAACACTTGCATTTCCTTTATATCCTAAGTCCTACACTACCTTGCCTCTTTCTGCCAACTCCCCTCCCCCTCTCGGCATCCAACAGTCTTCGATGCATTTCGCACCCCCCATAGCCTTCGAACTTTAACTATGAAGGGGGGTCCAAAATGAGCGGTTTCAAGTTCTATTCCCTACCCCCACTTTCACAATACCGCCTACCACCTTCGGACCCCTCCGAAATCCAACTTCGGATTTTGCATGACCAACCATCGCAAAAAACATTATCCCCCTTGAACCCTTACTTTCATCGCAATTGATGTTTCGCAAACCAAAATTCATACATGTCACAATTTTCATCTCCTACAAAACCCTCTGAAATGTGACTTGCGGGATTGGTGGGACCCATATTTCCCTTTTATACGCCTCAAATTATTTTAAATCCTTTATATTATGGTTTGTGCGACATTTATCATATCACCATTTCTTAACTACATTTTCACTTATCCACTTTGAAAAGCCTATAATGGGGTCCATCACCTTTTCGCATCACAAGTCACAAGTTTTAGAGGATATGTGTGGAGGTTTTAGGATATAATCGCCGAAGTGAGATGTGAGACGTCGGCAAGTCCCGATCGCAAATTGCAAGCCACAATTTGTAGAGGTTAAGTGTAGAGGGTTTATGATATAATCACCGAAGTGCGATGTGCGACATCGGTGGTACCCGATCACATATCACACGTCGCAAGCTAAGAAAAATAAGCATTAAAAGAGGAGTTAAAAACAATGGAGTGCGAAAAGTGATGAAGTTCAAAGCTAAAGCCTAAAGGACCTCATGTCCTGGTGTATAAGGTTTTTACATTGTTTATGATGAAAGATCTAATACGACAGAAGGACTCGAGTTGGACCCAACAAGGTGCAAAAGAAAGAGTAATGCTAAACGTCGCGGTAGTAAGGAGATAGACAGAAAATTTCAAGTCAGGCAAAGTCGTTTGTAGAGAAATAGTATGATATACCAACAGAAATGGAAAATGAATTAGACACATCAGCATAGCCACCGATTGATTAGAAGTACCGGCATCGCATCACCTTCAATGATCTAGCACAGGCGGCCTATTGGAATATCTGAATCTGTTAATGCGACTCTATGATATCTATTATGTTATGCATGATAAAATATTGAGCTCTGAAAGTAACTGTGTTATTTTCTTATGCTACATTGATAATTGATATGAATATGTCTATTATACTTTATGTAAGAAAAGCTACAATATTTTCTTTATTGTTTGTTGTTTACTGTGATTATAAGTGGTATTGCACACGTGGATGTGAAGGGATCGATCGATCTGGGTTCTATAATATGTGATTTGATATTTGCGAAATCCAACGCAGCCTTTCCTGGCTTACCTGCCCTCTCCCAGGGTGTGGAAACCTAGTTCCAGCACCCTCCCATACTGCTTCAAGTGATACTTTGGCCTGTGCAAGCAGGTCACTTCCGAAAGGGCCAGTAGTATAGGGGTTTGTTGGCAAACATTAACCTCTGAACCAAGGTCAGGAACTCTCGAGCCAAAGAATGGTTCCATTTCCGGGACTAGGAGCATTTTGAGAGAGGGATCGGGTAATGCCAAGGCCATACTAGAAACCTGAAAGAAAAGAAATTGATGAATGGTTCGAGCAGAAAGTTCAGGGTTTCACAGTAAAAGAAAACCACAGTAAGAGGTTGATCACTGAAGAGTGGAAAAATAAGTATATTTTAACAAATATCTACGAGATCTTCTTTGTAACCATTGCGTTCAAGCTCCAAGAGTGGCTTGCAAGGTTGGTCTAATTTCAGAAGTGTTCGAAGGATGAGCGGGTCACAGAGTGGACCCTAGAACTGATCCAGCAGTTAGAAAAGACTGATAACACCATCACTCGCACAGTGGACCACTAGGTGGATAGTATGCTAGGAGGATTGGTGACTGAATTTTCCATCGATCAGTTCATCTCCTAATCTGAAGCAGGGAAAATTTTAAGGATGGAAAATCATCTTGAAGTTTCAAAAATTGGTGAATATCACTAGTCCCTAATATGAAAACTATCAAACGTTAATTGATTTATTTGTAAAATTACTCAAATTTGTAATGATTTTATATATACTCTCTATATAATGTTAGCGATTTTTAATGAAAAATAATTTTATATTACAAAACTTGGGCGAATCATTTTTATAAAAAATGGAAATTGGAAAATCTTTTTTTTTGAAAAATCATGAAAAATTAGCCCACCCGTGAATATTAGCCCCTAAAATTTTCCATGCTCTAAAGTAGAACGAAGATTCTTCAAAGGATTCAAGGGTAAGTTTTTTAAGACCTTACCATTACTAATTAAGATATTGTTTTGCAAAAAAAGTATTCTGTGTAGCCACACCAAATGAATGACCTCTGATCTAGACGAGAGTACAACACGAAGTGGAAAATACTATCAGACCAACTGAGAAGGAGGTAGATCTGTCTAGAGCCCGGTAAGAGAAGCAGTTGCACAAAGTCCTCTAGCCACACCACTTTTGAACCAGCGTAGGGGTAAGAATTCACCTACACCTCCACCACCAGAAGACGACATGGCTGCACACATGAAGTTTCCTACCTTTAAGGGTGTGGGAGATGATGACATGGATCAGTTATGGTTTGTCACAGAATAGATATGGAC
Source organism: Pinus albicaulis (assembly GCA_034641835.2). Classification (NCBI taxonomy): domain Eukaryota; kingdom Viridiplantae; phylum Streptophyta; class Pinopsida; order Pinales; family Pinaceae; genus Pinus; species Pinus albicaulis. The sequence continues at coordinate 202,185,003 of CM076581.1, read as the reverse complement.
TGTGCAGAATGTAGCTAGTGATGCAGTGAAGAGGGCATAGTTGTCCCTTGCCTTTGAAGGAAGAGCTTTGGATTGGTACATGGGATACATCGGAAAACATGAAAACTCAACCATTGAAGAGATTAATAATTCCTTGAAACAACAGTTCAAGAAGCCTAAGTCCTATTCTCAAATAGTGGTCGATATAAAGGATTTCAGGCAAGGGCCTTCTGAGTCTATGTGGGAGGTAGATCAACAACTGAAGAAGGTGATCAAAGAAGGAGGATTTTAGTATGATGACAGATAGCACATAGAATGGCTCATTGCTATATTGCTACCTCGCTTGCGTGTCCCTATGGGTCACCAAAATTTCGAATCACTAGAAAAATCCCCCAGAGGTCGCTATGAAGTTAGAAGCTCCGCCCAAAGATGATACCCAGCTAGGTGTCCAACAGATCCAAGGACAACTAGAGGAAATACACATGTAGATCCAAAATATGTGAAAGGAGTGAGGAGTAGAGGCTAGCCCTGAAATATGGTGCATACGATGCAGGATGAATGGTCACACCAAGGATAACTACCCTCTGTTAACAGAATACATGTAGGTCGGGGGACCTAGTCCGTTGTGCCCTAGGGAAGTTGCAGGACCAAGTGGTCCAGCATTATGGTGCAATTATTGTCGCATTGTAGGGCTGCATGACACAAACCGTTGTCCCCGCCTTACTGCGTACGTCCTCGAAGTAAAGCAGCAATGGTGCAGGTTTTGCAGTTCGGTAAGACATGATGAACAGAACTGCCGGATGTATGATCTGATGATCAATCGAGGTAACCTTTATAGGGTATAGGCAGATCTGTCCTCACCAAGATCCCTCTCGAGCGTAGGGGGATCCCTAGCCAGGGGTAGGGGAGGCAGAAGAGGTGTAAGCACAAGCCAGGAACGAGGGAAACTAATCTATTATAACTGTGGATAAGTAGGACACTTTGCCAGGGATTGTCCAAACCCTACAATACATTCTTGCCAGTATTGAAGGCAGCTAGACCATGCGATTGAAGATTGTCCAATATTGATAGCAAAAATGCAGGAGAAGAAGCCAACACCTTCACATAATATGTAGAGGGTTAAGGCTGAACTATGAGACAAAGATCCAAGTGTGAATATCGTAACACACAGCGGGATGGCCACCGAGGGGCCTGGGGAGAAAACTGCAACCGAGCCTATGATCTGACCAATAATGATCAAACAGGAAGGTTTGGATCTAAGAAAGGAGAAAGAAACATTTTTCACAGCTCACAAAGACTTTGCTGAGGCAGAGGCATCTACTTCGCAGCTGCCTGAAGACCTCAAGGCAGTCAGCAGGTCAAACCCTTTTTACAAGCATGTATGAAGCTGCTGCGTAACCCAAAGGCTATGGAAAATCTTCAAGAATTAATAGATAGATGTGAAACATGACCTATCCTCCCTCCGGAAGTCAAGGACATACACAAACACTATAGATATAAGAAACACACTGGTAGGGAGATGCGGTTGACTATGCAGATCAATGATTACGAGATGGATCAGGTTATTTTGGACCTAGGGTTAGATGCCAATGTATTAACTAAATAAACTTAGAAATGAATGGGAGAACGTAATTTGGAATGGTCCACTATCCAGCTATATATGGCCAATCAACAGAAGATCATACCCTTGGGAATACTATCGAAGATTGTGGTGGATATCGCAGGGGTTAAGGTTCGGGCTGATTTTGAAGTAATTCAGATTGTCGAAGATGCGGACCCCTACCCTAAGCTCCTAGGCTTGGATTGGGCCATTGATATGGGGGACATCATTAATCTAAAGAAGAGAAGCATGGTATTCGAAAATAACGGTACAAGCGTAATAGTACCATTAGATCCTGCGAAAGAAGAAAAATACACAAAACCAGTGCGCGACAAAGAGAATGTGGATCACATCAATAAGTTGACTACACAAGATGAAGATTGGATCAACCCCACAGCGGAGGGGGTACTCTGTTGGGAAAAGGATAGTGAATGTTTCTCCGACTCTGATAGGGAGATAGAGAATTGGTAAAACTGGTTACATGATGTCTCTATGTTGCGATGTCTTCGAATCACAAAGAACTTCCGCTGCATCTCCTCAATGGTAAGAGATCTACCTTATTTCGATGGTTCTAGTAATGTTAGGGAATTTTTATGAGGATTTGAAGCCAAGGTTCAAAGAACAACGACTATGGGCCTGTAAGCTGGCCATGCATGGATCACCTACGCAATGGTGGGTGACACATGAGGAGGCATTCCAGGATTGAGAGGAGTGTTGGAATATTATGATCCTATGATTTGAGGCCCTAGAAGACATGCGAATCAAAAAGTTCCTTTGACCCAAAGATCCACGCGAATATCTATTCACTTAGATAGAAAAATGGTGCGATAGAACTGCCCAAGAGTGGGTTCATCTGCTTATTCATTTCCTGGGACCACTTCCCACTGCATGGTACTTAGATGCGGAGCTCCATCAGCACACCCGCCACTGGGAGACCTTGAAGGATGAGTTTTTGGGAACATTTGGGTTAATAGGCAGGACAGAGGCACTTGACGCAGCTTTGCAGGACATTGACACTGTAGCATGTGGTGAATTGCACCTATGTGTCGCACCTAAAATTCCCATTTGGGAACCATCGGTACCAAGCATGATCAAATAATGTAGCCTAGCCCATAAAGAAGGTAAGAATGATCCACGAGAAGGTTCTGAGTCAGAATTGAACGAGGTGCACATGGTTACCGGACAACTCGGGCTACGAACAGGTAGCATTAGGACGCACCCCACATTGGCTAAAACTGGGGGTGCGAATATTATATATCCAGAAGCTCTTGCAACAAGGGGGCATCTGAGTTGACTTGTCGTCCATGCGGGTTATTACATAAAGTTTGTTCGGAGGTATGCAGTGATCATAGCACCTCTGAAAAACTTGCTTATGAAGGTGGCCCAATTCTGTTGGGATGACATATGTTGGGCAAACATAGCGTTGGTTTTGAAGTACTTAGGGATTAAGCCTGTGTTGGGGGAAGATGCGCAGGAGGCATAGGTGTTTAAATCGAGTGTAGTAGGTATTCCAAGAGCACAGGAGGTGCGAAAACTAGCCGTTGGCACATTAACATCTGGTATAAGGAAAATGTTACCGTTGAAAGGAGCAGGCCGTTGGAATTTAATGGGGTGGATTTGGAGGATTTTTTACCGTTTACCTGATGGTAAGTTCCAAATCAAGTTTACCATATCGTTGGACACCCACAGGCACTATAAAAAGGGTCGAATAGCTTAGAAAAGGCTATTGTCTCACTTGTGTAGCTTGTACTTATCCTCTTTATCTCACACAAGCTTGAGCTGTAAGATTTTTCGGGTCTGCACTGTCCCCTTCATGTCGGATCAACCTCCCCCTTATGATAGTAGCCACCCAGAGTCGGGATTCATTTTATGCTCTAGGAATACACTCACTAACCCAGCTGAGCCCTCGGCACCTACTGCCCTAGAAGCTGAGGAAGTAATGGAGGTCAGGTCTGAGGATGAAGAAGTGCCCTCAACGCCAGTCACAAGGAAGGGAAAAGAGTAGGCACAGGGCTCAAGGAAGCCCCCCAAAGTTGTGAAATGCACTTCAGGGAAGCCTAGGACCTCCCCAAGGCATGCCAAGTCCCCACGAGCATCGCCTCAAGATCAAGCTACATGAGAGGAAGCCTTACATACCAATCCGATCAACTGGTTACCTCCCTCCATCCGTCGGTGCAGGCCCTCGACGTGCACACCAAAGAACCTTGATGGCCTGGTTACCTATCTATAGACGTCGCTAACCCCGAGAGAGGTCCCTATCCTGAGTAATAGCTGCGGGAAGCTCCATGAGGTTAAATTCGATGATCATGACTTGGCGAATTATGAAGCCTTCCTTGAGCTGACCCATGCATTTTACTTCAACACAATTTAAGCGGACGATGAGGTCACAGTTTTCCCTCAGTGCTGAGTAAGCAGATTGGCCGGATCCAGGATCTTGAGCCTGCTATGTATGCCCCACTTTGGCCATTACACTGTCACGGATCGGCTAGCCCAACAACTGCTCACCTTAATTCACAATGGTTGCCTATGGATTCATGATAGGGTCCCCATAAATGTTAAGTTGGTTCACAAAATCATAGGCCTTCGCATGAATGAGACACACCCTTTGGAGTGTATGGGAAAGAAATATGAAGGGGACATCATTGAATATGTGCGTAAGACGTACCATGTGGAAAGGAATATGTGGGGCTTCGTCATAAAATCCATCAGTGACCCAGCTACGTAGATGGGTACCATCTTACTAGCTTGCAAGCTAATGCGAAAGTTCCAGGTCGCAACCATCCTTACCTATGTCATTTGGTTAGCCAGTCAGTGTGCGAAGGGGGTTTGCCTCAATTGGGCCCAATACTTATGCGACAAGTTATTAGCCAATGTCCGTGAATCATAGGAGTAGGCAAAAGCCTTTTTCTATGCATGGCTATTATTTCTTATAGCCCTCGTTTCCTAGGAAACCCCTGCAGAGTCGGTCCTCCCCGAGCTCCCTCCAGATATGTGCAAAGGGGCTCGGTATGCCCATTTGTAGGATTCCAAGAACATGTAGCACATATAATATAACCAAGTCTTCTAGGTCCTCTTCCAGAGTAACATGGTCGCATCCATCAATTCTCGACCTCGGTTCTCCCCCATAGTATATGACAAATAAAAGAGTATCGCAGCATTCCAAGTTACCACGTACAACATTCAGATCCACAGCCACAAGGATAATACCTGGACGAAACTTCCTTATATGGTAGTAGATGAGGAAATTGACAATGTGATTGCACTATGGCCTTCTGCCTGTAAGATAGGCTTCAAAACCAGCACAAAGGGCACCGCCGATACTAGCACGATGCAGGTACTCCCACCTATTATTACCAAGGAGACTGGAAGCACAGGGAAAGACTTAGACGCAGCCATGAAAAAGAACACGCAGCCAAAGCAGACCACCACGAAGAACACCGAGGCTAAAACCTAGGTCGATTCGCAGCTAGGCATCGAGGAACTAAACGTTGGAGGTACAAAGAGAACAGGCGAGCCTGTCAAGGGACCCCGAAAGGAGTAGTGTGCCTAGTGGAAGGAATGAGATGATATGGTTACGTTGATGGACGGAGATCTCGAACAAATCACAGATTCCATCACACTGGCCACAAAAGTAAAATGGGTAGTGATCCAGGTGGATATCGGTGGCCTCCCACCTATTCCATTTGGACCCGCAACATCAATTCTTTCAGTTTTTCAGCTTTAGCATAGCTTACTATTTATAGCAGGTTTTCGGGTCCTGCACACCCGGAGCCATTTTGCGGCATTAATAATCTAGGTGGATATTGGTGGCCACCCATCAAGTCCATTTGAACCCCCACCATCAGTTATTTCAGTTTAAGTTTCGGCACAACTTACTATTTTTAGCAGTTTTTCGGGCCTTAAACTTCCGGAGCCGTTTTGAGGCCCTAAACGACGTTTTTTGGGAAAATAGAGAGCAACATGGGTCCATGGACCGATGTTGCTCATTCAAAAGTTGTACTCCTCGGATAGATCTTTCTAACGAGCTATTGAGCGCGTCAAATGGAGATCGGATGCCAAAGTTACGTCCTCGAGAAGTTGAACCACCAATTTACCCAAACGGGGCCCACAGGTTTGGCGCTTCATCTCCTACGGTTAGGGTTTTGGACGTTTCGGATTCTACATTGTTTCTCAACAATAAATAGGCCCTCGAGCCTCATTTTAAGAGAGTTCAGGGGGCTGGGAGCCGACACATCTCTTCTCAGAGATAAGCGTGACCAGTGCCCTAGCTCGCAACATCTCCATCATGTCTACATTGTAATACAGTTCAGGGGCTGGTAGCTGCCACATCTCTTCTCAAGGATACACTGCCAATACCCTAGCTCATCTATTTCCATTATGTCTATAATAGGCCTGCGAGCCTCGATGTAACACAGTTTAGAGGCCTACGTACGCCACATCTCTTCTCAGAGATACGCTACCAGTGCCCTAGCTTGTTTCCATTATGTTTGTAAGCTTATTGTAGTCATTCTTTTATTAATAAAATGAAGCATTATTTCCACTGCATCTCTGTATCTATGGTTATATCTGCATTCTGTTGCGTTCTTGCATAAAATCTGGATCATTGGTATCAAAGCAGGTCTGCTCTTGCTCTGTTTTTCTCTTCATGTCCCCAACGCGGCTAGGGTATAAGGAGTTCAACCTCGCAACCCCGACGACCCCCCATGGCGGAAGGAAAGAAAGACGAGGGAGCAGAAGATCCTGTCAAAATCTTGCTCGAAGATGCCCTCGAGAAACAGAGGAACGCGATGATGGACAATTTTTTGTTCATATCCTCCAATGGCTACCCACCAGTGGCACATCTACATCCAGCACGTCTGCCAATAGGTCCGCGACATCTTGGACAAATCCAATACCAAGTTCAACAAATTTTCCCCCCCATGGAGGAACTTAATGCAATGGAGACCATTGCTTCTTGAGGGAGGAATGATCCAGGTGGATATCGGTGGCCTCCCACCTATTCCATTTGGACCCGCAGCATCAATTCTTTCAGTTTTTCAGCTTTAGCATAGCTTACTATTTATAGCAGGTTTTCGGGTCCTGCACACCTGGAGCCATTTTGGGGCATTAATAATCCAGGTGGATATTGGTGGCCACCCATCAAGTCCATTTGAACCCCCACCATCAGTTATTTCAATTTGTAAGTTTCGGCACAACTTACTATTTTTAGCAGTTTTTCGGGCCTTAAACTTCCGGAGCCGTTTTGAGGCCCTAAATGACGTTTTTTTGGAAAACGGAGAGCAACATGGGTTCATGGACCGATGTTTCTCATTCAAAAGTTGTACTCCTCAGACAGATCTTTCTAACGAGCTATTGAGCGCGTCAAACGGAGATCGGATGCCAAAGTTATGTCCCCAGGAAGTTGAACCACCAATTTACCCAAACGGGGCCCACAGTTTTGGCGCTTCATCTCCTACGGTTAGGGTTTTGGACGTTTTGGATTCTACATTGTTTCTCAACAATAAATAGGCCCTCGACCCTCATTGTAAGACAGCTCAAGGGGCTGGGAGTCGAAACATCTCTTCTTAGAGATAAGCGCAACTAGTGCCCTAGCTCGCAACATCTCCATCATGTCTGCATTGTAATACAGTTCAGGGGCTGGTAGCCGCCACATCTCTTCTCAAGGATATGCTGCTAGTACCCTAGCTCATCTATTTCCATTATGTCTATAATAGGCCTGCGAGCCTCGATGTAACACAGTTTAGAGGCCTGCGTATGCCACATCTCTTCTCAGAGATACGCTACCAGTGCCCTAGCTTGTTTCCATTATGTTTGTAAGCTTATTGTAGTCATTCTTTTATTAATAAAATGAAGCATTATTTCCACTGCATCTCTGTATCTATGGTTATATCTGCATTCTGTTGCATTCCTCCATAAAATCTGGATTAGGTAGCTTTAGAAGAACACTAGAGGGCTGCGATAAATGCTATCTAGGAAGAGCTTCTAACCTTGCAGATAAAGACAGACACACTATAGACCAGCGTGGTCTAGGGACGGATTCCCTTGGCATCTAGCAGTATAGCGCTAGCCACGGAAGAAAGCTGCCTCTGTCCCTTACCTAGCGCCGCCCTCGTGATCAGTTCGTCCGACCAGGAAATTCAACTCCTAGGAGGTGCAAGGGTGCAGTTGAACCTTGCCAAGCTACCACACGAAGTGTTACAGGGTCTCCACACTACTTTGTTTCAGGAGATTCACCATCGGGATCAACAAGTACACCAACAACTTGGTATGGCCGAACAGACCATCGCATAGTAGAACACAAAAGTACTCTTTGTTGTCGCGCAACAAGTAGAGCTCGAAACTTTGATCCACCAGCTTTGCACAGAGGTTACAGAAGAGATCCGACTGCAGCAACCCCCTGGGCTAAAGTGGAAGGATTGGTCGTAGCATTGAAGGCTTCCAGGACAAAAATTCAGGTCATTAAGACACATTTGGAGCAGCAAATTACTGACTTATAGGCCAAATTGCAGCCCAAAACACCCTTGGAGGTATGAGCCCAGTGCGTTACGCTAGTAACCACGGCTACAAACACCATTATAGGATAGATTTCCCAAGGCACCCAGTTATTAGAGGCTGCCATGTAGCTCTGGACCAAGGTCCAATGCGATCCGGTTCTCTGGCAAATAAATCAGGACTTGCGGCAGAAGGAGGAAGCTTTCGAGTAGATCAGGGCTACGTTACCCACCTTGGTTCCTGCACAGTGATTGGTGCAATTGAGGACCAAAAATACCCTCCAAGATGATATCGAGGCACTCCACCATAAGAAGCATGTTATCGGAGAACTCTTGAAGCCTTGGGCTTCCGCAGCCCTCTAGCTCTCACAGGATGTTGATGTTGCTGTGAAGCAACTAAACCAGACACTGGAGAGTGTCATGGATGTGATAGAGGAACCGAAATCATAGAAGCTTGTAGATATTGTGTAGAGAAATGTTGCTTAGTGTCAAGAAGTGCTGCCTCCATTAGTCGCAATCGTCAATGCACTTCATACACAGGTGGAGAATCCACCACCACAGTGACTCAGGACGAGTCACAAGATTGTGTTGGGGGACTGTTGGAATAGGGTCTCCTACAAAGTTGAGAACCTAGTCCTTTTTGTATATTTTTTATTATATTTAGTCTAACGCAGGTGTTTGGGGTGGGTCAAAGCCCTTAATGCATTGTAAGTGGGTCAAGGGTAGACCAAGAGTCCGCAAACCATGGTTTGCGGACCATTGCACGTGTAGGCTAAAGTAGTATAAGTAGTTGAATCTTTTTGAGTTGTAGGGTAGACAAGGAACTAAGATTGGTGCAAATCATGAATTAGTAGATCTGTTTTGGGTTTTTGGGGAAAGGATTCCAGCTGGCTATGTGCACAGAGATCCTCGGTCCTGCTGTGTGCGGACCCTATTGCTGTGTGCGTAGGTTGGGTTTTGGGTAAGGTAAAAGGATCTGAAGGATTAATGAAAGTGGAAGGTTGTTGGAATATATGAATCTATTAATGTGACTCTATGATATCTGTTATGTTGTGCATCATTCTATATTGAGCTCCGAAAGTAACTGTGTTATTTTTTTATGCTGCATTGACAATTGATCTGAATATGTCTGTTATACTTTATGCAAGAATAGCTGCGATAGTTGCTTTATTGTCTGTTGTTTACTGTGATTATAAGTGGTATTGCACAGGTGGATGCAAAGGGACCAATAGATCTAGGTTCTGTAATATGCGATTTGATAAATGTGCAATTGAACGCAGATCTTCTTGACTTACCTGCCCTCTCCTAGGGTGCGAAAACTTGGTTCCACCACCCTCCCATACTACTTCGGGTGAGACTTTGGGCTACGCAAGCAGGTCACTACCGAAAGGGCCAGTAGTATAGGGGTTTGTTGGCAAACCTTAACCTCCGAACCTGGGTGAGGACCCCTCGAGCCAACACGGTCCAAAAAGTAGAGCCAAGTGTCAGAGCCGCCCAGCGTTGCCTATTCGTGACCATCTCAGTCACGTTTAGTTACTTTTGGATTCGTGAAGGGTTGTCAAAGTTTCTTGAACTCATGAAAATCCGCCTAAGTTAATTCTACAGGCAGTGTTTTGACAGAGCTTTTTTGTTCAGGCCTTGCATGGCCACACTTTTATGATTTTATTTTAATTGTAATTAATGAATCTTTTCGAAGTAAGTTAGGGCAACTGATGTAATTTTTAGTTAAATACTGCATACGTTGGCAGTAATAATGTTTGTTGGACATTGTTAGACCCTGCATTGTAAGAACTATTGTATTGGAGAACTGTAATTTTGGAGCTGGGCATCAATAATCGAAGACCATTTATAAGCTACTTGAGTTGTGTTAAATGGTGATGTGTTATTTCTCAGTTGTAAATGTTTCCATTGTTTTCCTTACTGTGCATCGATTCATCTGATTGTGAAACATAAATTTTATATTAAGATTATCTGTCGATGCACCTTAATTATGTCTGCATTTATAATCTTAATGTTTTCTGCAGAATTATGATTAAAGAATTCTTAACTACTCTTTAGCCACTACTGAACCTTACTAATTATTTCACCTCATAATTCATACTTCTCTAAAGATCCATTTAGCACAATTAGCTTGCCATGTGATGCTATTGAATGTTGATACACCAATCCAGCCTTTGAATCCATATCCCAATGGATTTGTCCCTGCAGACCTGCTCATCCAACCAACAAAATCAATCAAAACAACCAACATTACCACTATCACTGTAACTAGCCTAACATCAACATTCATAATATCAAGGAAAAATTAAATTAGAAATAGAGAGAGCCCTCTCTGAGTCTATGAAGGCTAGGTCATGGATTCCAAAGCGGTTTGATGTTGTCCTCTATCATTTATTCTTTCCAATCTTATAAATTATAGGGCTACAACAGAGGATATTCCATCTTTAAAGGATTTTGGAAAACTCCATTGAATTGATCAACTATTGATTGATATGAAAATTGTTCATCTTTTACTATGGGAAATAATTTTATAATTCTTTTGTTAATTTCATATTTTTTTCAAAGATTAAATTATTTATTAAATTTCTATTTCTTTGGATATTCCCCCTAGGTACATATTCAAATTCATACCAAGTCTAGATGGTCCATCCTTCAATCTTTTCAAAATCCACATACCAGTACCCTCCCTAAGTGTTTTGCATATGTGAATGATTCATTAGTAATTCGCTTAGCCTTCTGCTTAATTGGACTATATTATGTAAGGAAAATATCAATTTGTGAAGGATTGAGACCATAAATATATTCAAGAATATTTTTGAAATTATCCATCAAACCTTCCTTGAGATTCTCCTGTCTGAACTACTTAGAAATGCCCTCAAGGTTAGCCTTGGCTCTAGGAAGCTTACCGCTCTTCTTCTTACTAGAGATTTTTTGAGGCATCAATCCCATTTCGAAAATATGAAAAAACCAACCTCTCCATTGACTTGCACCAATTGATAATGATGATGATAGATCAAATTTTATAGTAACTAATTTCAACAATTGTATCGAGATTAGGTGTCTCTTGTGTCAACATGACCGATTCGTACTTTAAATTGTCAACCATTTGCATTGAAATTTCGTTAAATATTTTGCGTTGGATATCCTAAAAGTGGCCCTTCAACAACACCGTATGATTATGAAATACCTAAATATTCAGAGAGTGTCTTGGTCAGTCCTAGAAACAACACCCAGAAGCACTTCATTCATGTAGACTACTCCTTTGTAGTTTAGCCAGTTTACACCAAAGCCTCACTCAGTGCATGCAAAAGACTCTGGATCTCAAGTTAAAAATAGGTGGTGGAATCCAAACTTATTTTCGGGGAGCCAATATGCTATAACATCATGCAGTTGAATTTACTCCAATAATCCATTTCATTAATGCGTGTGAAAGATGGATATAAAGTATTTTTAATTTCAATTACAGAAGCTACTACTTATGTGCCGCTATGAAGTTCTCATTGTATTTTTGAATCTAATCATGTCCTCTGTGTTAGCCCAATATGAATTTTTTGACAAGAAAGCAGGGGGCTAAAATGTTTCTGAGCCTTCAAGGAATGCATTCCCTCTGAAAACACATCATCCTTGAAGCCTCCTTGTGCCTTTTTCCTTGATAAATCCTCACTATTTTTTCCAGTTTAAAAGCCTCTCTTTTTGTGAAGAAATTTCCCAAAAGGCCCTTATCCCCCTTATTTCATCCCTTTTAAACCTCTGTTTCTTCACCTTTTTCCCCTCCCTTAATTCCTCATTAACCCCTTAAAATCACCCTAACTCCCCTTTTAAGCCTCATAATACCTTTATTTGGCCTTAAACTCCCTTTATTCCTTCTATCGAAACCCCTTTTAGGCCTTAAAAAGCCCTGTTTTTGGCTTAAAATCATCCATTTGACATATGCGGCTTAAGCCCCCTTCGGCTAGCCCTTTAAACCACTTCTCGATGTGACCAGGCGCTGAGCCTGCAGGCGCTTATCGCAATCGGAGGTCTCGTGGCAAGCACGTTTCTTTGTTAACTCTGAAAATTTCTGATTCGATGGTTTTTTTTTCTATGGAGCATGGGTGCAATGCCCGCTGTCGATCTATACAGATCCGACAGCCCAGCACTAATGGCATCACACCCATATTTCCTCCCCTTCCCTCCCTCCGATTGCCTACCAACCGTCGATCTACCACCCTAATCCGATGGCTATTGCGCACTTCATTCCAATCGCAATCGGAATTTTTTCCTGTGTCCCCCGCTACCTCACCCGATTGCGATCGTCCGATTCAATCATAGATGTCCATCTGATTAGATCCAGCGACCCTCATTTCTCCCTCTCCGTTTCTTTGCCCCATCCATCTTCCCCCCGATTTAATCTTTGTCGTTGATTCCCTTCGTGATCCAATGGTTGGCGCTTAATCGCACTGTCATCAATCGAGTCTCTGTCACGGCCGTTCGTTTGATCCAAGATAAACGGCCCACGTTGCATCGCGTCCTCCATCAGATTTCTTCATCGAAACCTCTGTTAGCCTCACCTTTCAACCTCCGTCGTTGATCTCCTCCTGAGATCAACGGTCCAATCAAATCGCTCTCCGCCCATGTTGGGTCCCACATTAAGCCCTGTCTCATATGTTTTTGCGCATTTCCTTTTTATTTTGATTCAAAGTCCAAAATTATAATGTTTTATATTAAAACATTATATTACTACGCACAACGTTAAAACTTTAATGTTTTGATATTAAAGCCCACTGCATTTCTCCATCGTTTCCATTGCATCCATAGCATTTTCCTCTGTTACGACACCATTCCTCCAGGCCTTCAAAGTATTGTTCTGCCGCCCCCTAGGTTTTATAATTGGTTCATTTTTACTATGCAGGGTATATAGAGTGATAAATTCACTTTTTTTGCTGTAACCATAGTCGTTGTGATTCAGAGTATAGAGAGGCCATTTCAGTAGCAGTAAGTGAGACAGCAGAGATAAATTACAATATTTATGCCCATAATTGAAGATTAACAACTATGATCCCGTATTTAGAGGATTAAGGCACATTTTGAAGACTAAAGAGTGCACCACCAAGTCATATCAGTGCGACATAACAACAGAACGCATTTTATCCAAAGGTACACCTTCCTACAGCATTCTCCATGCCTCCTCGAGCCCAGAAATAGTTAATTACTCTGACAGAAACTTCTTAAAGATTGTCGGGACTGTATTTATGGAAGCATTGAGACCTGAAGACCTTTCAGTCACCTTACTTGCTTCAGAAGATAGAACAGAGGGCCTTACAGCCAGAAGGACTTCACGAAACATCCGAGCTCAATATTGGCCAGACAGAGACTCCCTGACCATACCAAGAAGTACTTACAGTGATGCAGGTACCATTAAGAAGAGTGGGCATAAACTCTTTCCCCACTCTGTCATAATGAGACCCACTTAATGAATATCATTTACTCCTATTATTATTTTCTCCTATAAGAATCCCCAAGAAAATATTGTAAACGTGGTTGTTTGTTTGCTGCTGTTGCTGTTAGAGGGATTCATTTTGACTGTTAGAAAAGTCTTGGGAGGGAGTAGCAGATTAGTTTGTAATGTAGTAGGCTGGGAGGAGAAATTTTGGATTGTATTAGAAATTGAGCTCAGTGTATGTAATTGGTTTTGCATCAATCAATCAAGAAAATTTCACAGGATCCTGGTCTATTGCTACTGGTGATGTTTTCTTATCGCATTGTTTATTACATTTTTCATGCTGTTCATTTCTTCTGGCATGCATAAGAAATATGGCATAGGATTTACCCTTGTTAGGTACCCTATGTTTCTGCTCTCCCTGCCTTTAATGTTTTCTGCTGATAGTGAAACTTGTTAGCCACCTATAAATATTTGTTATACCAAAAGGTGGCTAATACTGTTTGAGACTTCAAGGAACAAATTTCATTACTAAAAATTGTTGGCCCTTGAAGACTCTTGAAGGCCTCCTGCTTTTCCTCTGTCCAAAACTTCACTAATATTCCCATTTTACACTTCGAAATCCTGCTGATTTCCAAGCCAGAATACTGCTGCAAAGTCATCACTTTCCCCTTCTCCCAATCAAAACTAACCTCCATTTGCTTCCCTATTTTTCCATAAAATTCCTCTATTTTGTCATGAGCTCTCCTCTTCCACTCACGAAAATCACTTTCGCATAGTTAAAAACCCATTTTTTAACTATACTGAAACCCTCAAATCCTTTGAAAGACATTAAAAATCACAAAAAACACATGTTTGTGCATAAGGGTTTAAGCCCTTTGGGCCAGCTCTCAACCACTTCCCCCACATACCCGCACCCTAGAACCAAGTGCTAAACCCCTCACAGTGCTTATCACATCACATAAACCCAAGAGCGCGAGTCTTTGTGCCATATTCCCAAACTTGCGATGAGATCAACCTTTATATTGAAAAACCCTCGATCGCATCATTGTTTTATATGTATATACCAAGGGCCCGCCCTCCATACTTAAACCTTGTAAAATATTTCATGCCTGATCCATTTTTTCCTTTGTAAACCCAAAAACCCACTTTTCCAAAGTTTTGGTCTAAAAACCAAAATCACGTGTTAAATATTTTAATGGGTTGATTGAAATACTGATCACGCAATCGCAATCGCAGAAAATACAATGGGTTGATTGAAAAGCTCGGGCCCGAAGTTCCAATGTGCGATAAGCCCCGTCCCCTTTAACTCCCTAGTCATATCATTCTCCATGCGCCCACGGCCCCGCAGTCGGGCACCTAACCATATTTCATATATATCCCGCCCTCGAAAAACATTAAAACCTTTGTTTGAATTGAAACTTTGGATTTTTAATTATTTCGCATTTATTCCGCTGGTTCCATTTTTAAACCCTTTCGCACCGTCGATTTGATCTGTAGATCGGACGGTGCAGAGTGCGTCTCTCGGTGGTCGCTACCAGCTGTTCACCGCTCTAAAAAACCGACGGTATCCATCGCACCGCCTTTGGGGCAAGGGTGGTTTTTTCTCGATGGCTAGCGATTCCATACAATGGTTGACACGCGTCCCTTGTACCTTTTTCAAAACCGCCGCCCATCGTGCATAACCATAGTCCATCGCTCATTATTGTTCAGACGCATATGCCCAGTGATATTTCCTTGAACCGTCCGATCTGGGGCGGGCCATCCAACGGCTATTGCTCGTCGAAGGTGCACGATAGTTAACTCTGATGCACATATGATAACTCATGGTATGCTGCGCCATCCAGTTAATCTCTGCCGTCGATCTGATCTGCAGATCGATGGTCCACGTTTCATCGCCTGTATTCTCTCCCTTTTACTTTCAACTTCCGTTCTCAACCGTCGATCTCTGCGCGATCTACGGCTCAGATCCAATCTTTTTCCGCTCATTCCACGATCTCTCCTAATAAATCTTGACCATTGGATGATGCCATCCAATGGCCCCACTCCTTCCATACGTCCTCTGAAGCAGTCAAACTTTACACACAGGATTTTATAACTTTTGTTTGTATTTTGCAGGGTTTAATGTTTTTCCACCATACTGAGGAAATTTCGCAGGCTAAGGGTGATGATCTTCTCGTCTTCAGTTCACCTCAAAAATCATTCACAGGTTTCCATTTCACGTGTCGTCGGTGTTTATGCAAGCACTGATGCTACATAAACCTGCGTGGCCCTGCATATCAGCAAAAACCATGGATTTAACACAGTGAAAGAGTGTTAGTGCCGAAGACCAGAATGCATCAGAACAGAGGATTAGAGACAATTTCACGAGGATTATGTCTAATATGCTTATTAAAAGCCTAATCCCCAAATAAAATGTAGTTTACAAAAAACCTAAAGTGTTCTATCAATTAGGAATGCCTCCACTGCCACAATCTAGGGAAAATTGATTCCTCAGCTACCATAGTGCCACCTGTTCCTCAAAGTACTCAATCAGAGGCTGAAGTTATTGATCGAATGAAGATTTTTGCCTCATCACAGTCGGAAAGTTACTTCTGCAAGGAAAATTAATGACAAAATATTAACAGAGTTACTTCAACATTACACAGAGCCTCAAAGGTCAACAAAAGCTCCCACCGAGCTAATTCATAAATGTAAATCAATTAATACAGATAGAATGTTTGAAAATTTATTCATCGAGCCCCTCAAAGGCCGAGAAGTCCTGAATCTATATTAATTGTCCTTAGAGATCTTTTGTTAGGTCTCACCTCCTCATTCTTCTATAAATACTTCTGTAGAAGATGAGAAACTGTTGGTTGTAGAACTTGGAAATATATTTTAGCTTGAACTTTTGATTGTAAATAGTATTCATTGGCCCTTGGAGCTCTGTTTGTGATAGATTAGATAGGTTGAGTAGTGAAGATGATTGTTGAACTGAAACATTAGAATTGAAGACTGTAACTAGTTTGACATCAATAAACAAGTTGTTTCATGGGATCCTGGTCTATATCACTGGTGAAGTGCTTCTTTCTTTGTTATTGTTTTCCTTCTATGTATGTCATATTGTTTCACTATTCTCTGATAAAGGACAACATTTATTGAGTTAGGACCTACTGTATATCAGTAACCTTCTCTAACTGAAAGCTTTATCTCAATGTTTTCCTCTAACTTGTTCATTTAAGAATGATTTAATACAGTTTAAGCAGTTAGGAATGCTAGAGTTCCCTCGTCCTACTGTTTGCTTTAAACCTTGTTCTTGAAATTTATTTTACTTATTACCTTATTAAAGATGACTATGGAAGATATGGTGTGCCCTGGTCCTAGTTTTTCTCCAAAAAGTAGATTCTGAAAGTTTCCCTTGGTGTTGACTGAAAGCAGAGTAGGTTTAAAAGTACTTTATCTGATCTTAAGTTACGCTTTGTCTCTCTGATATGTTTTCATACTTTCTGAAGGTAATTATGTGGATTATTGGATTGTTTGTCAATTAAACTGCTTGAATACAGACTTGTCCAAGAAGTTTATGGTTAGCCCTATTCTTGGTTGGTTTTAAACAGTTACTTAAGAGGCTTTTCTTGTTTGGACTGACTATAAATCCTTTGTGAAATTATTATCAGTTTCCACCCCTCCAACACTTTATTGTCTCCATTCCATCATTTTAATCTCAATAATATTGTGGTATAGATGACTTTCCCCTTGGATCACTCTTGATTTTGTTGCTCAATTAAAGCCCAGATATGACTCCATAGCCCAATGAACTAAAAACCAACGTTTTATCTATCTTTTTAGCCTAATTTGTTCTATGCACTTGCAAATTCTCACTTTTGAAACTGTTTTTCATTTAGAACTTTCCCCTCAAGTAATTTTCATGCGCAACTATCGAAAAAACAAACAAACCCTTGGCCTTAATAACTAGCCTAATATCATAACCCCAAACTTCAAAGACAAATCCATCTTTGTACATATTGGAGAGATCCCTCTCCGGATTCAGGAGGACTAGATCCTAGAATCCCAAAGTTGGTTGAAACAATGTTGCTTCTGCAGTTTTAGTCTTACCAATCTGCTAAAATTACAGATCCCTAACATTTCTGGTGACTCCACTGGGGATGAACCCAGAATCATTTTTATAAAACTTTGCGAGTAAAAATTAGCCTTTTCAAGTATTACCAAGCTATGGTATTTATGATGAAACCTGTCTGAATCACTGACAAACTAGGTAAGACCTAGGATTCCCTTAAGTCTTTATCTAACCTTGAAAAATCATCTGGATTAGCCATAAGAATAGACTATCTTTGTCTCAGAACCATAGATAAGTTTTGAATAAAAGTTAGGATATAATTAAGAACCATACAACTAAAAAATAACTTAGAAAAACCTAAAAAATATTTTAGATTGGTATCCAATAAACATGGTGGTGGACCATAAAACCTTTTATCTCCTTAGGAGCTAAAAACTTCCACTTGGCGACTCCACAATCCTGAACAGACCTTAAGACTCCACTGGGAAGAGCCCTTGTCATTAATACTATTTAAACTCAGTTAGAGGACTGTAGGATTGAAATTTTGGAAAACATATTAGTTAACCATTCAAAGACTGTCATATCTGGTTGAACTTGTCTTGTTTATTTGGGTCTGAAAAACACAACATAGTGGCTCCAAGAAAGATTCACACTAGATCCTATCCTGACCGTAATCCACCTGAAGTAGTTGATAACCCAGAAAGTATCCTTAGGAAGTCTCCTAAGATTAAATTATCAACTATTTTCAGACCACCCTTGAGAGCTAAATCAGTTCCTGAACATCTTTCAGCTCTACAACAATCACAAGATGACTTAGTAAATCCATTTAGAACTAGGTCATTTGATGATATAATCCAGCTAGATTCTGAGTCTTCACTTTCTTCTCTTGAAACTAGTGAACATCTTGGTAGTAGAGAAACAACACCTCACGATTTACATTTCCTCCACAACTTAGGTGTCTCTCATCCAAGATCAGCTCAAAAATCTACTGCTGTTCCATCCACATCCCTTCATCCAACATCCACTGTCCAAACCACTCCACTCCAACCCACTCTCCCTTTTGTTCATCCACCCCTTGTAAATCCACCCCCACCACATATCATGGTAACATGGTATGCTCCCTTAGTCCTTCCTGCACCATTAGTCAGCCTTCCACAGGACTATCAGTCCAAAATTCCATTATATGATGCTAAAAATACTACAACTGCATCACAACATGTGGATAAAATGAATGAATATTTTGACAGAAATGAGATTTATGATGATTCTGTCAAGCTTAGGTTATTTTCTCAGAGCTTACGGGGAGAAGTAAGAAAATGGTTCAAATTTTTAGATCCCTTTAGTATTAACGATATCCAAGCCTTCTATCAAACGTTCTTAAACAAATGGGAAGTGAAGAAAAATCCTCTCCACGTCCTTTCTGATTATAAGAACCTCCATAGAAACCCTGGGTAAAGTGTGCAAGCTTATTGCACTAGATTAAATAGTGTGTATAATGCACTTTCCCTGGAACTAAAACCTCCACAAGGCTCAGCTTTAAACAAGTTTCCTGAAGGATTTGACTCTGACATGACCTACCAGCTGAGAGAAAGAGATTTTGCAACTCTTGAAGATATGAAAAGAGGTGCTCTTTCTGTGGAAGTCAATTTAATGGAGAAGAGAGCCAGAATGAAAACTGAAAAGAGAGTGTCCTTTAGAGAGGAATCCACACCTTCTACTTCCAACTCAAAGATGGAGAGAATGATGGAAGAGATGATGAAAGAGATGAGAATAATTAAGAGAGCACAAGCAAATCAAAACCGAGCTGCTCCTCAAAATAGAAATCAGAACCAGAATCAGAATGTTAGAAGGAACCAACCTCCAAACAGACCTAGGGAAGATGATCAGCAGATCACTCCTCCCTTTCATCAGAACAAATGTAAGTGAGGTTGAGGAAACAGATGAAATAGTGGAGGAAGAAGATATCAACATGCTGGGGGTAGATAATGATGACTTTGACATTCATTATGATAGAAAAAAAGGTCTATACACACCTTATGATGAAAAAAGGGATGATGATGAAAATTGCTATCAAGACATGGAAAATGTCATCATAGAGCCTCAAAGAGAATATGACCTTAGAAGTAAAACTAGTCAACAACCCCACAGCAACAAAACCTCTGAAAAGTCTTCACAAAACAACACTGCAACCAAACCTAAAGTTGTCAAACAAAAGGATAAAACATTTGCTGTAAATTCTGATAAAGGAAAAGGCAAAAGCACTCAAAACAATGAAAATCAGAGTGCAGACATTAGCAGTACAACACTTCAGCTAGTACTCCTGCAAAAACAATTTTGTCAAGTGTAAATAAAACAAATCAACAAGCTGATATTGCTGATAAAGTAACAGCTGATAAGGCTAAAACCAACACCTTAAAGAGTCGAATTACTTTCAGCCTAGAGCAGGAAATTTCAAAATTCAAAATCTCTGTTCCCCTCACTGAATTAGCTACCCAACATGTATATAGAACCCAAATTTTGAAGGCTTTGAAAATAGAAGAAAATGAGGACACAGTCAATCTTAATGATGACCAACTAGAGTTGATTTTTGGTCCTAAGATTGAAGGTAGATATCAAGAGGGACCTGTTCCTCCCTTTTATGTGAGTTTAAATGTTCATGCCAAAATTTTGCATAACGCTATGCATGATTCCAGAGATTCTCATAATTTAATGCCAAAATCTGTAATGGAGAGCCTGGGTTTAGAAATTACCAGACCTTACAAAGACCTTTACTCCTTTGATTCCAGCAGAGTAAGATGTTTAGGATTAATCAAATACCTCTGTGTTAACTTAGCCCAAATTCCAGCCAAGTGTTTAGTCATGGATATTGTTGTGGCTTATGTGCCCCCAAAGTATGGAATGTTATTATCAAGATCTTGGGGGGCTAAGTTACAAGGGACTATGCAAATCGACATGACCTATGCGACTATCCCTGTTTTTAATCAAACTAGAAGACTTTACAGGGAATCCCATATGAAGTTCACAGTTACAAGTCAAGACAAACCACAAAACTCTCCCCTGTATTCTGTAAATACAGGCCTTGATTATTTTATTATGTTTAATGATGAAACACTTGGAGAACAAGTCACTTTATTAGGATTAATGGCCAACAGGGAGGAAGAGGAACACAATGTAGGTGTTTCTAAACAGTTTGTTGAACCTATAAAATCTAGCAAACTAAACGAAGGTCTTGAGCTACAAGACAATTTTCCTTTGCTCTTAAACATTCACGATCAAGAAAACAACCCTCAAACAAATGAAGGTCTTGGGGAATAAAAAAAAATACAACTAAGTGCGGAGTTTCCACAACAACCTTTGAGCATGTTAGTTGAAGAGGACAGTAACCAAGAAGACACTAAGAAGTGTCCTCTATGGAGTATGTATTTTGACGGATCCTGGAATAAGAATAATGCTGGTGCAGGTGTTTGGATTAATAACACTGAAAACAACCACATAGAAAGAATTTCCTGCAAATTAAACTTTCACTGTTCCAATAACATAGCAGAATATGAATCCCTTCTCTTAGGCTTACACCTATTGAAAAAGTTAGGAGCCAGAAGGATCAATGTGTATGGGGATTCAGAGTTAGTCATTAGGAAAGTCAATGGGGAATATAAAGAAAATCATCCTAGACTTAGAGCCTACCAGAACGATGCCATGGACCTTTTGAAAACATTCAAGGAGTCCAAACTATTTTTTATCCCAAGAAAAAAGAAATATTGTGGCCCACAATTTAGCCTTTGTAGCTAGGACATGTTTAACGCCATATAGCACCAAAGAATGCACAACTGAGATAAAATTTAGACCAGCTGTACCTGATAATGAAAAGTATTGTCAGGTGTTTGAAAACGACAAACAAATAGAAGACTTCATGCAATTCAGAAATGAATTTGAACTACATAGTTCAGACTCAGATTACGATATAGACTGCAGTGAAGAAAATTCCCTTGATGAAGAACCATCTCCTGAACCTACTAATATAAACATGTTATCTAGCAAACTTAGAAACAAAACAGAAATCATTGCAGAGTCATAAACAAAGTTGTTAGAAACTCTGCACTCTAAAGATGAAAGTTTGCCTAAAGGTTTGGCTCATTTGGAAGAGTTGTTCGATTTTAATGATGTGGCAAATAAACCAAAACTGGAACCTGTAGAGACTCAAGTGGAGGAGTGCAATATAGGCAGTGACGAAAAACCGAAAATGATTAAACTGTCTAAGACTTTACCAGCTCACATTAAACTCAAATACATTGAGCTGTTTAAAGAGTTTTCTGATGTCTTTGTGTGGAGCTACAAAGATCTTAAATCCTATGACACTGAAATAATACAGCAAAAAATTCCCCTTAAAGAAAACCAAAAACCATTCAAACAGAAATTGCGCAGAATAAACCCTGTCCAGTTACCATTGGTTCAGAAGGAGATCATGAAAATGCATGATGCTAGCATTATTGTCCCTATTAGATATTCTGAGTGGGTATCTAATCTGGTGTCTGTTAGGAAGAAAACTGGAGAAATCAAGCTTTGTATAGAATATAGAGACTTAAACAAAGCTTCATTAAAAGACAACTACCCTCTACCCAAGATGGATCATATTTTGCAAAGGGTGGTAGGTTCTAGAAGAATTTCTTTGCTGGATGGCTATTCAGGGTACAATCAGATCTTGGTTTACCCTGCTGATCAATTAAAGACAGCCTTTACTACACCATGGGGCAATTTCATGTATGTGAAAATGCCCTTTGGTCTAATGAATGCTGGAGCAACCTTTCAAAGAGCCATGGACATAGCATTCTCAGAAGAACTGGGCTTCTAAATCATTATCTATCTTGATGATGTCACTGTGTTTTCAAAAACAAATGAAGAACACTTAGAACATTTAAGAAAAGTTTTCGAGAAGTGCAGAAGGTTTGGAATATCTTTAAACCCTAAGAAGACACTATCTGGGCTCCAAGAAGGTAAACTTCTTGGACACATTATTTCAGAAGAGGGTATAGAGATAGATCCAAAGAGGATTGAGGCCATATTGCAAATCTCTCATCCTTGAAACATCAAAGAGTTGAAATCTTTCATTGGAAAGATCAACTTTTTGAGAATTTTCATCCCCAACTTGCCTGAGCTCCTTAGGAATATCACAAACATGTTAAAGAAGGAGAAAGGGGTAAAGTGGACTTTGGAAGCAAAGACGTCCTTTGAACTGATGAAACAAGTGTTGACCAAAACACCAGTTCTGATAAGTCATGATTTTTCAAAAGATTTTTATATTTTCTCATTTGCATCAGAACATACCATAGCTGCTGTCCTTTTACAAAAAAATCCACAAATAAAAGAGCAGCCTATTGCATTCTTTAGCAAGGCATTGAGGGATGCCCCTTTGAAGTATAACATTATGGAAAAGCAGGATTTTGCTTTGGTTAAAGCTTTGAAAGACTTCAGAGTATACATTCTTCACTCACACATCATTGCCTTTGTCCCAAACTCAATTGTTAAAGACATATTAACACAAGACCCAGATGGTAAGAGAGGTAAGTGGATTGTTGTTATCCTTGAATATGATTTAGAGATAGAACCCACTAAGCTCATCAAAGGCCAAGGTCTAGATAGATTAATGGTTGAATCAAATTGTGAAGTTCTTGATATTCATATGATTAATGTTTTAGATGATCAAGAGGAAATCTCAACACCCATTGTTGAAAACCATTTTATGAATTCCTCTTGGTATGCTGATATTATTTATGTTTTGCTTAAATGAAATACACCTCCTGGTTTGACAAAAAAAAAGGCAAGGTTCCTAAAATTGAAAGCTGTAAACTATTGCATTGTAGATAAATGTCTGTATTGGAAAAATGAAAGTGGTCTATTGCTTAAATGTTTTCCTGAGTTTGATGCAGAGAAGGTTAAGTACCAGCTCCATGAAGGAGAGTGTGGAGGTCATTTTTACTGGAAGACAACAACCAAAAATTTTTTTAGGGCTGGTTTCTATTGGCCTACGTTTTCCCATGATGTACATAAGATGATCATAGCCTGTCATAAGTGTCAAATTTTTGAAGGAAAAAGAAAACTGCTACCCCTACCTCTGCATCCCATCATTATTGAAGCCCCTTTTCAATAGTGGGGACTTGACTTTATAGGAGAAATCCATCCACCATCTTCTGCCTAGCATAGATGGATTCTCACTTCCACAGACTATTTCACTAAGTGGATAGAAGCCATACCTTGTAGACAGGCCAATGATTTAGTTATCATAAAATTCATAGAGACTACCACTCTCTCCAGGTTTGGCTATCCTACCAAGATTATCACTGATAATGCAACAACATTTGGATCAAAGAAAATGGTTGAGTTCTGTCATAGATATCACATAACATTGGGGCATTCCATGACCTATTACCCTCAAGGTAATGGACTTGCAGAGTCCTCAAACAAGAGCTTAGTGAACATAATCAAGAAACTGTTGGAGGACAACAAAAAGTCTTGGCACACAAAGCTTTTTCATGCACTTTGGGCTGACAGATTGACTTTGAAGAAATCCATTGGCATGTCACCTTTCCAACTTGTGTATGGTACTGATGCAATTTTTCCAAACAGCCTTGGTGTTCCAGTGATGAAGTTGATTCAAGAGTTACAAACTGAAGAAAATGATATGATCAGAAAAATAAATTAGACCATTCATCTTCAACAAACCAGAGAGGAAGTTAATGAAAAAGCATTGCAGAAATAGGATAGCATTAAGAAGCTTTTTGACAGAAAAACAAAGACCAGCAATTTCAAGATTGGGGACAAAGTTTTAAAATGGGACTCAAGGAGGGAGGAGAAGGGCAAGCATGGAAAATTTGACAACCTATGGCTTGGCCCTTACTCTATTCATTCAGTTGCTGGTAACAATGCATTTTTCCTACAGGAGCTGAATGGAGCAGAATTGTTTGGGGGTCCTGTCAATGGCAGGATGCTCAAACATTACTTCTCTTGATCCATGTCATGTTTTGAAAGCCTTTTTATCTTTTCCATTATAAATATTTCATCCACCATTGCATTCAAAGTTGTAAAAAACAAAAATACAAAAACAACAAAAAGAAAGAAAAGAGGGAAGATTTTGAAAATAAGAAAGGTATAGCCCCATACCAAAAAAGAGAGATAAATCTGAAAGTGTGCAAGCTCAAACGCCACTCCTAAAAAACACACTTCTAGTTAGTCAAACTATTTAATCTTGACTAATTAGCTTTAAATTTTCTGCTGATAGGATAGTGAATTTGATATGCCAAACTGTCTAATCTTGGCTTATCAGTAGATAGTTTAGGATAGAAATGAAAGGTTCAAACATGTTCAAAACCTAAACCTCAGTTTCCAAAGAGAGATGACTCAAATATGTTTTATTTTTTCTGAGTCAAAAAGATGTAAAAATCTGGTTCTAAACAGCTCAATAAGAGTGAAATCAGAGTTGTAGAAAAGAGGAAGGAAATGTTTTCAAATTTCAGATCTTAAGCCTTCCATTTTTTATTTATTTTTTCTGCAAAATAAATGTCTATGTGCAGCTTTTCTTTATTGCATAGATCACAGCAAGTCAAACAGATTAATCTTGACTTGACGGTTTTTAACTTTAAGTTTTAGAATTTAGAGAATGAAAATCTGTTGGACAGTTTAATCCCAACAGGTGGTAGATTAGGTAGAGAATCATATGGACTCAACTATTTAATATGAGTCCATGGAGAAATAAGGAGTAGAAATAGATTAGGTTTCTTGCTTTAAAAAGAATGAAATGTTGTAAATGGAGTTCGCCAATCCAAGTGCGCTCTAATGAAGGAAAAAAAATGCTAGATCATGTAGGATTGGGTAGGTAGAAAGTTGTATTGATGAAAATCCATTTTTTTCATGGTTGCTAATACGTCTTCAGAAGATCATCCCAGCAAGGAAGAGCAGCCCAATGGATGAGGCAACTGATTAGCCTCCCAGAGAATGCAAGTCTGAATTCTTGATGCCTTCAAGAAAGAACCATCCCCAAGTGGAGCCACTGTTAGCCACCTATAAATATTTGTTATACCAAAAGGTGGCTAAGACTGTTTGAGCCTTCAAGGAACAAATTTCATTACTAAAAATTGTTGGCTCTTGAAGACTCTTGAAGGCCTCCTGCTTCTCCTCTGTCCAAAACTTCACTTATATTCCCATTTTACACTTAGAAATCCTACTGATTTCCAAGCCAGAATACTGCTGCAAAGTCATCATTTTCCCTTTCTCCCAATCAAAACTAACCTCCATTTGCTTCCCTATTTTTCCATAGAATTCCTCTATTTTGTTGTGAGCTCTCCTGTTCCACTCATGAAAATCACTTTCCCATAGTTGAAAACCCATTTTTTAACTATACCGAAACCCTCAAATCCTTTGAAAGACATTAAAAATCACAAAAAACACATGTTTGTGCATAAGGGTTTAAGCCCTTTGGGAAAGGTCTCAACCACTTCCCCCACATACCTGCACCTTAGAACCAAGTGCTAAACCCCTCACAGTGCTTATCGCATCGCACAAACCCAAGAGCGCGAGTCTTTGTGCCATATTCCCATACTTGCGATGAGATCAGCCTTTATATTGAAAAACCCCTGATTGCATCATTGTTTTATATGTATATACCAAGGGCCTGCCCTCCATACTTAAACCTTGTAAAATATTTCATGCCCGATCCATTTTTTCCTTTGTAAACCCAAAAACCCACTTTTCCAAAGTTTTGGTCTAAAAACCAAAATCACGTGTTAAATATTTTAATGGGTTGATTGAAAGATCGATCGCGCAATCACAATCACAGAAAATACAATGGGTTGATTGAAAAGCTCGGGCCCGAAGTTCCGATGTGCGATAAGCCCCTTCCCCTTTAACCCCCTGGTCATATAATTCTCCATGCACCCGTGGCCCTCTAGTCGGGCGCCTAACCATATTTCATATATATCCCGCCCCCGAAAAACATTAAAACCTTTGTTTTAATTGAAACTTTGGATTTTTAATTATTTCACATTTATTCCACTGGTTCCATTTTTAAACCGTTCCGCACTGTCAATTTGATCTGCAAATCAGACGGTGCGGAGTGCATCTCCCGGTGGTCCCCGCTAGCTGTTCACCGCTCTAAAAAACCGGCGGTATCCATCGCAACGCCTTTGGGGCAAGGGTGGTTTTTTCCCGATGGCCAGCGATTCCATAGAATGGTTGACATGTGTCCCTTGTACCTTTTTCAAAACCACCCTCCATCGCACATAATCGCAGTCCATCGCGCATTATTGTTTGGACGCAGATGCCCAACAATATTGCCATGGACCGTCTGATCTAGGGCGGGCCACCCAACGGCTATCGCTCACCGAAGGTGCACGATAGTTAACTCTGATGCACACGTGATAACTCAGGGTACGACGCGCCATCTAGTTAATCTCTGCCATCGATATGATCTGCAGATCGACAATCCACATTTCATCACCCGTATTCTCTCCCTTTGACTTTCAACTTCCATTCTCAACCATCGATCTCTGCGCGATTGACGGCTCAGATCCAATCTTTTTCTGCTTGTTCCATGATCTCTCCTGATAAATCCTGACCGTTTTATGATGCCATCCAATGGCCCCACTCATTCCATAAATCCTCTGAAGCAGTCAAACTTTATACGTAGGATTTTATAACTTTTGTTTGTATTTTGGAGGGTTTAATGTTTTTCCGCCATACTGAGGAAATTTCGTAAGATGAGGGTGACGATCCTCTCGCCTTCAATTCACCTCAGAAATCATTCGCAGGTTTCCATTTCATGTTTCTTCTGTGTTTGTCCAAGCACTGATGCTACATAAACCTGCGTGACCCTGCATGTCAGCAAAAACCATGGATTTAACACAGTGAAAGAGTGTCAGTGTCGAAGAATAGAATGCATCAGAACAAAGGATTAGAGACAGTTTCACGGGGATTACATCTAAGATGCTTATCAAAAGCCTAATCCCCAAATAAAATGCAGTTTATAGAAAACCTAAAGTGTTCTATCAAGCAGGAATGCCTCCACCGCCACAATCTGGGGCAAATTGATTCCTCAGCTACCATAGTGCCACATGTTCCTCAAAGTACTCAATCAGAGGAAAAAGTTATTGATCGAATGAATATTTTCGCCTCAGCACAGCTGGAAAGTTAATTCTGCAAGGAAACTTAATGACAAAATATCAGCAGAGTTACTTCAACATTACACAGAGCCTCAAAGGTTAACAAAAGCTCCCACTGAGCTAATTCATAAATGTAAATTAGTTAACACAGATAGAATGTTTGAAAATTTCTTCATCAAGCCCCTCAAAGGCCGAGAAGTCCTGAATCTATATTAATTGTCCTTAGAGATCTTTTGTTAGGTCTCACCTCCTCATTCTTCTATAAATACTTCTGTAGAAGATGAGAAACCGTTGGTTGTAGAACTTGGAAATATATTTGAGCTTGAACTTCTAATTGTAAATAGTATTCACTGGCCCTTGGAGCTCTGTTTGTGATAGATTAGATAGGCTGAATAGTGAAGATGATTGCTGAAATGAAAAATTGGACTTGAAGATTGTAGCTAGTTTGACATCAATAAACAAGTTGTTTCTTGGGATCCTGGTCTATATCATTGGTGAAGTTCTTCTTTCTTTGTTATTGTTTTCCTTCTATGTATATCATATTGTTTCACTATTCTCTGATAAAGGACAACATTTATAGAGTTAGGACCTACTGTATATCAGTAACCTTCTCTAACTGAAAGCTTTATCTCAATGTTTTCCTCTAACTTGTTCATTTAAGAATGATTTAATACAGTTTAAGCAGTTAGGAATGCTGGAGTTCCCTCATCCTACTGTTTGCTTTAAACCTTTTTCTTGAAAGTTATTTTACTTATTAGCTTATTAAGGATGACTATGGAAGATATGGTGTGCCCTGGTCCTAGTTTTTCTCCAAAAAGCATATTCTGAAAGTTTCCCTTGGTGTTGACTGAAAGAAGAGTAGGTTTAAAAGTACTTTATATGATCTTAAGTTACACTTTGTTTCTCTTATATGTTTTCATACTTTCTGAAGGTAATTATGTGAATTACTGGATTGTTTGTCAATTAAGCTACTTGAATACAGACTTGTCCAAGAAGTTTATGGGTAGCCCTATTCTTGGTTGGTTTTAAACAGTTACTTAAGAGGCTTTTCTTGTTTGGACTGGATATAAATCCTTTGTGAAATTATTATCAGTTTCCACCCCTCCAACACTTTATTGTCTCCATTCCATCATTTTAATCTCAATAATCTTGTGGTATAGATGACTTGCCCCTTGGATCACTCTTGATGTTGTTGCTCAATTAAAGCCCAGATATGACTCCATAGCCCAATGGACTAACACTACTACATTGGGTGGAAATTCCGACACTTGGTTCCGACGCTTTTGACCAAATGTCGGAAATTTCCCCAAATGTTTTCCATCCCGCCTGAAACCGTCGCTATACCAACATTTATAGAAAAGTGTCGCAATACTGACACTTAGACAAAGTGTTGCAATTGTGACGTTTGGAGGAAGATGTCGCAATTGCGACACTATGGCCCAAAGCGTCGCTATTGTGACGGCTGCCTCCAAACGTCGCAAGTACGACACAACGTCTAAGTGTCACCATTGCAACGTTTGGAGGCAGCCATCCCAGTAGTGACGCTTTTTCTGCCGTCGGTATAACGCCACCATTGGTATAACGACACTTATATGTGCGCTACATAAAAATACGAAACTTATATGCGCGCTACATAAAAATACGAAACTTCTTTTCGCACTACATAAAAATACAAAACTTATATGCGCGCTACATAAAAATGATTTTATTGTTTCGTCTCTGTCGCAATAGCTACATTAACGTTTGATATCACACGCGCATTCGCCCTTCGCCCTTGCAAAACAACATTTTCCCTCAGCATTCGCCCTCAGCTCTTGCAGAACAACATTTATCCTCAGCATTTACCCTCAGTATTCGCCCTCAGCTCTTGCAAAATGGTAAGTTCTTACTGCAGGCCCTTCCTCCTATAGTAGGGTTGACTCTATTTGGGTTTTTTTGGTCAATTCCATTCGATTGTGTTAGGCTATAGGGTTCTCTCTAGATGTCAAGAATCAAGATTAAATACCCTCTATTATCTTCATCACCCAATACAAGATTTAAATTTTTCCCAAAGAAACGCTTATTAATTTGGCATCCATTATTTCTCCCTGCTTAAAAAACCCTACATTTAAATTAAAACAAGCATTGCATTTCAACTACAAAAATCTATTAGTGTTCAAATGTACATGTGTGCTTTAACGTCTGATATCACGTGCGCATTCGCCCTCCACTCTTGCAGAACAACATTCGCCCTCAGCATTCACCCTCAGCTCTTGCAGAACAGCATTCGCCCTTAGCATTTGCCCTGAGCTCTTGCAGAACAGCATTCGCCCTGAGCTCTTGCAGCACGAAAGATTTCGCCCGCATTCGCCTACCAGAGTGAGAATAAAGATTCGCCCCTCATCTCTGGGAAATGTGCCTTACCGTGTGCCCTTCCTCCTATAGTAGGGTTGACTCTATTTGGGTTTTTTTGGTCAATTCCATTGGATTGTGTTAGGCTGTAGGGTTCTCTCTAGATGTCAAGAATGAAGATTAAATACCCTCTATTATCTTCATCACCCAATACAAGATTTAAATTTTTCCCAAAGAAACACTTATTAATTTGGCAGGCATTATTTCTCCCTACTTTAAAAACCCTACATTTAAATGAAAACAAGCATTGCATTTCAACTACAAAAATATATTAGTGTTCAAATGTACATGTGTGCATCACTTTTGTAGGGTATTCCTTTTCCACTTTCACATTATCCAAGAATGTGTGCAGTATAGTTCATATTTTTTGTGATTTAGATTATCCTGAAGAAGTAAAGGTAAATTATTTCCCATGGAAAAAAAAGGTTTTCCCTTTTTATAGGTTGTTTGGACTTACGTGGAAAAATTGATGGTATGACTTTCATATTATGTAGTTTAAATTTGAATTAACAGATTATTCTACATGAAAATATAATTACCTATGTGATGTCCTTCATCACTAATTAAAATTATAGGGTTTCAATTTCCTAGACTCTTAACTCATCTGATGCTAAATTCTAGGTTCTCATTGGTGGATCACTCTTCCATTGATTTCCTTTCCCTCTAGATCTTGTCATACTTTAAAAGTCATCAATGATACATATATTATTTCAGGTATCCCAAAAGGCTTTATAGTAGAACATATTGTGAGGTTTTTTGACACTTGAGGATTCTTTTTAGAACTGCAACGCGGTCTATGCTATCGAGTTATATACCAAGCAACTTGTCCTTAATAACCACACTATGAGGTAGGTTCAACCAGTTTGAACTTGTTGGGACATAGCATATGAAGTTGTGTGATGAGTCCATATCACAGGTCTATTATGGTGACAAAATTGAAGACACATAATGATAGTTATTATGCTAACATTACTAGAAACATTTTCGAAATTATCCATGCTATCAAGATGTCAAAATTCCAGGCATTAGGTGTCAATACTCGTAGCTAATAGATAATAATAATAATATAAAAAAATCACAAATTTATTTTTGAAATATTATTGTTACACATTGGTAACCTATTTCATGAGTTACTATCACCCAAAGACTGCAAAATAAACTTAAAATATAAACTAAACCAACATGAGAATCCAACTAAGGGTTTCTCGACAAAATCATGCCATAACCTGGCATTTTGAAACCCAAATTTGAATCCATCATAAGTAATACAATGCAAACTCAGATGGATTTTCAATGCATGTTTGCATGCTACACTTATTCTCTGTCTAGATATCATATTTTAAATGGAACCATTAGTCAAGCCCACAGTCCTTTTTATGTGAAAAATTTCAGCTCTATTTGAGCTCTTTTTTGCTCCACCACCTCCATAAACATATGCAAACATATATCATGATCTTCGAATTCAATTACATATGTATGTGCCAATGTTCCATAATCATGCCCCATCATCAATTTAAGAAATTTCCATTGAATATCAAAATATTGGGGGGGCGGGGGAACTTTTTGCTGCAACATTTGGCTCAAAATTAGGGACCATCTTTGTATGAGGTGAATGCGAACTATAGATATTTGAAGAAGTAGATTAGTGCCTTTTCCTCTGGCCATGGAGTCATATATAGTCATCCATCACAAAAAATTGTCTTTGTTCATTCTCACCTTGAAAGTTGCAAAAATTCATGCCCTAATTGAAACGACACTAAATTTGAAAGATATAATAAAAATGCAAGCTAGAAGTGCCCTATTAATACAAAGGGAAAACCTTCCTACCTACCCTAACTGAGATAAATTTTGATTGAATAGGAAAGATGATATTGCCAATGGAGTTGATCCAACAACTTGTTAAATGTATGGGACTAAATCATGCATTTGATTTCCAGGGAAACATGCGCATGAAGAGAAAAAGTGCAGAATTAATGGAAATCCATACATGCCACTTATAAAAACTACACCGAAAGGTCAAAAAATACTTAAGGCCTTAACTTAATTTGAATCCAAAAATGACAAAACAGGATTAGTGAAAACACGAGAGTGGTGTGGGTGAACAACATAGATAAAAAGTGAAGATACCTTTCCCCAAGATGCCTTTGTCACCGTTGTATGAAAACATGTTTTCCTTTCCCTTTATACATGAAAGTGAATGCATTATAGGTATGGTGTTTTCCCATAATAGGAGAAGCCTACTTAAATATATCATTCATGGAGTGAATGTTTCCTTGACCCAGAACCTCATAGAAACTTATCACTGAATTTGATGTTGGGATGGGATTGTAAAGATAACAACCTCTTCATTCCTACAAACTAGATTCCTTCCTGGAGTTAGGACATAGAGTATTGAATCAAAGTTGTAGTTTCTAACTTCTTGTATTGGTTCATCAATCTTGAAATTCAGACATTACATGTCTTCATTGCTTCATGTTTGAATAATTTGCATCATATCGTACAATAGGAAATTAGGAATTATGATTATTATTACTTTATGGATTCGTTAAGTTACTTTTAAGTTTGCATGGTTTAGTGTGAAATTATTCTAGTGTGCCCCTAGGCCCAGGTGAAGGAATGCCAAGGACTGAGAACCCTAGTTTTTAAATGGTATTGTTTCTTATACCCAAAAACCCCTCAACATCACTTCTTATTAGTTCTTAACAATAGTGTTGTAAACAATTTGAGAATTGATATAGCAAAATCTCTCACTTCTCAAGATAAAGTCCTAAAGCTAAAGTGTGATACCATGTGTAATTCAATAGCCCCATTTTCACCTCACCAACCTCTTTTCACTTTGGGTTAGCTCTCCTCCAACTCAAGGGGGGTTCTCCCTAGTAGATGTTAGGGATCTAATGGCCCAACCAAGCCAAGTCAAGAGCCCCCTAACTCTCTATGTTTACTACTATCAATCAAAAATATTGAACAATAGGGTCAGACATGCATCCTGAAGATAAAATTTCCAGGGTATTTTTGGGTAATTTGAAAGGGAAAGTCCCCAAACACATATAATAAAGGAATTATAACATGATTTCAAACATTAAATATCAACAAAATCATTTAAAGGATATTGAAAGGAAAAAGGTGATGGAAGATAGAGAGTGCCTTACTTAAATGCTCTAAGGATTTTTCAATAGTTGCTCCAAAAGCTTCACTTCAAGGCCCTTCAAGATCATCTCCAACAATTATATACCATCAGCTTCAACAATTTTGCTCCAAAAATATCCTCAAGGTCTTCACAACAAGTTTACTAGAAGTTGCTCCAACAATATATTCAATAAGGTCTTCATTGTCAACTCATCTCTTGTTTGGGTGCCTTAATGTGCAATGACATGTTTCCATGACTGAATTCAATGCAAGGCATATTTGAAACTCTAACTCTGTCTTCTGGTGTCTTATTAGAAATTATTTTAGTTTTGATTTTTTGTTTTCAAGTTAGATATTGTTTTCAAGTTTTTACATTTATAATTTTATTGCAATGTGGCAGATTGATCAGAGCAGTGCAGGAACAACCCCGAGATGGGATGATCATGGAAAGAGGCCAGCGGAAGAACATGTAAAGTGCCAGCATTGCTCTATATTCAGGTATTTTAGTTATTTACATAATTGAAATAATATTAATTTTGTTCAAATATGCAGACACCTAGCCATGGTACACCTGATGATTCCCTCTTTGAGGAAGCACTTTCTTCATCCCTATCTCCAGTGTTCTTGTTGAAAAAAAAGGCACGAGATGCAAGGTCAGAATTTAATACTTTGATAGAAGCGCCTCAAACACCTGAAACATAAGAGAGGATAAAACATCTTATGA
Source organism: Pinus albicaulis (assembly GCA_034641835.2). Classification (NCBI taxonomy): domain Eukaryota; kingdom Viridiplantae; phylum Streptophyta; class Pinopsida; order Pinales; family Pinaceae; genus Pinus; species Pinus albicaulis. Next base: position 202,151,071 of record CM076581.1, on the reverse strand, counting down.
GCCAGCTAGAAAGATATCAGGTAATAATAGAAAGTCAAAAGGATATTTTTTTGTTCTGCATGAGATGAACTGTGATAGTTTGATTTTTAATTTTTACATTGTCTAAACTAACAAAAAGTTCTTTTGTATGTAACGTTATCCGACACTTGCTGAACCCGGTGTTGGTGGTAGTGGGACACAAGGGCAAGAGATTGCCCAACAACCCTCTCGTACACCTTCTACTCCTTTAGGTGCCAGCCAAGAAACACACCCTGCCCAAGCAGACACCCAACCAACCGCTGAACGTGTTGGCAATGATGAGGCTGATATGGCCAACTAAATTATTGTGTTTCCTGGAGCTACACGTGTCGTCTCCACATGGACCATTAATGGCACGTTTTTGGTGAATGATGAAGGTGTCCCTATAAAGCATGTACAACTCCCAGGTAAATTTTAATATTTTAACTATTTCATGTACTTTATCTAAAACATATTTATCATGATTTTTATTTTTAAATTAATGATAATATCTTTTTTTTCTATGTAGGAAACAATGAGTTCTACAGGTTTTTGGAGAGCCATGCATTGGTAATTTTTGGCCCAACCATATGCACAAGGTGGAATTCCCAAAATTCCAACCTGAAAAAAGAACTTCTAGATTATCTAGAAGCCCTTTTTGGGGTCGACACATTTGACAAAACAGCGGTGGCTCAGGTAGCCGGCAAATATTTGAAATATACCAGGGACACCTATAGGACGCAATTGCAATTTAACCCTAGATATGAGTGTCCTCTCACAGTTCCAGAGAGTGAGTGGAGAGCACTCATCCATGACGGAAAAGAGAAAAGGGCAAAGAAAGAAGGAAAAATGCCAACTGGACCCCCAAGGTAAATTACAACTTTAATTCAATAGCTTTAATTTTCTCTATGTCTAAAATAAAAGTGTGCTACGTCATATCTGACTTCAATTTTTTTGATGCTAGGTTTCCTGACACCTCAAAGGCAACCAAAGCTAGGATTGAGAAAAAGGGCCATCACAAGCTAGGCCAGGGCGGCTACTTGAAATTAGCTGCAAGAATTGTAATTAAATAGCTAAACATCTTATAATTAATTGTATCGCCTTCCAACATTTTTGTAATTCTATAAAATATGATTAAAAATACACAATAATATGTAATTTAGGGTGATGACTTTGGAACAGAAACTACAGAGGAAGATAAAAATATCACTTTCCATTTCGGCTATCAAGCTGTAGTTGAACGTCGCAGAAGCTTGGGGTAGGTCCCAAGATCCAGAATGCCTGATAAGGTAAAACATTAACCTTTCAATATGTTTGTTTTCATCCATAAATTTAATGTCTAACAACTTTTTTTAAATCAGGGGAGCAACACTACCGACGACGCAAATAACCCAGTTTTAGAGCCAAATGTAGATGATCCTCACGTGCAACCTGATCATTGTAGTAGGGACCAAGCCGAAAATGCTACTATCAGTGAGGGCCGTGACGGTAATTAATTTCCACTTATAATTTTTTCTAATTATACCTTGATGGTTGTCCTTATAACGTTTTTTGTTTAAATGACAGAATGTTTCCCTTGAGGATCTTACCACCAGAGAGGAAGACAGGGCAACAGTCCCAACGGCGACAACTGGTGCACCAGGTAAATAATCTCATTGCAATTTTTTTTATTAATATTATCGAACTAGTTCAATGATATTTAAAAACTGATAATTAAAATTTAATTATTATCTGTTTTTTGAGGCGATGCCCCGTCACTGGATGAGACCAGACATCGTGACAATGCAACTAGGTCAGCGGCGACAACTGGTGCACCAGGTAAATAATCTCATTGTAATTTTTTTTATTAATATTACCGAACTAGTTCAATGATATTTAAAAACTGACAATTAAAATTTAATATTATCTGTTTTTGTAGGCGATGTCTCGTCACTGGATGAGACCAGACATCGTGACTACGCAACTAGGTCAGCGGCGACAACTGGTGCACCAGGTAAATAATCTCATTGCAATTTTTTTTTATTAGTATTACCAAACTAGTTCAATGATATTTAAAAACTGACAATTAAAATTTAATATTATCTGTTTTTGTAGGTGATGCCCCGTCACTGGATGAGACCAGACATCGTGACTACGCAACTAGGTCAACGACGACAACTGGTGCACCAGGTAAATAATCTCATTGCAATTTTTTTTATTAATATTACCGAACTAGTTCAATGATATTTAAAAACTGACAATTAAAATTTAATATTATCTGTTTTTGTAGGCGATGCCCCGTCACTAGATGAGACCAGACATCGTGACTACGCAACTAGGTCAGCAATGTGGGTCGAAAGGCACGAAACAGGAGCAGAGCATGATGATATTGATGATGTAATTAGGAGCTTCAGAAATAGGAAGAAGAAAAAGAAAATTTGATAATGTAAAATATTGTATTATTATAAGACAAACGTTACCATACTTGGAACATTTTTTGCGTTATATAAAAAACTCATTTATCATACTATTTTTATGTCAAGCATTAATTGCAATGTTTCCTTGCATAATTTTTGTTGAATTGTTTTTTTATTAGTTATTGATTTTTTTTTTGTTATGCTCATGAAAGTAAAAAATGAAATATAGATTGGGTATTGGGGAATTGAGAGTGATGTGAGGGGGCAGGGGGGGGGTGGGGAGGAGCCATAAAAGCTTCCACCTTCACGTGGCTGGCCCTGTTTAGTAGAGAATAATTTATCGGAGCGATTTAATCTTGGAGAAAACCTCCCTCAATCTAGCGTAGCAACAAAAAAGTCACTATTGACTTAGTTGCTACTCTTTCAGATCGTGGGAGGCTTGTTCCAAGTTCATGCGACTCCAATAAATTGTTCTTGAAACGAAGAGGAGCTTATTCAGGTATGTTTTGACATTTTCAACATATGTTCTAACATTATCATAAGAATGCATCTTAGCGTAAAAAATACTACATCAATTACTTGTATTTATTGTATAGATAATGATGGATTTTGATTGACTTGGCAGTGCAGGTACAAATCCTCTTGCATCATGAGCAATACAACTTGTCAACCGGGGTCATGTCCAGGATATTTTTGCTTGTGCGCTTGACCAAGTTCGTAATGTCACATTTTGTAAGTTCCTTTACAGTTCATAATTCAATATTAAGCTTGTTCATGATTATTATCTAGGTTTTTTGTATGTGTTTTTTCATCTATTTGATCGTAAGCAACTCTGCATGTTTCCTGTTGTTCACTATGATTTCTCCCATTACCACTCCCAGGATGAATCTGAATTTATTGTTACATAGGTTACTTTATTGTTACCATGATTTCTCCATTTACGATTTCATAGGTTACATCATGTAAAGTTGTCAATCTCAGGTTGGTGATGAGCTTTAGTTCTCCAGATTTGGGGCTTTTCTGATATTTTCTCCCTCATGTCATTCCTGCATCACCTCGTTGTTTGAGCATGCCAGTTGTCTACCACTTGTACCAATTGGCACATGTCAATCTCTGAGTGGTGCCACATTTCACCTATTTTCAATGAGAGTTTAGGGTTTCTCTAACATAGCTTCAGAAATCCGATTCAGTGCCTGCTTGAATATCGTCACATAATACTCATGGTTTGGATTGATGAGCATGTTCTGAATGGTTGGTTGATTAATAAGAACCACCCATATAGTCATCTTGAGATATTTCAGAAGTTTTCTCGGGTTTCCTTTTTCACCGTTTCTAGTGGGTGGGATGGTGTGGGGTGATCCATCAATACTGGTGCTCTTGTAGTAGGGAATTTGTTTTTGGGGATATAAAGGAGCATTTTATGTAGATATCCCATTTGATGCATTCATAGATGGGCACGAGAGGTCAAGAATTTAAATTAAAAATATGCAACCTCTAGCATGGAAACCTGAAGGCCGCGAGAGACACTGGTTAAATATTGTTTTGTGCTGGCCTTAATATAGTCGTGATTTATTTCTATTATCTTAATGCAAATATATAGTTTGGTCTCATTAAAATGAGGATTGTGGTTGTATTTACTTTTGTTTGTTTCTCTCTTAATGCTCCAGAAGTTGTCAAAAGTTGCGATAGTTGTTTAGTTTGCCTGTTACAACTTAGAAGTGGTTTTTAGCAATGGAAGACATGTTTTTTAAGGTTCATACTAATATGAAGATCTTGTAATTCTATATTCAGCATAAGAGAATATGGCCTCTTCTTTGGGCAGTATGACAAAAATTGCCACATCTACCTCATTGGGTAACAATGGAAAAGGGAAGAAGTTGGGTGCAATGTTTGATAATTATGGCAGACAATTGTCTTCTCTTTCAGTTTTTTCACCCATTTCCTTTAATCGCTCAAGCAGAAGAGGGACTCTGAGATTACGTGATAGAGAGAAGGTAGTTAATACAAGAGCTATGGAAAAGGATTTTTACTTCAACAAGGATGGCTCAGTGACAAAAAAATTGCAAGTCAGAGAAAAAATTATGTTTAAAGGAAGGTCACCTGCACGTGAAACTTCACTGCGGTGGATCTTTCCTTGTCCGCTTATATTCGATTTTAATGTGTTATTTTAATTTTTCATGGAGGGTTGTTTTGGCATATGGTCTGGCATTCAATTGCACACTTACTGAAAGCATTGTCAATTTGTCTTGCAGGCGGTGTGAACAAACTTGCTGATCTTGTTGGAGTCACCCTTGGGGTGAAGGGAAAAATGTTGTCTTGGAGAGCAAGCATGGTTCTCCGAAAATAGTTAATGATGGTGTGACAGTAGCTAAGGAGGTAATTTGTAGATGTGTGCTCCGGTTTTCTTTTTAACGTTGTATTAGTTCCCCCTCTTAAATGTCTTAGATTTGGTAGGCATAATTTGAAAACTCAAAGGTGAAAGGAAACATATTTGTTACCTAGTGGTCTACTTGGCTTATGGACTAGCCACATTAGAGTAATGCATAAAGCTTTTCACAAAAATAAAAGGAAAGGGTTATGGCTGAGTCAAATTTTATTGTTATTGACAGTGTAATGAAATGTATCTCAATGTTATGGTTTTGGCCTTTTTATTGGTTGAATTAGAGGACCCAGTTGAAAATATTGGGGCCAAGTAGGCTGGTTTTCCTTTTTGCTGATGGTTTGGTGTATCTAATTGAATTAGTTTCCTAAGGTATTTTTGGTTGCAAACTAATTTTCATTTTTCATACAGTATTGGCCTTGTGGAATACATTTGATTGTGTGGTCTTGTTATATCTACAACATTTGTAGTTGTTTAGTCTTATGACCGAGGTGCACTTTTATTATGGAAATAGTTGATGCAATATTGTCATTTAATCCTTACTGTAGGGTAGCATGTTGAGAAGTTTCTTGTGAAACATTTGGTATTCAAAATGACACTTGATCCTATACAACATCATGCACTTGACTTCAAAATTCATATTCAAAGTGTGCCAGACAATTCTTGCAAACTTTCAAATATTTATGTTGTTTTAAACCATTATATTTTTCATGTATTGGATGCTGAAAATGTGAAAAAGACTTTGGTATGAAACCAACTGGTGAATAATTTCCAGCAAAACAACCACTTCCAAGACATGATTTAGAAGTAGAACATATGTACTTATGAAGCATAGAAAGATATCCTTGATGCATTTTCAATGTTTGGCTAGGGTTATTTTTGGAGAAAATATATCCTTATTCCTAGAATAGTGATCTTCAATACAAGTAAATGCCAGAGAAGAGAGATCATCGTGTGACGCAACAAAACTAAAATTGGACCCCTAAGGAGAGTTGGTGTGTCTACAATCGCTCTGTCAGCATTTTCCCTTGGTTTACCCCGTTCTTTTCCTCCAGCCTGAGTCTTAATTGAATTCTTATTTCTTCGGGTTTATTTATCAAATTCGTAGAAATTTGTAGAATTTGATAAATAAATACTATCCACAATGGTTGGACTTTAATTTATATTCTCGACTTTAAATTATCTCCAAGCCCTATAACCAATGTTTAACTTTCAAAACTTTGTATTTATACTCCACGTTTCTTTTTAAATAAATAACTTGTAATGAACTTTCGGCTCTATATTTCACCACCCAGCCTTACAACAATCACGCTCCAGACTTATGCTAATTATCCGCCAATATTTTAATTAAACAATTTCATTATGCTCTGGCCCCACCTATATATATCAATAACCAATCAAACACTCGTATCGTACCTCGCTATCCTCCGCACACCTTAGTTAACCTCCGGGCAAGTTCAACGTGCGACCACCGTCCGATGGCCCTTCTCCAAATCAATGACTCTTGGAAATTTCGCTCAGCTTCCAACGTCGGGCTTTAACGTGCGATGGCACAAGTTAAACGGTGGTTTTTCGGGGGTCACTTCGCCACGTGTCGCATTCCCTATGGAATCGCTCGTGAATAGGAAATACCGCCTACTCCGCAAAAGCAGTGCGATATGGGCAACCCACTTTTTTGATTCCGCTCGTGGTTTTGGTACAGGGCTTGACCACGGGTGCAAGTCTGGTTCGGCTATCCTTTTGTTTGTTAACTCATGTCCAATCCTCGGGTCAGGTTCCGAAAGCACAACAATTTTGTCTCTTTATTAAGCGATATTTTTATATTTGAACAGTGTTCACGACCCTGTTTCTCTTCATAGACCTCGCGTTCAGGTGGGGTGAGTTCATAGGGTTATCCAACAATTTACGGGAATTCAAAGACAGAAGAATGGAATTATCAGTACCCAATCCCCTCAAAGTTAAACAATTCTTCACAATTAGCAGTTTAAGATAATTCAATGGAAACTAAGCTTGGAAATCATTTAACTGGAAACAATTGTTCACACACAGAGGTTTATTGCAGAAATCCCCTCTCTACTCTCCTCTTCCATCTCTACTTTTATTCATCCGAGGAATTACAATTTATATACATAACATATGGCTCTTCAGTTCCTCTGAGAGGACCGTTCTAGAAATCAAAAGGTCTAATTATAATAATTCAACTAATTGAAACTGTTCGACTCCTACAACTCTAACTAGTCTAAGTAATACAGTCAGCTGAGGTATTGACACCTAGCTGTTACAACTCAAATGTTTTCGAACCCTCCTAGCCACAACATGTGGAAAAAACCTCCTACATTGCTGGCTAGTGCCTAATGCCCCTGCATCATCGTCTAACATAAAGCTATTAACAAAAGTGAACAAGGAATGATTATTAATTATGGCATACTAAGTTGCTTTTCTAAAGAGTAACATTATAGATAACCTTAAAAACATTTGTTAACTATTTTTGTTTGACCATTTGATTGTGTTTGATATGTAGAACTCATGGCAGCTAGTGTTTCTCCACTCATATTAAATAATTATTTCCAAAAGTTTCTTGTTACTATTACTTAGGAAAACCATGAAGACTATGAATTTCTTTCATGGACACTTCTGCCACTTGGCTTGTTGTTTATGTACTTTGAGCTCTACAAAAAAAATCTACAAAATTTGTCTATATAAATGACCACAAAAATGTAACACTTACCTTTATATTTCAGTAACCCTGTAATAAAGTCTATTGATATATCTTCTAGTCTTTGAATATGTATGTGGAATGGTTGAAGTAACCCTAGAGATTTTACTATCTCTCTTTATTTATTATGCAAACCTGACCTTCTCTTACAAAATTTTGAATATCTTTCTTCATTCCTTCCAAAAATATATTTTTTGATCCTTTGAGATGTTTTAAGGAACCCTGTGTCCTACCATCAGAGAGACATGGGACTCCCTTAATATTTGTTTATTCAAATATGCTTGCGTGCATACAAATATTCTACATTTGCACCAAATTATATCTCTCTTTCACTCCCAATGCTCCATAGAGTTCATCCCATCCTTTATAAATTTTAGTTTTTGTTTAGTACTATTGTCATTTTTCCATTATGGAAAGCTTCTTCTAGCCACCTAGGAACAGAAAATGTAATTGGATATAAATTTGAGGCCTCTTCTATTTTAGAAAGAGCATCATGTACTAAATTTTCCTTACCCTTTTTGCAGATTATCTCAAAATTAAAACTTTGCATTTTTTCTCCTCATTTTTGTTAATCTTCCAATGAAATCCATAGGTTCAAAAAATAATTTATGCTATCATGGTATATCTTGACTTTAAAGTACCTCCCAATGATATACTATCCCCATTTTTTATTGCATGTAATATTGCTTCCATTTATTTTTCATACGTAGATTTCACCAAATATTTTCTTTGAATTCCTTGCTTTTAAAAGCCAATGATATCCTTTATTGTGTTAATGTTACGTAAATTCCTTGTCCTAGTGCCTCACACTCTACTATGAATGTTTTACCAAAAGTAGGTGCAACCGATGTTGGTGTAGAAGACATGGCTTCCATTAAAAGAGAGAATGCCAAAGTAGCCTCATCATTCCATATAAATGATATTTTCTTCAAGAGATATGTGAGTGGACTTGAAATGCATGCATAATTCTTAACAAATGATCAATAATATCATGTAAGTCTAAAAAATCTTCTAAGAACCTTGATTTTCTTAGGAATAGGTCATTTTGTAATAGCTTGCATCTTTGAGGCTCCAACTTCACTCCTTCCTTTAAAACAATATGAACCAAATACTCGAATTCTTATTTCCCAAAAGCACATTTAGATATTTTTACATAAAAATGATTGTTCTCAATAATTTATATAACTTTTCCACATGTTTAGTGTGGTATTCCCATGATTTATTATAAAAATGTGTATTATCAAAGAAAACCAACACAAATTTTATAAGATGGGATCAAACAAAATTGTTCTTAAGTCGAGCCCGCCGGACTTCAAACGGCGATAAACCATAATTCAAACCAAACTCGTGTTCCAAAATAGCCTGCTGACGTCAGCCAATTTTGTGACACAAAAACCAAATGAATTCTGCCCTAATATTTTTTGGGTTCGAAGTTGGGTTGTCGTACGGAGGGAGAGTTGTGACACAGATTTATTATCAAATTCACCCTATTCTTTTTCAGGTCCAGATTTCCACTGCGCAAGCGGCCCAAACAAAGATCCGCTCCAATCAATTTCTGCCACGTGTCCTCAATAAAAACTTGCCCTGCTCCCGGCTACGGGTGCATTAAATGGCGTTTAAGGCGATGGGACATGGATGTGGCGATTTCATATCAATTGCATTAAGATTTAATGCTGTTCAATTAAATTCCAAGGTTTTCACATCAAATCGCATTAAATTTTAACATTGTTCAAGATCAGACCTCCACTCCCGTTAGCGATTATGCATGCTCCAATATGATCCGGCCCTAGGCTCTCATTAATGATCAGAGATTAATTATGATGAGCGTCCTTCGATTGCATTGCATTGATAAAATGGCATTTCGCTATGGTTTTTCAGACGAGCTGGTTGCTGGGTTACACTGCCTGCTCACTGTGACAAGAAGGAGAAGTGGCCAGCTAAACTGCTGCGTAGACCTTGCTGCATATCTTCATTTCTCTCGGTCTGGTCCTTGTCTGTCTTCCTCTGTTTCTTGGAACTCTGCTTCTCCGTCTCCTCATTTCCCCACCGCTAGTTCACCTTCTCCCAGGACATGTACTGCGCAATTTTCCTTTAATTGCTTTCTCAACCGCCCGCAAATTACAGCTTCAGTCACTGTGGTTTTCCACGAAGAGGCCAAAATAGAGGAAGAATGCACCCATCCGGCGGGTCTAAGCTTGGAAAAAGCCGGCCAGCATTCGGGCCTTCAAGAGGGGAGCCGTGGCATGAATGTGGAGGTAGCACCTAGCAATCCTGGACCTTTCGAAGGATGGTGTCAAATCGTCGAGGAGCCGGAGGAGTAGTTTGGTTAATTTGTTTTTCTTTCTTCGTGGCCCACTTAATTGGGCTGCTTTTAGATTATTTTACTGTGCTCGACCTTTGTAATATTTTTGATTTCTGTAAATTAAACGTTCAAGACTGGTTTCCCCGTATGAGGGCAGTCTTCTTAATTTTTTTATTTTTTGATGACAAATTTGCCATGAGTCTGGGAAATGATTTTGACTTTGGTGTAATTTTATTCCCACTATTAATAGATTAAATTTACTTAGAAAAAAAATGTTGCCCTGTTTCTATTTTAAACCTGTTTTTTGAAATACAGAGCCATGTTTATATGGTCTACGTATTATACTCTTTCTCTATATATCTACATGAACCTTTTTGCTATGAACGGGGTGGATGCTATAGCAAGCTACTAATGGAAACAAGTGAGCCTGAACCTTACATCTCGGATGCAACAGATGGTTACCAATTTTGGAATCAAGCGAGCCTGATCTTACAAGCGAGCCTGGGTTTGTGCAGATGGTTATCACACTCCTCACATGATTAGCGTTTTTCTCTGTTCAAGGATTTTGGGTACTTTAATTTGTATTTGGAACAATGGACGTCGGTACTCTATCTATTGCTTTACTATTCTACATACTGCTATTTCACTTTCTTATAGATGCCTCGGGCATATTTGGATGATTTCTTAGATTTGTCGATAATCTCCATGTGGACCGTTACTGGGTTTTATATCATGTCCCTGTATGTGACATGGGGTATTTTTCTATCATTGTCTGGGGTGGGACTTCCACTTTTCTGGATGGATATTTGGGTTCCAATCTTCAGATGTGAAATGTAATGACTTCATGGACTGTTTTACTTCATATAATATATTCAAAACAACGTTTTTTCTCTTGTGAAAAAAAATGATTAATGTTTATCACTCTGCCTTCAAAACTAGCGATGCTGGTCTATGTTGCTGGTTTATTGATATGGTCTGATGGTCTTTTATATTTTGGACATATCACACTCCTCACATGATTAGCGTTTTTCTCTGTTCAAGGATTTTGGGTACTTTAATTTGTATTTGGAACAATGGACGTCGGTACTCTATCTGCTGCTTTACTATTCTACATACTGCTATTTCACTTTCTTATAGATGCCTCGGGCATATTTGGATGCTTTCTCAGATTGTCGATAATCTCCATGTGGACCGTTAATGGGTTTTATATCAAGTCGTTGTATGTGACATGGGGTATTTTTCTATCATTGTCTGGGGTGGGACTTCCACTTTTCTAGATGGATATTTGGGTTCCAATCTTCAGATGTGAAAATGTAATGACTTCATGGACTGCTTTACTTCATATAATATATTCAAAACAATGTTTTTTCTCTTGTGAAAAAAAATATATTAATGTTTATCACTCTACCTTCAAAACCAGCTATGCTGGTCTATGTTGCTGGTTTATTGATATGGTCTGATGGTCTTTTTATATTTTGGACATATCACACTCCTCACATGATTAGCATTTTTCTCTATTCAAGGATTTTGGGTACTTTAATTTGTATTTGGAACAATGGACGTTGGTACTCTATCTGTTGCTTTACTATTCTACATACTGCTATTTCACTTTCTTATAGATGCCTCGGGCATATTTGGATGCTTTCTCAGATTGTCGATAATCTCCATGTGGACCGTTATTGGGTTTTATATCAAGTCCCTGTATGTGACATGGGGTATTTTTCTATCACTGTTTGGGGTGGGACTTCCACTTTTCTGGATGGATATTTGGGTTCCAATCTTCAGATGTGAAAATGTAATGACTTCATGGACTGTTTTACTTCATATAATATATTCAAAACAACGTTTTTTCTCTTGTGAAAAAAATATGATTAATGTTTATCACTCTGCCTTCAAAACTAGCGATGCTGGTCTATGTTGCTGGTTTATTGATATGGTCTGATGGTCTTTTTATATTTTGGACATATCATACTCCTCACATGATTAGCGTTTTTCTCTGTTCAAGGATTTTGGGTACTTTAATTTGTATTTGGAACAATGGACGTCGGTACTCTATCTGTTGCTTTACTATTCTACATACTGCTATTTCACTTTCTTATAGATGCCTCGGGCATATTTGGATGCTTTCTCAGATTGTCGATAATCTCCATGTGGACCGTTATTGGATTTTATATCATGTCCCTGTATGTGACATGGGGTATTTTTCTATCATTTTCTAGGGTGGGACTTCCACTTTTCTGGATAGATATTTGGGGTCCAATCTTCAGATGTGAAAATGTAATGACTTCATGGATTGTTTTACTTCATATAATATATTCAAAACAATGTTTTTCCTCTTTTAAAGTTTCATTTTTTTTTTTTAAATTGAACCTGCCGTCGCTATATCGACGCCTTGTAAGCATCGGAATTACGACATATTAGAAACGTCGGCAGAGCGCCAGTATAAAAACGTCGGACGAGCGACGTTCAAAATGTCGGACCACATTTCGTCGGAATTGCGACCATTTATAAACATTAGAAGAGTGATGTCCAAAACGTCGGACCACATTACGTCGGAATTGCGACAGTTTACAACCGTCGGAAGAGCGACTTCCAAAACGTCGAACCACATTGCGTCAAAATTGCGACAGTTTACAAATGTCGGAAGAGTGACGTTCAAAACGTCGGACCACATTTTTCCGTAATTGTAACAATTTACAAACGTCGGAAGAGCGACGTTCAAAACGTCGAACCACATTTTGTCGGAAGTGCGACAGTTTACAAAGGTCGGAAGTGCGACGGATTGGGAAATGTCAGAAGAGTGACGCTTGTTTGGAAGTGAGGGAAAAGGTGTTGATAGTGCGACACTTTTTAATTGCGTCGGAACTGCGACGGTATGGTAAACCATGGTTTTCCTGCCCTCGAATTGTCGCTCTTGCGACGACTATGTGTCGGAATAGCAACGAATTGGCCGTTGAAATTTCCGCAAAATTTTCCAGTGTAAAAACCAGCGTTATATCTATATTTTTAGCCTAAGCTGTTCTATTCACTTGCAACTTCTCACTTCTGAAACTGTTTTTCATTTAGAACTTTCCCCTCAAGTAATTTTCATGCTCAACCATCGAAGAAACAAACAGACCCTTGGCCTTCATAACTAGCCTAATATCGTAACCCCAAACTTCAAAGACAAATCCATATTTGTACATATTGGAGAGATCCCTCTCCGAATTCAGGAGGGCTAGATCCTAGAATCCCAAATTTGGTTGAAATGATGTTGCTTCTGCAGTTTTAGTCTTACCAATCTACTAAAATTACAGATCCCTAACAAAATTAAGAGTAAATTCATGTGGTTTAACCAACGTAGCAGATGTTATTTCCTGCTAGCTGATGTGTGAACTCGGGTTTGCTGCTTAGTTGTTCTTGTTGGGTTTAAGCTGGAAGATTTGGGATACTGGGGATTATCGTTAGCCCTATACACTAGGGTCCTTGTGCGACCAACTGGCCTTTCTAAGATCTCTTGTTGGTGTCAAAGCATTGAAGGTTCAAAGTCCTTCTCTCATCTATAGACCCTGGCTCTATTAAAACACATCTTTGTTTTTCCCTTGGAGCATGCTAAAGAAGACCTGGAGTTAAATGACCTCCAGTTTGACTTATAAGCTGCCCCTTTGTTCCTCCATTGATATTTTCCTCTGAGTATGTCCAAGAAGGTCTAGAGCTAAATGACTTTTGACTTGATCTATAGACAGAAATTGTGTTGCTTTCCTTCCTTCACTTTCAATCCTTAATGTTCCATCCCACCATCTATCTAAAAGATCCTTTAGTATAGGTGACCTGCCCTCTGAAAGCCTTGGCTAGTTGTTTTCAAGTAATTTCCTTTCATGACTCCATAGCCCAATGGATGGCACATTCTTAACCTATCCTTTTTTGCCGAAACATCCAGCTATTTTTCTCCTTTCCTCCCATTACCTTCTCAATTTATGATCTCATGACTCAACCCAGTAACCAACCAACCAAATCATTTTAAACCCCCCCTTTGCACTTCATACCTAGCCTAATATCTCATTTCAAGCTTCAAAGATATATATCATTCTCTACTCTATTTGGAGAGATCCCTCTTCGGGTCCAGGAGGGCTAGATCCTAAGGCCCCAAAGTGGTTCTGATGTTGTCTCATATTTTTGTCTTGCCAATCTAGCCAAAACATGGGAACCCCAACATAATGGCGACCATACTGGGGAAAAATACCACTTAGCCTAGATTGGCTTTAAATTTCTGATGGTGGATAGTAGCCTGCTCCAAACATTCAAATTCATCCACCTGGCGACTCCACACTCCATAACTCTTATAAGACCAAATGAATCCACTGGTAGAAGACTCTGAACTGGTTGAGAAGATATAGTGACCTCTTTTTGATTTACAAGCATGCTTCCATGCATACAAAGAATCTATGCCCCAATGAGTAGGGAGCATATCCCTGGATTCCCACACAAAATGCATGAAGTGGATTGGTTAGAAAACCTACCTACCTTTCACGGTGAAAACTTTGATGACCCCTTGCTACATCTCATCAAGTTTCATATACATGTGTGGAAATTTAAAGTTGAATGGCATGAAGACTACCTAATGAAAATGTTCATGACAAAATTAGAAGGAAAAGCTAGGGTCTGGTATGAATGGTTAGAACCTCGGAGTTTTTTTTTCTTTAAGGGACATGCACCAAGTATTTTACAAGAATTATAAAGGAAACTCTCCATCCTTATCATGGGATTGTTGTGATCAATCTCAGAATATTATAAAATACCTGTTAGATATTGATGAGGATTTGGTTAATATGCATCCTGAAGATCTATTAATAGCCATTCAATATTTTCATATGCATCCTATCTATCACAAGAACATGGATGAATCAGCTGAGGAAGAAAAAAATCAAGAGACAATAGACATTCCTCAAGATATATCTGAAAAATCATATGCTGATTCATCGCCCCTTGTAGTTTAGGCTCAAGATGACATTCTACCTCAAATCCAGTCTTCAAAGGAAACGAAGAGCTGTTGCACTTCTGTGCAAAGGAACACAAGACCATCTTCTCCTTTGACAGAAGAATAAATAGATCATATCATCAATGGACAGCCAGCCTCTGAGATGTTTTGCACAATAGAAATTCTTTCCCATTCATTTGATGAGATTTGTTGTACAGAGTTGGAAAGCTCACATGTAAATCAGAGTGAAGAAAAATCTGTTGATAATCCAGTATGTCTGGTTGACAGCATTACTTATATTCATGATTTTCCTATTTTTGATCTATCTGGTGATGATGTTCTCCAAACAGAAGATGATATTGCAGGGTCATCATTAGTAGATTTATGGGAGGAGGATTAGTTCCCTTTACTTCCAGAGAGTAATGAGCCAATGCAGGCTATTTATGATACTGATGAAGAAATCTTTAAGAGTGAAGAAGAGGGTGAAGGATCTCTAGATCTTTGCTTCACTCCATTACAGCTCATCAGTAATGGTTTTCACGTGATTGGAGGTCAGCAGCCTTTCATCTCAGAAGATGAAGAGGAAAACAAGGAAGATATTTTTGAGCAGACTGAAAACAAAGGGCCTTCTCTTGAAATAGAGGAAACAATAGACCAAACCCCTGCTCAAGAATATATGGATCCCTTCACAGAGCTCAGCCTACCTGATCAGAACATCTCGGAGCTCCAAGAGGACAACGTTGTAAGATATGATGATTCATCTAGTTCAGATGATGAAGAAGATGAGGGAGATTCTCTTTCTCAAGAGAGTCTTGTTCTTGATCTAGTGGAAGAAGAGGAAATCCTGGTTGAAGCCTGCCTGCCAGATATCCATAAATAGGTATCATTTCATGATCCTTATGTCCATTTCTTGCAAACATTTGAAGAAGGATCAAGGGTATTTTTGGGCAGCATGTTGCAGACAGAAAGAAATTCTTTTAGAGCTGTTGTTAAAAAAAAAAAAAGAGGATTGGAGTGGCCCTGCCTATCCATCATGCTCGAGGAGTTGAGCACAAAAGACTAGTCTTGGGATCACTTGATGGAATGGTTACATTTGAAGAAAATGTTTCTAAGCTAGACTTGCAAATATCCCAGTTAGAGTAGGGTAGGTAGGAAAAATCTCAATAAAGCTCAGTCTATGAGAATGTAGTTAGTTGTTATTAATTTCTGCAAAGTCTAGCAAGCCAGACAGTCTAATACTGGCTTGGTTGTTTTTCAATTTCTGTCTTAGAATGTAGAGAAGAATTTTTTTGGACAGTTTAATCCCAGCATATATTAGATTAGGTAGAGAAACATGTGAGGCCAACAGTCTAATATGGTCTCATGGAGTGATAAGGTTAGAAGTAGAATAGGTTTTTTTTTTTCCTGTTTGTAAAAAATTGATGATGTAAAGGGTCTGGAAGTCCAAATGCACTGAGAAGAAAAAATTCTAGGACTTAGTATGGGTAGGTAGTTTTTTGAGAGAATATTACTGCTGATATGATGTCTTCATGATTTGTGGAAACTGATCAAAGAAATAAAAGGATGTGTCAAGCACCAAACATCTTGCCTACACCAAAGATCATTTATGAATTCTTGACTCCTTCAAGAAGAAGCCATCCCCATGTGGAGCCACTGTTAGCCCCCTACGAATTTTTTGACAAGAAAGCAAGGGGATAAAATGTTTCTGAGCCTTCAAGGAATGCATTCCATCTGAAAACACATCATCCTTGAAGCCTCCTTGTGCCTTTGTCCTTGATAAATCCTCACTGTTGTTTCCAGTTTAAAAGCCTCTCTGTTTGTGAAGAAATTTCCCAAAAGGCCCTTATCCCCATTATTGCATCCCTTTTAAACCTCTATTTCTTCACCTTTTTCCCCTCCCTTAATTCCTCATTAACCCCTTAAAATCACCCTAACTCCCCTTTTAAGCCTTATAATACCTTTATTCAGACATAAACACCCTTTATTCCTTATATCGAAACCCCTTTTAAGCCTTAAAAAGCCCTCTTTTTGGCTTAAAATCATCCATTTGACATATGCGGCTTAAGTCCCCTTCGGCTAGCCCTTTAGACCACTTCCCCATGTGACCAGGCGCCGAGACCAGGCGCTGAGCCTGCAGGCACTTATCGCAATCGGAGGTCTTGCGACAAGTGCGTTTCTTTGTTAACTCCGGAAATCTCTGATGCGATGGTTTGTTGTTCTATGGAGCACGGGTGCAATGCCCGTTGTCGATCTATACAGATCTGATGGCCCGACACTAATCGCAACGTGCCCATCATTCCTCCCCTTCCCTCCCTATGATTTCCTACCAACTATCGATCTACCACCCTAATCCGATGGCTATCGCAGACTTCGTTGCAATCGCAATCGAAATTTTTTCCCGTGTCCCCCGCTACCTCACCCGATTGTGATCCTCCAATTCAATCATAGTCATCCATCTGATCAGATCCAATGACCCTCATTTCTCCAGCTCTGTTTCTTTGCCCCCATCCATCTTCTCGCCAATTTAATCTCTGCCGTTGATTCCCTTCGTGATCCAATGGCTAGCGCTCAATCGCAC
Source organism: Pinus albicaulis (assembly GCA_034641835.2). NCBI lineage: Eukaryota > Viridiplantae > Streptophyta > Pinopsida > Pinales > Pinaceae > Pinus > Pinus albicaulis. The sequence goes on along the minus strand of CM076581.1, from coordinate 202,133,745 downwards.
CGTCGTCAATCGAAACTTTTTAAAGGTGTCACCTTCTGCCTCTCTCAATTGCGATCCACCGATATCATCATGGTCGTCCGTTTGATCCGAGATCGATGGCCCACGTTGCATCGCGTCCTCCATCATATTTTTTCGTCGAAACCTCTATTAGCCTCACCTTTCAACCTTCGCCCTTGATCTCCTCCTGAGATCAACGGTCCAATCAAATTTCCCTCTGCCCATGCTGGGTCCCACATTAAGCCTTGTCTCATATGTTTTCGGGCATTTCCTTTGTATTTCGATTCAAAGTCCCGAATTATAATGTTTTATATTAAAACATTATATCACTACGCCCAACATTAAAACTTTAATGTTTTTATATTAAAGTTCACTGCATTTCTCCACCGTTTCCATTGCATCCACAACATTTGCCTCTATTACGCCACCATTCCTCCAGGCCTTCAAAGTATTCTTATGCTGCCCCCTGGGGTTTATAATTGGTTCATTTTTACTGTGCAGGGTATACAAAGTGATAAATTCACTTTTTTTTCTGTAACCACAGCTGTTCTGATTCAGAGCACAGAGAGGCCATTCCAGCAGCAGTAAGCGAGATAGCAGAGACCAATTATAGGATTTACGCCCATAATTGAAGATTAACAACTATGATCCCATAGTCATAGAATTAAGGTGCAGTTTGAAGACAAAATATTGCACCAGCAAGTCATATCAACGCTACATAACGGTAGAACGCGTTTTTTTCCAGAGGTACACCTTCCTACAACAGTCTCCATGCCTCCTCGAGCCCAGAAATAGCTAATTACTCTGATAGAAACTTCTTAAAGACTGTCAGGACCGCTATGGAAGCATTGAGACCTGTAGACCTTTCAGTCACCTTACTTGCTTCAGAAGATAGAACAGAGAGCCTTATAGCCAGAAGGACTTCACGAAACATCCGAGGTAAATATTGGCCAGATAGAGACTCCTAGACCATACCAAGAAGTACTTACAATGATGCAGGTGCCATTAAGAAGAGTGGGCACGAACTCTTTCCCCACTCTCTCTTAATGAGACCCATTTAATGAATATCATCTACTCCTGTTATTATGTTCTCCTATAAGAATCCCCAAGAACATATTGTAAGGGTGGTTGTTCGGTTGTTGTTGTTGCTGTTAGAGGGATTTATTTTGATTATTAGAACAGTCTTGGGAGGGAGTAGCAGAGTAGTTTTTAATGCAGTAGGCTAGGAGGAGAAATTTTGGATTGTATTAGCCATTGAGCTCAGTGTATGTGATTCGTTTTTCATCAATCAATCAAGAAAATTTCACAGGATCGTGGTCTATTGCTATGGCTGATGTTTTCTTATCGCATTGTTTATGACATTTTTCATGCTGTTCATTTCTTCTAGTACGCATCAGAAATTTGGCATAGGATTTACCCGTGTTAGGTACCCTATGTTTCTTCTCTCCCTGACTTTAATGTTTTCTGCTGATAGTGAAACTAAGAGTAAATTCATGTGGTTTAAATAGCGTAGCAGATGTTATTTCCTGCTAGCTGATGTGTGAACTCAGGTTTGCTACTTAGTTGTTCTTATTGGGTCTAATATGGAAGATTTGGGATACTGGGGATTAGCGCTAGCCCTGTCCACTAGGGTCGTTGTGCGACCAGCTAGCCTTTCTAAGATCTCTTGCTGGTGTCAAAGCATTGAAGGTTCAAAGTCCTTCTCTGATCTATAGACCCTGGCTCTATTAAAACTCATCTCTTTTTTTTCCTTGGAGCATGCTAAAGCAGACCTGGAGTTAAATGACCTCTGGTCCGACCTATAAGCTACCCCTTTGTTCCTCCATTAGGAGTTGCCTCTGAGTATGTCTAAGCAGGTCTGAAATTAAATGACCTTTGGCCTGATCTATAGAAAGAAATTGGGTCAATTTCCTTCCTTCACTTTAAATCCTTAATGTTCCATCCCACCATCTGTCTAAAAGATCCTTTAGTATAGATGACTTGCTCTCTAAAAGCCTTGGCTAGTTGTTTGCAAGTAATTTCCTTTCATGACTCCATAGCCCAATGGAAGGCACATTCTTAGCCTATCCTTTTTTGCTGAAACATCCAGCTATTTTGCTCCTTTCCTCCCATTACCTTCTCAGTTTATGATCTCATGACTCAACCCAATAACCAACCAACCAAATCATTTTAAACCCCCCCTTTGCGCTTCATAGCTAGCCTAATATCTCATTTTGAGCTTCAAAGATATATATCATTCTTTGCTCTATTTGGAGAGATCCCTCTCCGAGTCCAGGAGGGCTAGATCCTAAGGCCCCAAAGTGGTTCTGATGTTGTCTCATCTTTTGGTCTTGCCAATCTGGCCAAAACATGGGAAGCCCAACACTATGCACATAGATTGTTTGAAACGATCTGTATTTAACATGTTTATTAGTGTAAATCAATTGCTTTTATATTGTCATATAGCTGCCATTGTGTAGCCAACATTGAAAGACCGTGCATGAATCAACCGAAAAGGAGGATCCAACCATCATTTGAACATTTTGTGTGAAAGATAAATTCTCCATCGTCATTGAATATTTCAGTTGATGCCTTAACTTACTTTCGGAGTAGATATTTCATGATTTTTTTTTTGGGAGTTTAAAAATATTTTAAGATAAAGCTTATTATTGGAATTTGTTTTTTTTTTAAGAGATAAGGAGTGTTGGTAATTTCATTTTTTTTTGTAATTTTAATAGAGAGATATGTATTATTTTAATATTTTATTGAAGTGGAATTTTTTTCTAATTTGGATTTATAAGGTTTTATTATTATTAAAATTTGTAAAATTGGAGTGATAAGGTGTAATTGTAATTCAAAGTAATTTTCACTTTGAGGGGGGAGGGGGGTCGGCAGGGGCGGGATACAGTTATAGAATTCAATTTGCAAGAGCATTGTAAAATGACAAATTCTGAAAGTTTCCTTGTAAAATTTCAAAGAAGTTGACTAAAGCCAAGTGCAAAGCTCAATCATTTTTCTCCTCCAACGACTATATGAGGGTCAAGGCCAAGCCCCGATAGATAATTTTTTTGTGTGTGGTGTTGTGCATGGTGTTTTTTTCCATCTTATGATTGGTGCATTATCCATCTTGGCACGTACATTTACTCTTACAATTTCCAAGATGGTAAACTTATTTTCTGATTCTGACAAAATTGAAGGCTTAAAGACTTATAAGAGATTGAAAAGGAACATGGAAACAATTTTGATTTACAATGAATTTTAAAAATATGTATGTGATGGTGATGTTGAACCAAATAAGCCTATAGATGCAACTTTATTGGATAAATGGGAGATCAAAAATTCCAAATCATTAACATTAATCAAATATTCAGTTAATGATGAGAAGTATGTTCACATTGAAAATGCTTTTGATGCATGGCCTGCTTTGAGAAAAATTAAATATTTGTATGATACGCTACTTGAATCTAAGAAAGTTGATCTTCAATTTAAATTTGTCCAATAGAAATTGACAAAAATAGGAGATGTACTTGAATATATTTCCAGACTTGAGAACATTAAGCAGGAAATAGTAAATGTTGGATTTCAAGCAGTGGATGATAGTTTCATGAATACTATTTTTATTGTTGGTTTTTCTTCTTCATATACACATTTTTTTGAAAAATTTACAAGTAATTGGAAAGCTAGAAAAGTTAAAATTTGATTAATTAAGTGAAATGTTAGCTCAACATGGCTAAAATTTTGGGAAGAAGAAAGAGATTGGGGATGACATATTTTTCACAGAATATAACACTATTAAACCTCCAACTTATAGTTCTAGAGGTATAGGAAGATGACACATTAATAAAAATTAAGGAGCACATAGAGTTCAAGGTCGTGGTAGAATTCAAGGCAGATGAAACAAATTCATTTGAGGAAAAAATTTTGGCGGATGCAACATTCAAGGCAGAGGAAAGAGTCAAGGCAAAGGTAACAATCAAGGAAGATGACAAAGTCAAGGTAGAGGAAAAAATCAAAGAAGAGAAAAAAGTAGAGGAAGAGGACAGATTCAAGGCAAAGGTGGATATTTCAGTCAAATTGTTTGTAGGTGTAATAGAGTTGGACATTATGCTCAATATTGTCAAACTTCTATTGATAAAATTCCAAGGTTTCACCAACACATGGCACATTTTGCTAATGATTAAGAATAGTATGGCTCATAATATGTTTTTAATACAAATAAAAGTTCATAATCTAAAACTTTACAAGTCTACACATATCTTAAAAGTGATTATGAAGACAGGGGAAATAAAACATATGAATTTTCGATGTGACTTCTTTTGGAATTTTCAGCAATGCTATATCAATTCAATATTTCTTGAAAATTATACAAGACACACTCCTTGTGGAAAAGGTGTAGTAAAAATTTCTCTTCCTAGCATTGAAGATAAAATAATTTCAAATTTTTGGTGTGTAGAAACTTTCAAGAAAAGATTGTTGTCTTTAGTCACGATTCGATAAGAAGGACATCAAATTGTTATGGAGGATGGCTTGGTAAAAATAAGCTCCATCAAACAGAATATGAAGACAACCATGAAAGGATATGAAGTTGGAAAACTTCTAAGGATGAAAGGAACAATCATTCCACAAAATTATGATTTTGTAGGTGCAACACGTACAAATATTTCACTAATAAGGTTTTGGAAAGTTAGATATGGACATTTAAACTTTGAATGTCTCTCTAAACTTCAAAAGAAGGGAATGATTAAAAGAATTGCAACTTTTAAGAAAAAAAATGAAAAATGTGAAGTTTGCATTTATGGGAAACATAGTCGAGAAAATTTTCTAACAAGTTCATGGCATGAAAACAGGCGTTTGAAATTGGTTACCATTGATATTTGTGGACTTCTACAAAATTCTCTAGGAGGTTAAAAATACCTTTTACTATTCAATGATGATTTTAATACAATTAATTGGGTTTATATTTTGAAGAAAAAGTCATAAGCATTCGAAAATTTTAAAAATATTCGCCAACTTGTTGAGAATGAAATCAAAGAGAAGATTGACACTCTAAGGAAAAAAAATGGAGGGGAATTCACTTCCAATGAATTACAAAATTATTACATGGACATTGTTCTCAAAAGACAAATTCAAATTTTCACCCTCCACAGCAAAATGGAGTAGCAGAGTTAATGAATCGTACTTTGTCAGGGATGAAAATATCGATGCTAACTTTTAAAAATTTAAGTCCTTTATATTGGGAAAAAGAAATAGATACATCAGTCTACTTAAGGAACATGTCTCCTACTTCTTCTTTGGATGTAATTACACCATATGAAGCATGGTTTGGCTTCAAATCCTCAGTAAAAAATCTTAGAGTTTTTTCTTCAATGTGTTATGCCATAGTTCCAAAAGAAAAACAAACTAATCTTGATTCACAAAGTTTGAACTATACAATCATTGGGTATTCCGATGAAAATAAGGGATATCGTATTATATCAAATGGAAAGTTTATTGCGAATAGGGATGTGATTTTTGACAGAAAGCAAGAGTGCCACAAAGATTGAAGATATTCTACAAAATTTGGAAAGTAAGGGAGATAAAAAGAGAATTAGAATGAAAAATCAACCAAATGCAAAATGTTGGTATGATATTGAAATACATTCATTCAAAAATGGTTCATCCAACTTACCTACTTTATCTACACCATTTGGATCTTCTGGCTGTTCATCTAAATCTCCTACCAGTAGTTCATATGAAAGTGACTCTCCACCCCTTGAAATTTCAACTGATCGAAGAAAATTTGTTTACATCAATCCACTTTACAATGATGGTGATTATTTAGATCCACAAATAAGTGAACATCAACTGCCTAAATGGGTCGTTCAACTTTTGAAAGATGCTAGGCCATATGAGCAAAAAAAAAATAGGAAGAGGAGGTTCACATATAAATGAAGAAAATTTTTCCTTGATAACAAATGATTTTACTAAGCCCTCCACATAAAAAGAGGCAGTAAAACATAAATAATGGAAAAAGGAAATAGTTGAAGAATACTAGAAAGTGATGGAAAACAACACTTGGAAACTTGTTGATTTTCCTTAAAATGTGATTCCTATCATATGCAAATTGGTTTACAGAATTAAGTATAAGCCGAGTGGAGACGTTGATAAGTAAAAATCAAGGCTTGTTGCTAAGTGTTTTTCATAGTAGGAAGGCATCTACTATGAGGAAAAAATTTCACAGCAGGAAGGCATTGACTATGAGGAAACATTTGTACCTACAACAAAATGGAACACCATCAGATTAATACTTGCATTAGCAACTCAAAATGTATGGAAATTTCATGAGATGGAAATTAAAAGTGCCTTCCTCAATGGAGATTTAAAAAAAGAAGTATATATGAAAAAACCTCTAGGTTTTAATATTGAAGGGCACGAACACAAAGTATGAAAATTGATCAAGGCTTTATATGGATTGAAACGAGCTCCACGAGCTTGGTATGAAAAAATGGATGAGTACCTTCACAAAGTTTTCTTTAAGAAAAATGACTCTGATGATAATTTATATGTACGCCAACAAGAAAAAAATCTGGTGATTCTTTTTATGTATGTGCATGACTTGGCCATTACTGGGAATAATAATTATCATATTTTATAGGTAAAGAAGGAGTTTCAGGTTGGTTTTAAGATGAGTGATTTGGGATTACTTCACTACTATATTGGAGTTGAAGTATTTGAACATCCAAACCATATTTTCACTTTTCAAAGCCAGTATGGTTCTAAACTTCTTCAAAGATTTGGAATGCAATATTTCAAGCCTTTTATCACACCCATGGAACAAAATTTGAAACTTTAAAAATTTGAAGGGGGTGGAAATGGTGAAAAATATTACTTATAGAGAGTTTATTGATAGATTGCTATATCTGGGAACCACTCGTTCATATTTATCTTATAAAGATATTATTCTTTCATACTTTATGCATGAAAAAATGGAAAACCACTAAAATTCAGTAAAAGGGGTCCTTAGATATATCCAAGGGACAAAATATTTTGGTCTTCTTTACAAAAAGACTAAGAAATTTGTACTTGGTGGATATTCAAATCAATATTTTGTAGAAATATTGATGATCAGGAATGAAACTCAGGTTATTTGATGAACATGGGTGCAACTATAGTTTCTTGGAGTTGCAAGAAGTAAGCTAGAGTGGCCACTTATTTGGCAGAAGAATAATATATATCACTATGGGAAGCAACATGTGAAATTGTTTGGTTGCATAGAGTTTTTTAGGACTTGGGAATTCCTCAAGCAGTAGCCACATCTTTATTCATCAACTAGTTAGCCATAAATCTTGCCAAAAATCTAGTTTTTCATTCCAAAACAAAGCATGTGGCAACAAGGTATCATAACATAAGAAAAGTTATTGTAAAGGATGTCGTCAAGCCAATATATTATCCTTCATAAGATCATATCTCAGATATTTTCACAAAACCACTTGGCACGATAAAATTTACTAAATTCAGGGATGAACTTGGTATCTGTTGTAATGTATATTTGGATCAAAGGGGGGAATGTTAGATTATACAAAAATACATAGCTTTATTTTAAATATTTAGAATATAATATTCAATTATTTAGAATACTTTATTAGATATTGTAGACATTTTAGAATAGATAATTGTTGTAAAAGATACGGTATCTATAAAGGTGTCATTTATTAGGAACTAATTTAGGGAAATAGTTAGGAGCTTTGTTATGAAAGCATTAAATTTAAATGGATACTTGTTAATAAAATAAGTGATCCATAACAAAATTAGGTTAGGAAATTAGCTTATTTAAAGCTTGTTTCTCTTCTTGCAAGAGTGTTGAGTAATTGTGTGTAAACTCTTACAGATTTTACGTAATTTATTTTCCTTATTAATAAAATTTGTGTGTCTAAGTACACTTCTGATATTACAAAATGGGTAGGAAGGTGATCAATCTTGGAATATTTTGATATGGAGGAATCCTCCAACCCAAAAAAACATTTTTCCTAACAATCAGAATGACAAGCTTTCAAGTTATGTGTATCCAAAAAATATATGCTCCCAAATACTAAGTGCGATGCAAGGGGTTCACATGGTGAAGAATTAAACAAACACAAATTTTCTAACTGATATGAAGCTCTATCTTCAGGATTTAAAAATAAACTTGAAAATGTTGAAATATATTCAAGAATGAGCTCACTTCTAGTGCATGAATGTTAAGGAAAAATTATATTGGAAAATATGGATCCAACTTAGTTCATACATCTCATCAAGGTTGCGAGAACCTGACATAACCATCAATAGGGACTAAATTTCCTCGACTTCCTAACAGGTCTCTAAACTTTCGAATGGTGGATCATCGAATTTGGGTGGCTTAGAAAAATCAATAGTAGATATGCACCACTATCATCAGATGTATAAATGAAAAAATACTAATGACAATAGTTTGACTAGACCCAAAATTAAACATATAAGGCTCTTTATGGATAGAAAATTGAGATACATCAACCGGAAAACTCCCTTGATCATTAGAAGTTGCAACATATTCCCTCGAGTTATGAAATATTTGTAATTAAATAGATCACAATAAATGGATTTAGTATTTTCATATTTTGATTGTGGAACCACACCATACTGGACTTGATTGTAGTTAAAACCAATAGGAATGGGATCCAAAAATTGAAGTCTTTAATGGTCTATCAAACACGTAAAACACATTCGGCTACAATGAATAGTATTCCAAACATGAGGAAAGATGGAAGGACTCATTAGGAGAGATTCCAATTGTAACTACATCAAGCTAAAGATTATTTAAATCCTCATAATATTCATCAACATAATGATCAAATAAAGGCATATCACTATAACATTCAAGTTGATGTTGCTTTTCTTCAATAGGGTATATTGAAGATTCAAAATAGTGACAATTTGTTTCTTCAAATTTGATATATAAGGATGCATGAATCGAACAAATTTTATAATCATTCCAAATTGAATAAGTATCCCATCCCATAAATGAATATTGTAAGCTATGAGGAATATAATATGAATTGATTCTTCACAAATCTAAGCATTCAAAGGAAGAAAAAATATCATTCGATGTACTTGGATATCCATCATTGCATGTATTAATGGAAACAAAGATGTCATGGTGATGGTCATCCAAAATTTTAAACGTGAATGAAGGAATTGAAATTATTTGACGGGTTATCAATATTGGAATATTAGTGATCAACAATAAATGCAAGATATCCATCTTGAAAGAAGGAAGGGAAATGGATTATATCTTTAGCAATTTTCTCCTCTACATGTGAAATGAAATTACCATATATATGATCATCGCTTTGCACAACAGGGTGAACATCATTAAGAGTTGAAGTAGGTTGATAAAGAGATCCATGAAACAAGGAATCATGAGACATAGATGGAAAATTTTTAAGGGTAATCCCTTGAGGAAATCCTCTTGGAAATACTGAGAGGGGGGTGAATTAGTATTTATTTTCAATTGTTAATTATTGTGAGTTAGATTCTTCACAATTAAAGACAAAGAGGTGTATAATGATAATGTTAAGGATTAATAAGAACTTCAATCCCCTTTTTAATAATAGTATACAATAGATGAGTGAGGGCACCAACGCTTTAATGAAACAAGCACCAACCTTTTGCCAAGCACCAACTTGGACTTTGATGAGGCTTCGACCTCTAGGGCTTTAACTCTATCTTCTCAAGGCACCAACCTTGTGTTTAGGAGCTTCTACTCCAAGGACACCAATCCTTATTTGCTTGGTTTAATAGAGAATTTCAATAGTGCTTACATATTCATCACTGTATTATTTCTTCCAAAGTTCTTCACTGACTTCACTTTCCACTTGTCTTCAAATTTTTCATACCTCTAATATCAAGTATGTGATCAATGTTTTGAGTCCCTCAAGGTCACATGCCTGATTTACTAGTCCATACACTGCACCGAGCTACTGTGACTATCAAGGATGCCACAGGTATCTTTAAATCATTACTACAATAATCTGCTCCCCAAAATATTCTTAATGGTGACTGCTCTTAATTAGTTAAAATTCTGCTGTTATAGGTCCGGGCTCCACAAGTATGCCTTCAAGGTGTTTCTGCCTGAGCTACTAAAAAGGAGGTGCCATAGGTCCAAGTATATCCCTCTTCATGTCCGAGATTCTACAAACAAATTTCAAGCTTAAGGTAATGAAAGGTATCCGAAGTTTGTTTTTTTGTAGCCCTTCACAGATCCGTAGTTTTTCCAAGCTTCCAAACACTATTTACTTGGTTCAAGCTGCCAAGATACAGACCTCAAGTTTGTCCACTATTCATGTCATAGGTTTGAAAGGCTTTGCAGCCCCTTGTCATAGGTCCAATTTAAATTCTCCAACAAATCTGAGCCCTTATTATGGTGACTGTTCAATAGTCCACGTTTTATTGTTCACATTTTTGAGGTGAGCTACTACAGGTGGTTGTTTCAAAGTTTTTAACCTAACACAAAACAAAATATGCCCACACAATGAACCTCGGCCTCCTAAGTTCACGAGATGTGAACTCTTCACAATTTTGTATTTTTTTGTTATTCTTCACTGAATTTATTGCCCAGAAATGGAAGTACGCAACTTTATATATATAGTTGTTTGACTATCCGAAAATACACATCTGTTGAGGAAGGAGCTGTCATGAGGGCCGGCATGAGTATCTGAGCATAGGTCGGCTCAATATCATAAATATGTTTTTTTTTTTTTTTTAAACTTGAAAATTCGATATCTAAAAAAACTCTTGGAGTTTCTAGCCAAGTAAGAGCTCATTATAAAGCTAAAATTATGCTCTCAAAGGTAGTGTAGGTGTCATAGTGAAATTATTCCTCCAAGATAGCAAAATTTATTTTTCTTTATAACTGTCCTTGAATATTTATGTGCAAAAAGTGATTGGGACAACAAGAGGTCATCTCCATTGTTAGGCTTATCAATCATAGGGTCATGGTCTGGCTTCTCCTTCATCAACCTGTTCCCATCAATGAGAACTTGGATTAACAATCTCCCCCTTTGTCATTGGATGGAAATATTTTTCTTCTCTCCCCCTTTGACATCAATGGAAATGGGGTTCCAAAGTGCTCCCCCTGTCATGCTGCTCCCCCTAACATATTGTACCCTTGACATGCTGCTTGATTTAATGTGATGCAAGAGAAATGACCCCCATATTTTGGCGAAGATACTCAAATGCTTCTCATGGAAGGGGTTTTGTAAGGATATCAACAATTTTCTCTTTTGTATTGATGTATTCCAACCTGATATTGTGTTCAGCAAGTTGTTCACGGAGAAAGTGGTATTTGATTGGAATATGTTTGGTCCATGAGTGCATCACTGGATTCTTTGAAAGGCTGATGGCGCTAGTAATGTCACAAAAAATAGTAATTGGTTGCTTAGATTCTATGTTGAAATCCTTCAAGGCTTCCTTCATCCACAAAATTTGTGTACAACAATCAGCAACAGCTATATATTCAGCTTCAGTTGTATAAAGCGATATAGATGATTGCTTTTTGCTGAGCCAAGATATAAGAAAATCTCCCATAAAGAATGAATTTCCACTAGTACTTTTTCGATCATCCACGCTTCTGGACCAATCAACATCGGAGTAAGCTATCACAATAAGAGTTGAACTCTTAGGATACCAAACACCAAAATTAATCATTCCTTCCAAATATTTGAGAATTATCTTCACAGATGCTAGATGGGATTATTTAGGACTTGACTGAAATCTTGCTACCATTCCTACTGCTTGCATAATATCTGGTCTTGTAGCAGTTAAGTATAGGAGAGCTCCAATTATTGACCTGTAAAGAGTTGTATCTATGAGAGGAGTATCATCATCTTCGCTTAATTTACAATTTGTGGTCATCAGTGTGCTCATATGTGCACAATCTTCCATCCCATATCTTTTGAGCATGTCTTTAAGATATTTCTCTTGAGATATAAACATGTCTCCAGAGGTTTGAGATATTTGTAGCCCAAGAAAGTAGGAAAACTCACCAATCATTGACATCTCGAATTTTGTGGAAATATTTAGAGCAAATTCATGGCTCATTTCTTCATCATCGCTAGAAAATATTAGATCATCAACGTAAACAAGAGTGATCAGACGTTTTTCCTTGTCCATCTTCATGTAGAGATTGCTACCTACCACTCCCTTTTTGAAACCTTCTTGTTGTAGATAGTGATCCAACTTTGCATACCATGCTCTAGGGTCTTGTTTTAATCCATACAAGGCATTTTTTAGTTTGCATACAAATTCTTTTCCTTCAACAATATCAAATCCTTCTGGTTGCTCCATGTAAACTTCTTCCTTGAGATCTCTATTTAGGAATGCTTATTTTACATCCATTTGATAAACCTTGAATATTTTTGAGCAAGTAAATGCTAAAAAAATTCTTATGGCTTCCATTCAAGCTACTGGTGCAAAGGTTTCTTCGAAGTCAATTCCTTCAATTTGCGAGTATCCTTTGCAGACAAGTCTGGCTTTATTTTAGATTATTTTTCCATCTTCATTCATCTTGTTTTTGAATACCCATTTTTTTCCAATTATATTTTTATCTTTTGGGCAAGGTAGCGATTCCAAAGTCTCCTTTTTTTCGATTTGAGACAATTCGTCTTCCATGGCCTTTATCCAATAAGGATATTTTCTTGCTTGAGAAAAAAATTCAGGTTCTATTAAAGATAATAGAGCAACATCATTTTTACTTGGGGTGTTTATCATCGTTCTTTGAGTTTGAATTCCTTCATTTATATTTCTGATGACTTGTTCTTCTGGATGATGTCTTTGAATAAACTTAATCTTAGAGGGAGTTTGTGAAGGTTCACTTTGGGGTTTTCTATTCTCCTCTTATTTTTTAGATTCTTCTTCTTCACTTTTTTCAAAGAAAGGCTCAACTTCATGATCTTCAATTTTTTTTTCTCGAAGGCCTTCATCAATCTTCACATCAATTCTTTCCACTATTCTTCGTAGACGATTGTTGTAACATTTGTAAGATTTTCTCCTAGTGGAGTATCCAAGAAATATTCCTTCGTCAACTCTAGAATCAAATTTACCTGGTGAGTCATCGTTATTTTTTATGAAACATTTTCTTCCAAAAACCTTGAAATATTTTACTGAAGTAGGTCTTCCTTTCCATAATTCATAAGGATTCTTTGCATTATTTGGTCTTAGTTGAGTTTGATTTAAGGTATAAAATATGGGGCTAACTGTTTATCTTCAAAATTTTTTTTGCAAATCGGTTACTAGTATCATTTTCCTTGCCATTTCTTGAATGGTTCAATTCCTTCTTTCAACTACTCCATTTTGCTGGGGTGTCCTAGCATTAGATAGTTTTGTTTTGATTCCATGCTCTTTACAAAACTCACCAAATTATTTTGAGGTGAATTCTCCTCCCCTATCTATTCTAAGACATTTAATTTTAGAATCTTATTCATTATCAATGAGAGCCTTAATATTATTAAAACATTCAAATGCTTCAGATTTATATTTTATGAAATATATCCACATCATTCTAGTATAGTCATCAACAAATAGAGAAAAGTACCTTCCACCTTGTAGAGCTAGAGTTCTAGTTGGCCCACACAAATCTATATGAATGATTTCCAAAGGTTTTGATGTTGAGAACTCCTTAGTTTTGTAGGTAGTTCTGGTTTGCTTTCCATGTTGGCATGGGCCATATACAACTTGATTTGGTTTGCACATTTTTTGGAATGTCCCTTACTTCATTAATTTTGCTGATGCTGACTAGGTTATCAAAAATTGTATGCCCTAATCGCTTGTACCATAACCAACTTTCATCTGTTTGACTTAAGTAACATTTATCTTCTTGGATTCTACTGAGAATGTAAACATTATCAGGTGTTCTTACCCCTTTCAACACAATTTCTCTCGAGGATGAGTCTCTTATTTCACAATTATTTGTACTAAAGACAACATTATGTCCTTGGTCACAAATCTGGCTGACACTTAAGAGATTGTGCTTGAGACCTTCTACCAACAACGTAGTTTTAGCCTTTCCTAGTTCATTGACAAGGGTAGCAGTTCCATTTCCAGTGATTTTAGCAGATCCACTTCCAAAGGATACATTTCCATTTTCTTGTTCAATGAGATAAAATTATTTTGGTCACCTGTCATATGTCTTGAGCATCCACTATCCACGAACCAATGATTTTCTTCACTATGAGAACATAGAGCTAGGCCACATTTCTCAATTTTGAGATTTACGTTTTTAGCATTTTCCCTTTTGAGAGGAAAATTTTGTTTATTATGATCATAATTATCACATAATGAGCAAGACGGATCAGACTTAGCCAAAGGATTAAAGGAATTGTAAGTTTTGATTTTTCCTTGCTCTTTAGGGCCACGCAGTTGGTTTGTTTGATCATTCAACCTTGGTGCTTCATTCTTATGAGCCTTGCAATGCTTAGCTTGATGCCCAAAGTTTTTACAATTCTAACAATGCCCAAGAAAAATAGTTTGATACATGTTGTAGTATCCATAGCTTGAACCAACATTCTTCCTTGGAGTTTCTCTTCCTTCAATTCTTGGTTTTGAGATGGGAATTTTTCCCTCACAAGATGACTTTTCTTCTTTTGGATGGAAAGAGAGTACATTAGCATAAATTTTGGCATTATTATTTGTACTTGATGATTCTCCTTTGAAACCAATTCCAGACATGTCATGTTGAGGTCTTTGAGTATTAAGAATGTTGTCAAGAGCTAGAGAGATTTTCCGACTCGTTTTGACTTATTCTAATTCCTTTCTTAGAGATACTATTTTAGCTTCATGTTTTTCGCAAATATCATCCTTATCTTTTAGCTTAATGTTCAAGAAGTCTTCCCTTATTTTTGCTTCCTATCTTTCTATTTTGAGAGAAACTATCTTCTTTTGTATATTCTCATTTTCTTCAATGGAACTCATTAGCAAACTATTTATGTTTTTTTCATCTTCTAGTTCTGAGTCATCATCATTTGTAAATGCCATGAATAACATTTCTTTGCTTCCAACATAATTTCTTTCCTCATCTGATTCATCATCGCTTTCTTTGTAATGATGCACATTTCTAGTTGATTTCCTTTTATGACTATAGATTCATCTTCATCAGGCTCATATTGTTTGGAGAAGAAGTTCTTCTTATTAAATCCTTTATTTTTGCACATCATTCTTTTAGAGTCCTTTTCATCATCACTATCATGTTTATGAGGACATTTTGCAGCATAATGACCTATTCTTCCACAATTGAAACAAATAAGAGGGTAATTACCTTTTAGCTTAGATCCCCTTTTTAGTCTTCGTACAAATTGAGCTAATTCATTTTTAGTATCAAATTCATCTTTGTTGCGATTCCATCATTTTCCTTATTTTGTAGATCTTGAGGCTTTGAAAGTTGCTTCTTTTGAATTTGGGATCCCTTTTCTCATCTCATAGGAAATAAGAATTCCATGAAGTTCATCCATCTTGAGAGTATCTAGGTCCTTCATTTCTTCTATGGAACTTACTTTGGAGTCAAATTTGTCAGGAAGTGACCTCAGGATTTTTTGAACAATGGTGCTTTCTTCAATATTTTCCCCTAGTCCTTTAAGAGAGTTAACCACTTTAGCTACTCTGAGGAAGTATGATGAAATATATTCTTCATCATCCATTTTCAGACTCTCGAATTGTCTTCTATAGGTTTGAAGCATTTCCTTCTTAACTTTGGAGTCCCCATCATATATAGAAACCAATTTATCCCATACTTCTTTAGCTGAGTCACAATTCATGACTTCCGTAAATTTGGAATCGGTGATTCCACTAGTTATGGAATTTAAAGCTTTGGCATTAGAAGTTTATGCTTTTCATTCATCTTGATCAGTTGGAAAACTGGCGGGAACTTTGAACCCATCCAAAACAGAGTGCCATACTTCAGGGCCAAGAGAAATTAGATAGTAGGAAACCCTCTTTTTCCAAAAACTAAAATTTGTTCCATCAAATATAGGCAGTTTTCCTATTACTTCCATGTTCTTCATTGTGCCTAAGAATCCTTCTTCCAGCTGTTAGGCTGATAATGAAGAAGATGTCTCTTAAACCAATTGTTGGAAATTTTGAGAGGGGGGTGAATCAGTATTTCTTTCGAATTGTTAATTATTTCCAGTTAGATTCTTCACAATTAAAGACAGAGAGGTGTATAATGATAATATTAAGGATTAATAAGAACTTCAATACCTTTTTTAAATAATAGTATGCAATAGATGAGTGAGGTCACCAACCCTTTTAATGAAACAAGCACCAACTTGTTGCCAAGCACCAACTTGGACTTTGATGAGGCTCTGACCTCTGGGGATTTAACCCTATCTTCTCAAGACACCAACCTTGTATCTAGGAGCTCCTACTCCAAGGAAACTGATCCTTCTTTGCTTGGTTTAATAGAGAATGTGAATAGTGCTTACATATTCATCACTGTATTATTTCTTCAAAAGTTATTCACTGACTTCATTATCCACTTGTATTCAAATTTTTCATACCTCTAATATCAAGGTGATCACTATTTTGAGTCCGTCGAGGTCACAGCTCTGAGGTACTAGTCCATCCACTTCACTGAGCTGCTGTGACTGTTAAGGATGCCATAGGTATCTTTAAATCATTGCTACAATAATCTTCTCACCAAGCTATTCTTAATGGTGACTGCTCTTAATTAGTTAAAATTATTCTTCTATAGGTCTGAGCTCCACAAGTGTGCCTTGTAGGTGCTATTGTCTGAGCGTCTAAAAAGGAGGTGCCATAGGTACAAGTATAGCCCTCTTCATGTCTGAGCTTCTACAAACAGGCTTGAGTTAATGAAAGGTATCCAAAGTTTGTTGTCCTGTAGTCTCTTCACAAATCCGCAATTTGTCCAAGCTTCCAAACACTGTTTAATTGGTTCAAGCTGCCAAGATACAGACTTTAGGTCTGTCCACCATTATTGTCATGGGTCTGAAAGGCTTTGCAGCCCCTTGTCACAGGTCTGAGGTAAATTCTCCAACAAATCCGAGCCCTTACTATGGTGATTGTTCAATAGTCCACGTTTTATTTTTCACAGTTTTGAGGTGAGCTGCTACAAGTGGTTGTTTAGAAGTTTATAACCTAACACAAAACAAAATATGCCCACAGAATGAACCTTGGCCTCCTAAGTTCACGAGATGTGAACTCTTCATTGTTTTGTGTTTTTCTGTTATTCTTCACCGAATTGATTTCCGAGAAATGGAAGTATGCAACTTTATATGTATAGTTGTTTGACTATCTGAAAAGACACATCTGTTGAGGAAGAAGCCATCATGAGGATCGACATAATTATCTGAGCATAGGTCATCTCATTATCAGAAATATGTTTTTTTTTCTTTTTTAACTTGAAAATTCGATATCTCAAAAACCACTTGGATTTTCCTGCCAAGTAAGAGCTCATTATAAAGCTAAAATTATGCTCTCAGAGGTAGTGTAGGTGTCATAGTGAAATATTTCCTCCAAGGTAAAAAAAATTATTTTTCTTTATAACTGTCCTTGAATATTTATGTGCAGGAAGTGATTGGGACAACAAGAGGTCATCTTCATTGTTAGGCTTATCAATCATAGGGTCATATTCTGGCTTCTCCTTCATCAGCCTGTTGCCATCAATGACAACTTGGATTAACAAATCCTACTTTCAATTAAATCATATTGAAGACTTGAGTTATACATATTGATGTGATATTGAAAAACTATGGGATCAACCTTCACCATAGATTTCTTGTGGTTATCGAACCATTCCAAGTTCTCAACCATAGGATCTAAATCATTAGAATGAGATGAAGGTGGGAGAGAGGGAGAAATAATTTTTTTTTTCATGTTTCTCAACATTAACATTATCAAAAGGAGGGACATAATTGGTACTGAGAAAGGGGGAGGATAAGGAACAAAAGGAATAGTAGGTTCCTCCTCACAAATTTGGGGTGTCTCATGATTAGCATAAGTTGGGAGATTAGAATCATTGAAGGGTTTGGATTCAAAATATTTCAAGGTAAGTAGAATAAAACTCTGGAAATTTTATGTGATGAAATCCAAATCAATCATTCTGTTGGTAAATTCATAGAAAAGGTGAAGAAATTGATTTATCAAATCCTCTAGAGGTTCACTAGGTTTCATTCTAAGTTTATCAATTCTATCACAAACATCATGAAAATCATACGTTTCAAAGTCTTGATGAAGCTCCATAAAAATTTCTTCGAATGAATGAATGGAAGTAGTAAGTAAATTCTGACACCATTTATTAACTCAACCTTCAAGAGTGAGGGTGAACACTTTATTAGCAACATATTCACAATAAATTTCATAATATTTAGAAAATTGGAGAAGCAAAGATATATGTTGAGCTATGAATGTTTCACCCTCGCCATCAAACTTCAACTTAGACAAGCCATCAATTAATTCCATGGGGAATGAAATATTTTATCTATTAGAAAAACACTCTGGGATTATGACTCCGAAAAGAGCCTTTTCAGATTACATATTCAAAACAAACTCAACAAGCATAACTTATAATCACCCCTCCTTAGCACCAACTGTTGACAGTGTTGGAAATTTGTCAACTAAGGGGGTCTCCCTGATGTAAATTCCCAAATAGATCTCACATTGTTTGGAGTAGGAACCCCAACCAAAAATACAAATAGTTTCCATTATCCTTAGTATTTTACTTGGATGCCATTATTAAAATAAGAGGTTATAAAAACATTCTTTGAAACAATAAAATAATTTAACACTGTGAGACATACAATTGTGATGTATAAATTGTAATTTCATCATAAGGAAAGAGACAGTGAGCCTCGAGAAGAAAATTAATAGTACTATCCTAAAAGAGACACACAATAACATAAGAGGATCGCTAGTTAACCTGTAAATTAGGTCACAAGACAACAATGATCATAAAACAAAATAAAACACACCTTCAATAATATAAGTACCAAATCCATCGAAATAGTTCAATTTACTTAGTACATATTAACAAAACATATATTGTAAACATATAAAGAATAGTCCTACGATATTAACAATATATGCATGAAAATGTGTTGGCTCATCGAACTTCATATATTAAATGGAAATGCCAATATATAGAAATATAATGCTGCCACGCTATCCCTAATAGTGTAACATTAAGTCACCACTTGCTCCTCTTAAGAAATATCTTCTCTCCTATGCCAATGCTAGAGAAGCCAAGGTGGGAAGTTCCAGTCCTAAAAGTTATTTTTCTTGATTTCAGAGGGTGTATTTATAACAAATAATGCGACTCTCCACCTCCCTTGTGACTCTTAACTTCCCTCATGAATCTTGAGCTTATACAATGAATTTTCAAATTCGGACATGACATTTGAGCTCTTACATGACATTAAGACTCAATAGTGACTCTTTTCATTCCATGTGAGACCCTTGGTCTTCCACATATTTTACATTTTCTCATTTGGGAAAATTACACAATTTAATTCCACAAATGATGTGGTAATACATTATGACACATTTGACTCTTGAGATGACTCTTGACAATAATGACATGGAACTTCATGATGATGTGGCTTTTCCAAGTTTCTCCTTTTGCTTCTTTCTTTTGCATATTCATGATGAATATTACATTTTCTTTGTCTTCTTCCTCCAAAGGGTTGATTGATATGGAGCCTTCATGCAAATTTGATCTTTCATCTTCTGTCATAAGCTATTATCCCTTCATCTTCTTACTTGAAGACTTCTTCATGATTCCATCTTCATAAGCATCTTACAATATAATCTCCTTCTCTTCCTCTCCAAGCATCATCCTATCATGTCAAGATATAGTAGCTACAAATGAAATATTCTCATGAAAAGACGACATCAATCCAAAAAATCTCATAGTCTAACTTGCTTCATGAAAACCATTGGTTTACCTAAAACTGTGTACTGGACCAGGAGGAAGGTTTAGTGATTGAATAGTGCACAATTCCAGAGGGCAAGAGTAAGGGACTCAGGCTTGAAATTGTGCAATGTACAATTATAGAGGCCTAAGAAGGTGGGTTTCGCAGTTAAGGGTCATGGCAAGGCAAGATTTTCCCACTCTGACTGTGCAATGCGCAATTTTGGAGGAAAACTAGGCATATGGATTATGTAGTTGTGCAATTCAGAGAATTAGAGAGAGATATTGTTGGGTGCAACTGCACAAAAGAGGTTGATGTAGGGTTGAATTGTGCATTTTTGAGGAGCAGGAGGTTGATCTTACGCATAATGACTATAAAATTTGTAGTCCTTGGGGTTATGGGTTGTGGATTGCACAACTCCAATATGTAGGATATGCTTCTTGAAGCGTGAAACATCACAATTCATATTTCAGGGAGGCAATTTGAAAGAAGGTTGACTAAAGAAGGATAAGCTCTAAAAAATGACTAAGTGCAGGACCAAAGAAAAATGATATTGAACCACAAAAAGACTTGAACATTATCACACACTTACAAATGATCAACTACTCGAAAATGAATCATTTACGATCCACAATCATGTCCTCATCGGAAAAATAAGATAACAACACTTACCTCCAAGTGTGACACTTAGGATACACTTTGTGACGACAATGACGATACTGGTATGATAGTGCATGAAACTTAAGGAATCAGTATAATACATGTCGATATGATAAATAGGACCCACCAACACCGAAGTTAACTCTTGAAATGAATCCAAAACTATGAGCACAACATGTGACACTTCCTATGCCAAAAATATGACACTTGCGATGACATTTGAAAAACAAAAAAAAGTGGAGGAAACACATGCCATAGCAAAGAGGACACAAATTTTCCACTTGTATAAGTGAAAGCAAGAAAAAAAATCACAAAAGTGAAAACAACACTAATGAAAACCAAAGCGCACAAAAGTGCAGGTGATAAAAATCAATTTGAAAGATGATGTGATCACAAATGACAGTGAGGGAAATGTTAATTGGGATTGTCCATTTAATGGCAATAAGGACTACGTAATATATGTCTCTAGGAATTGTGCAATCAATGTCCTTAGTGACTGCACAAGCACAACCTCTTGGGACTATGCAGTCATCAACCACTGAGAGTTGCACGATGACAGTCTCCTTCCTTTGCATAGTCATTATCAGCTAGGGTTGGACATGGTTTGAATTTCTAATATGCATATAAACTACTAAGCTTACTTGTAAGAAAAATGCTTGTGACTACATCAAAAGTTAGGCATGTGTAAGAAAGTGACTATGATAGTTAAGAAACATCAACCAACCAGGAAGTGAGTACAAGCAATTGAGGAATGACAAATCATAGGATCACAAGTAGGATCCAAGTGTATGAAATATTTTGGAGGGTGTTTATCGCAGCGATAATATATACCAATTGCAATTTGTTTTCCTTTGCCTCTTTTATCTCAAAGAATTTATCAGTGATATATTCTAGGTGCTTCTCTATTGTTTCCTATTGACCTTGCACTAAGCTTAACTACTCATAAAAATTTAGCTAAGGAAGAAGAAGAAGCATTTAACTTCACCTGATTGATGAGGTTCGTGAGGCATCCATTAAATCCTCTAAAAAATTACTAATGGAAAGGGAATCTTGAATTGTAGGATCACCCATTAGCATAGTATCATCAACAAATTACTAGTTTCAGATGAGTAGGTCCTCCATGTATATTTTAATTCATTTGATGTTTCATTTAGAAACTACTACTTTGATCACCCTTACCAAACTTTTAGAAACTAGGATGAAAAAGAAAGTGGGGAGAGGGTCTCCATATCGTATTCCTTTAAAATGCATGAATCTTATTGAGGGAAATAAATTTAATAGGATTGAAGAAAATGTCATAGAAATAATAGTAAATATCCAACTTTTCCAAGAGATAGAAAATACGAAGGTAAACAAGATTTTTTGAACCAAGAACCAAGTAGATAAGCCTGGATTCATGAGATATCCCCATTCTTTTATTACTTTAAGAAATGAATAACCTTGTGTGTTACCAGTATAACATCTAGGTTCTCTCTGGCCTCTACATATCTTATCAGTTCCTATGCATTTCTCTACTTAGGAGAAAGAATTAAAATATTTTCTTTGAGTTGAAAAGGGCTACTGAAGTTTTGTGTGATTCCTATCCTACATATAGGATTTCGTTTCCTAAGAGGGGAAAGGGGGCTTGGAAGAAGGCATATGTAAAGTCGCCAAGTCCAAGTACATTTGTTTCTAGTGTTTCCTTATTTTCATCTCCACCTCTGCATGAGTCATTTCCCTCATTAATGCTTCATTTTGTTCTAGGGAAACCGAAGACATGATGTCTCATAAAATTTATGGTTTCATATTCCCTTTTAGGTAGAGTATTAGAGAGAAGAAAGTGGTAGTAATGAATCAACCCATTCTCTGCTTCCTTATGATCTGAGATCTTCCAACTATTTGAAGCCTTGAGGTAGGATATATGGTTGTGTTTCCTATGTTGCATCATTGACTTGTGAAATAATTTGGTATTATTTTCCCCTACTTGTAATAATATAAAATTTGATTTTTTCTTCCAAATAATTTCCTTCTATTTAAGTGAGGATGCGGGATTCTTTAAATACCATATCTTATCACCACGCCTCTCAAATTATGGTATGCTCTAACTCACTAATTCTTTCTTCCAATTCTTGATTGGTTTGGAAGACGTTTCTTCTTTCTTATTTGTTCCACTTTTTTAATCTTAAATTAATATATTTTAGTGTTTTCTTGGTTTGGAAGATGTTTCTTCTTTCTTATTTATTCCATTTTTTTAATCTTAGATTAATATATTTTGGTTTTTGATGGAAGAAAAATATTGTTGTTCTTAGATAGTAGTTCATCTCATTTCACTAGCTTTTGATGTTGTTATAAAATAATAGATGCAAAATAAAAAAAAAATTCCAAACCTAAATAACCTATTATTAAGGATGTACTTTGATGTTCAAATCCACAAATAGTCCAATAATCCAATCTTGCTAATTGGTGCATGGTCTTTCTATTAACATGAGTGAAACATTTCCATTAATCGAGTTTCATTAGCACCAAAAATAAATCTTAATTCCTAATACCCAAAAATCTTGTTAAGTGACCTAAAACATTTATGTTAATCATGTTCTTTCTACACATGCCAATTTATATCTTGGATTTCTACTACCAAATATTGGTGATTGAATCGTCGGATTCTAACAATGGGTCATGGGTTTGTTATAAAAATTTAAATTATGAAAATGAAAACACTTAGCAAAAAGTCCCAAAATCCCAAAATATGAGAACCAGAGCAAAATGTTTGTTACTTGGATATTGTAAATTCTAAATTCGGTCAATATCTGGATTTTATAAAGTGAACAAATAAATAAATTAAACAATATATAATTTCAAATAAAATAGATAAATAAAATAATAAAATAAAACAAAACAAAATAATAATAAAAATTAATACAATCCACGTCATTGTGATGTCAACACATTTAGTGCAATTATTTTCCAAGTGGATCGATAAGACACAATATCTGTGAAAACATGCAAAGAGTTAGGATTTGTGTGCCAAATTTATAATGAGAAAATATTTCTATTATTAAAATGACTTCAGTGATCGCAAAATGATGATAGCATCAAAATTAAGAAATTATTAAAGTAAAAGAACTTAAGTTGTATATGTAAATAAAAATAAATGATATACTAATTTATGACTTATTAGGTAAAAAAAATAAAATTGAAAAATCTAATCTTACAAATTGAAGGTAAAAAAATTAACCAGAATAAAAATTAAAATAAAATTTGGAGAGAGTTATTTATTTTATTTATAAGTAAAATAAAAAAGAGTGATTATTGAAAGCATTAACATGAACTTAGATTGACCATATGACTTTTACTTTGGATTAAAGTAACATAAACCCTTTACTCTATTAAAATAAAAAAAAACTAAACTATGGCACTTCCTAGAGAGAACGTAGAGTATAACTAATAATTTTTTTTTCTATTTTTAATTATTATTTATTTTTAAAATATATATATATATATATTTTTAATTACTATGTATTACTTTTCTTTTATTTTCATTTATGTTACCTTTAGAATACACTTAATTTAATTTTCCACACTTATTTTAATTTCATATTTCGAAAAGAAAATTTTTATCATCACCAATTGACCCACATGATATAATTTCACCTTTTGAAAAGAAGATGTTTATTATCACCAATTGACTTAATCCCATGATATATACAAGTTTGTTCAGGTGCAGCTTATTTGGTGATCAAAATAAGGTGGGTTTTGAAAAAACTGAGAGATACACAGTTCAAATATCCTTAGATACTTAGACTTTAGATTCCTATAAATTAATTCACTGGTAGTTATGTTGTTGAGTAATTATTATCATATCTATGATACTTTTTATGTAAATTTAAACTTCTATTTTTGTATTAGTTTGACAAAGACATCAACATATTATAAAACAAGAGCTACGTAGTAACTAATATTTACTTTAACTTAAATATAATTTAATTAAACTAAAAAAACAATAATACATAAAAAAAATTATTATAAATCCCAAAATTAAGAAATATGTTTATATATATGTGTGTTTTTATGTTATATATATATATATATTTATATTCAAAAATATTTCTAATATAATAATAAGTTATCTTATATTGAAAATATTGGAAAAATTATAATTCATGAATAGAAAAGAAAAAAATCCAAAATTAAGAAGGTTAAATAAAAAGGAAATAAAACTAAAAACAAAAAATTAGTAATTACTAGAATTAAAAGTTACTAAACAGCCTATAATAAAACTTCAATCAATGATTTTACAAATAAATGAATTTAAATAATAACAACAATAATAAAAATAAAATTTTCAATATTAAACTATAAAATAAGTGGCAAAATTTTTTGATTAAGAATAATAAAAAAAAAAAAAAAAAAAAAAAAACAAAAAAACACTAAAAACCAGTTTCTCTCAACCATAGGTACATCTGCTGATAAATTCTTTTATTTAATTCTCCAGCTTGCTTTCGGTGAAAATTTTGAATAATAATCTAACCCATTGAAATTAATTAGTAAAAGATAAGTCCTCTCGGATTATATACATATATGAAAAGAAAATAAATAAATAATTTCCTGTCTCTGCAATACAGAAGCATGTCGCTTCTTGCATACACTATATTCTTCCACCAACTTTTAAATTTTCTGCAATCCTTTGCTACCAACTTTTAAATTTTCTGTAACCCTTTGCAACTGATATTCACCCATTTTCAGTTTGGAAAATGGATATCTATTGGATTTGCTTTCCAACATTGAAATGAAGGAATGTTTGGGTGACATCAGGACAATGGAACTCCAAAGCACGTGAATCTAATCAAAAGAGACAAGGTTCAGATGGATGACAATCTCATATTTGAGTATTTAACAGTATATTGTACTCGTATTTGAATCTTGGCCAGATGAATGTATTATACTCCGAGTGAATGCAATTTCGAAATTTTTTAAATTTCGAAATTGCATTCACTCGGAGTATATATAATACATTCCTTTTTGCCAAAACTCATTCATAGCATTATAAATTATTTTCCCAAGACTCAAAATAAAATGAGATAGATAGTGCTTTTTTTTTTTTTCTCAGAAAGAAAAAAACGCTGTTTCTTTCAGATAGATAGTGCTTGTATATATGTGTGGGTATAACAGTAATATACCTGGGGTGGATCACAGTAACCTATGATAAGATAGGTGGTTTTTCTCAATTGGATTGGATATATAGATATATTAGTTTTGTTGACAGTTTTTTATAATTGGATGGATAGTGCTATTCTAAATTGTATTGTAAATTGAATTTATTAAGAATTATTATTATCTAAATTTAAGATTATGGTCAAATTAGAATACCAAATTAATATATGAAAATTTTATAATTTTTTTACCAAAAAAATACATATTTTTAATTATTAAATCTACCCAAATTTAATATACAACACTTTATTATCTAATATTAAAATATTCAAAATACTAACATCAAGTAAATATTAAACTATTTAAAATATTAACATTAAGTAAACACTTGAAAGCCAAAAGGTTAGACAAAAGTATAGTCATTCGAGTTTATTCTTGTACACCACATTGGCTTCTCCATGCAAGAATTATGTTTATGTTGATGGGCGTAAGAAAACATACTATCTTATAAACATATAAAAGATTGCTTTTTTGGGCTGAATTTTTAACCACAGGAGGAAATGTTTCTAAAATAACCTCGACAAATATATTGATTCTAATATAAATTTTCCATTAGGATAATTATTGAACAACACTGAGGAAAACAAAAATATACTTCTAACACAAAGAGAAAAATCAAAACAAATACCCTACAAAATTCACATACGCACACAGTGGGAAGCAAATTCACCGTTATCATTCAAAAGCATCATAACTGTTGTTCTGGATTTACAAAAAATTATTCATTGTGCTATTACACACATAACACGCCTTTGCTGTCTTTTTCATTGGTTGTTACACACATAGATTCACTTGTTGTTACACACACAGCATTTGCTGCTACACACAGTCTTATGTTGCAGCTACACACACAACTCTTTTTTCTCTTGGTATACACAGTCTTCTGTTGTTTTTCTATACACTCCCTATTTTGCCATACACTTCGTCTTTGCTTTACATAAGATTTCATTATATATATATATATATATATATATATATATATATATATATATTGTAAACATGAAAATAAAATCGATGTTAAAAAAAACATTATTAAATAAAACTATCTAACATAAAGCATTAAAACCAAAATTCAAACTTTGCCATATCACGGCTCTTAAATGTAGTTAGGTGAATGGTGCTAAGGGAGGAGGTAACGTGGTGAAGACCATGATTTGGTGGATTGGAAGAGGGCTATGGTCAGGTTGCTGATGCAGGGATTTAAACCCAAAAATTTAATGTACGATTGAGTGCACACCAAAAAAAGAAATTGTTGTTGTTCCCATCCTTCAGTTTCAAATCAAAATTAAAGCTTGTTGTCCTGCTGCTTAGGTTTGCAGTTGGAATTAATTTCCAACACTCCCCCTTAATTAAAACTATTGTTCTCTTGCATACCTAGACATTTTCTGAGATAATTAAAACTTTTTTCCCTAATGGTTTTGTCAAGATATCAGCAAACTGCTCTTCTTTTCTGCAATGTTGCAAAACAATTTCTCCATTGTTCACTAATTCTCTGATGTAGTGATACTTTTCATCAATCTGTTTTGTTCTCTTATGAAACAATGAATTATTGGATAAAGCTATTGTTGAGTTGTTATCACAATAAACTGTTGTGCCTTTTACTTGTTCATGACACAAACTTCTTAACATTCTCCTCATCCATATTGCTTCACGTGCTGTTGTTGTAGCTGCTACATACTCTGTCTCTACTGTTGATAAGGACAAAATTGGATGTTTCTTATAAGCCCATGAGATGACTCTTGATCCCATATGAAAATCATATCCATAGGTGTTTTTCCTGTCATCTATACTTCCAGCCTAATCACTGTCAGTATATCCAATTAATTCAAATTTTTTTAAAGAGGTGTATAAAATTCCATACCTCTTTATTCCTTTCACATACCTTAGAATTATTTTTGTTGATTGCCAATGTGTCTCCTTTGGTGTGTCCATAAATCTAGAAATTAAACTCACAGCATGTATAATATCTGGCCTAGTTGCAGTCAAATACATAAAGCTGCCAACTATGCTCTTATAAAAACTTGGATCAAAATCCTTACTGTTGTCTTCTTTGTTTAGTTTCAATCCCATCATTGTAGGAGTAATTGCTGCCTTCCAATCCTACATATTAAGTCTTTCCAAAACTTCTTTCACATATTTAGCTTGAGAAATAAAAATCTTATTTTCATTTTTCTCTACTTCTATCCCTAAGAAGTATCTCAGCAATCCCATATCAGTCATCACAAATTATTCCTTCATGACTGTTTTAAAGTTCTCAATGAGGTAAGCATCATTACCTGTGAATATAACATCATCAACATACAAAACAAAATGAGCATATTACCATATTTTTCCTTGATGTATAATGTGGGTTCTCCTTCACATTTCTCAAACCCATTTTCCAGTAGATAGGCATCTATCCTACTGTACCATGCTTCTGGTGCTTGTTTAAGCCCATACAAAGCTTTCTTCAATTTGCATACCTTGTTCTCTTGGCCTTCTTTCTCATAGCCCAGATGTTGTTCAACATAAACCTCTTGCATTAATACTCCATTTAGGAATTTTTATTTCACATCCATTTGGTAAAATTTCCACTTATGTTGTGCTACTATGGACAACACTGCTCTTACTATTTCCAATTTTGCAACTGGTGCAAATGTTTCCACATAGTCTCCTCCTTATTGCTGCTTGTAGTGTTTGAAAACAAATATGGCTTTGTGTCTTTCAATCTTACCTTCAGCATTGATTTTGGTTTTATAACTCCATTTCACTCCAATAACTTCCTTACCTTTTGGGAGATCAACTAATTTCCATGTTTTATTCTTCTCTATGACATTTATTTCTTCATCCATAGCATCTATCCATTTCTTATCTTCTACTGCTTTTTCAAAATAAATAGGATATTCTACATGACAATATAAAGAAAATAAAGAGTTCATACCTTCTTCTTGCTCATAAATTTCATTCAGACTTCTAAATCTAGTTCCTCTTTCACTTGTTGAATTTGTGCTTGTAGAAGCACTCAAATCTACTCCTTTTGATGTGCTTGGAGAAGCACTGTCATCACTTCTCAAGGGTGTTCTCATACCTTCTTGTCGTGTCCCATGCTGTCCTTGTGTTGGTGGAGGTAGTGTTGCTAATGAAGGATTTTTTCAACGATTTCTTCCTCATATTCAACATGAGACAAACAAATTTTTACATTCATTGTTTTCTCAATGCTTCCCTCCCAAGCTTCTTCCTCAATAAACTATACATCTTTGCTTATCATAAATTTCTTGGTAGATGGGTTATACAATTTGTATGCCTTGGATTTTTCACTGTATCCAACAAATATGCACTTCTTCCTCTTGTTTTCCAACTTCTTTCTTATTTGATCCGAAATGTGTGCATAAACCACACAACCAAAAACTCTCATGTGGGTGACATGTTGTTTCATGATGCTCCATGCTTCTTCTGGAGCTCTTTTCATTACACTCTTTGTTTGACATCTATTCAAGACATATGTTGCACAATGTACATCTTCAACCCAATATTCGTTTGGAAAATGTTTTGTCTTCAACATGCTTCTTACCATGTCCGTGTTGGTTCTGTTTTTCCTTTTAGCAACTCCATTTTTCTTAGGTGTACACCTTGCTGTAAATTGCTTATGAATTCCATTTTCTATGCAAAAACATAAAAATTATTTGGAGATATATTCTCCTCCTCTATCAGTCCTTAGGAGTTCAATATGCTACCCACTTTGATTCTCTACGAGAGCCTTAAAGTGGCAGAACTTTTCAAACACTTCACTCTTCAACTTCAAGAACTATACCCATGTTTTTCTTGTGTAATCATCAATTAAGGTTAGCATATAGTGGCTACCTGCTAATGATGGTGTTTTCATTGGTCCACACAAATCTGAATGGACTATTTCTAATACTGCTTTTTCCCTTGCTTTTTCCTAATGGAAAGATCTCTCTGTGTTGTTTGCCCAAGATGCAGCCATCACATAGGCTATCTATCTTCTCAATCAATGGTAATACCTTTATCATTCCTTTTCTGTGAAACAAATTTAGACCTCCAAAGTTGATATGTCCAAATCTCAAATCCCATAACCATTTTTCATCCTTTTCTACTCTTTGGAATGTCTCTTGTGTCACTGCTGCCATTGTAGCTCATTTCTTCAAATCTTCTCTCATCTTGAGAGGAAACATTCTGTTTCTTGTCATCTTCACTTGTGCAATGTATTGATTTCTTGGTGGTTTATCCATGATGGTGCATACATCATCTTCAAAGAATACATTGTAGCCTTTCTGAATGAGTTTTCCAATGCTCAAAAGGTTACACTTCATACCAGGCACATAGTATACATCTGATATGGATATCGTTTCTCCTTTCCTTGTCAAAACGCTTACTTTGCCTTTCCCCATGATAGAGACTTTACTATTTGTCCCCAATGTTACTTGAGACTTAACATTTTCATATAACATGGAAAACATAGAGATGTTTCCAGTTATATGGTTATTACATCCGGAATCTAGAAACCATATATCTTCATTTTTCTCTTCAGCCATATTACATGCTTAAAAAAAATTCTCTTGACTCATAGTATCTTTAGTAAAATTAGCACTGGGTATATTACCCATGTCACTTTGTTTCGTCCTACATTCACTGGAATAAGCCCATACTTCTTACAGTAACGACATTGGACTTGGGATTTATCATACCTTTGTCCATGGCTTGATTTTGTCCACCTTGTTGGTTGTTTCCTTGGCTTTGATTCTGACTTTGATTTCTTCCCCTTCCACTTCTACTTGCGGGGATGTTTCTTCCTCTTCGGTTCTGGCTTCTACTTCTACATTTTCCTATGTAGTTTGATCTGACTTGACCTCTTCCTCTTCCAAAGGAAATTTGGGTCTTGAAGGCATTCTCCAAAGATGAGTTTGTTGTTCTGCCCAATCTTTGTTCATGTGTCATCAATGATGCATGAAGCTCATCAACAGTAAACATTAAGAGATCCTTTGTCTCTTCAATGGTTGTTACTATCACATCAAATCTTGAGGGTAAGCTCCTCAATAATTTCTCCAATATTCTTCTTTCTTCTACTATCTCTCCATGAGATCTCATTCAGGTAACCAACCCGATCAACAAAGTGAAGAATGAGTCTATTGTATTAGAATCCTTCATGCAAATGACTTCAAAATCTCTTCTCATTAATTGAAGCTTTGTTATCTTTACCTTCTCCATTCCTTGGTAGGTTGTCTGGAGGGTATCCCATGCATCCTTGGACTTCTTTGCTACTGTAATTCTTGGAAATATGCTTTCATGCACTACTTGATAGAGATAGAAGAGGGATTTTGAATCCTTCTTCCTATTACTCTTCAGCAAATCCTTCTCCGCCTGTGTCAAGGCATTCAATTCTTGTTCATATGTTGGTTCTTAAAATTCGTCTTCAACTAGCTCCCATAAATCTTGAGAGGCAAACAGGGCTCTCATTGTGATTGCCAGTAGTCATATTTCTTCCCGTTGAATTGTGGGATTTGAGTATTTCCCATACTCGTGCTTGTGGTGGCTCCTGCCATTTCTAGCTTATAGAACTATGGTAAAACTTGACTTTGTTTTTAAAAACAAAATTTCTCACTGCTGGAGAGATACACTGTTTTTTGACAAATACATGACTTGGTGAGCTTTCACACTACTGGAAAGAAGTTTCAACAATATTCTTCTTCCTTCATCTTCTTTAGCAACGGCTGAGATCCTGAACTAGCTCTGATACCATGTTGGAATTTCTAATAATTCCTGAATAACAATGAGGAAAACAAAATTCCTCTTCTAACACAGAGAGAACAATCAAAACAAATACTCTGCAAAATTCACACACAGACAGTGGGAAACAAACTCATTTTTTATCATTCAAAATTTCCTGTCGTTACAAAGCATCAAAACTGTTGTTCTGGATTTACAAAAAAATCTTCATTGTGCTATTACACACACAATGCTCCTCTATTGTCTTTTTCATTTTCTGTTACACACACAACATTCCCTTGTTGTTACACACACACCTTCACTTGTTATTACACACATAGCTTCATTTGTTGTTACATACACAAAATTCATTTGATGTTACGGACACAGCATTCATTTGTTGTTACACACACATCATTTGCTGCTACACATAGTCTTATGTTGCTTCTACACACACAGCCCTCTTTTCTATCGACATACACAGTCTTCCGTTGTTTTTGCATACACTCCCTCTCTGCTTTACATAACATTGTTGTATATATATATATATATATATATATATATATTGTAAACATGAAAATAAAATATAATTTAAAAAAAAAAAACATTATTAAATAAAACTATCTGACATAAAGCCTTAAAACCAAAATTCCAACTTTCTGATATCACGGCTCTTAAATGCAGTTAGGTGAATGGTGTTAAGGCACGAGGTAACATAGTGTAGACCACGATTTGGTGGATTGAAAGGGGACTATGGCCAGGTTGTTATTGCAGGGATTTAAAATCAAAAATTTAATGCATGATTGAGTGAACACGAAAACAAGAAATTGATGCTTCTTTTGTCCTTCAGTTTCAAATAAAAATTAAAGCTTGTTGTCCTGTTGCTCAAGTTTGCAGTTGGAATTAATTTCCAACATGTTTTTGGGTTGCGTAACTACAACAAAATATAGCAACCCTGATCGAGAAAACGATAGCCATACTTGTCACATTCACTAGCCCATCACTGAAGATCGAAACCTGTTTTTACCAATACTGTACCATAGAAACCATGCTCTATATTATTCAGAGACTCTCTGCCAATGGCCATGTTGAACATCAGATTTAAACCTCCATACGTTTCCATTTCCGTTTCTGTTTGCTGCGATCTCGTTTCCGCTTACAATCTTCGTTTGAAGTGAAGTGGTGAATCTCAAAGTGGGAAGCTAATCGCCACAGATGTACACGTTCAGAAACTTATCATGGGTGTAAGTTATCCATGCTTGGATATCGTATTCGCTCTTGAAATTGATGGCATACTGGTCTAGATAGGTGATAAATGTGGAGATTATGCCAGAATCATTGATTCCTACATGCTTGTCATCGGGATCAGTAGTCTCTAGGCTCTTCCTCATGTCGAATTATATTGCAATCAACGTAGAACCACCAATCGCGTTCAAAATCTCATTCGTGAAGTAGTTGAAGAGGCCCAACCATTGGCTAGAGCTCTTATCATGCATAGAAAGTTGTGAAGTTATGACGAAAGCCAGACCCTCCCCGCCACGTTGGGAGTCTTGCTGAATGTTGAAAAGGAATGAGATACTGAAACCTATTCCGTAATATGTGATTGTTTTCTTATATAACACCCTTCCAAACTTATTTGATAGGGAAGATGGATCACTACTTGTATCTGGCATGACTTCCAGGCCAGAATATATCAAGCTGGCACTGCCAAACAAGCTAAAATCGGTAGTGTTAGCGACATTCAAAGAAGGAAAATCAATCCAAAAAATAGAAATGTTCTCTCTCACCATACATACAAGGATTATTGCTTGTAGGAAACCCATACATTTTAATGTCAACAAGGTGTAAATTCAATATGATGCAAATGCTGAAATAACCACTTGCAGGCCAAGTGAGAAAGATCGCAATGGGTAGCTATCACCAAAATTTAATGGAATGAATAGTGGGCAAGGCCTCTTACTGGTGAACGATCAAAGAAGTCGAAGCATTATTGGCTGTCGTGAATGCACATAAAGTCTTTATGTCGAGTTCGAGATATTCCTGGAATCTATAGTTTGGAATATTAAATAAAGACTTGAAATATTTAATTAAGAGTCTTTATGTTGAGTTTAGATATTCCTCGAATTTGTAATTAACATCAATTTAGTATAATAGACACTTAACTTTTGAGATTATGCTTGTGTTTTGGTAAGTAATTATTAAAGTCAAAAGAAAATTAAAAAATTAATCAATTTTATTATATATTTATATATACATGGTGTGCATCATTATTTTACATCAATCGTTAATATACAATTTATTTGGTTATAATAACATTAATCATTAATATACAATTTATTTGGTTTCCCATTATTAAAGTTAAAGAAAATTCAAAAATTAATCCTATTATATATAAATATGTACATTGTGTGCATCATTATTTTACGTAATCATTAATATAAAATTTATTTGGATTAATATACCATTTATTTATTTGGTTATAATGACATCAATCATTAATATATAATTTATTTGGTTTCCAATTTGTGTTAGTCTTACACAGCAATCGTTGTAATCGTGGAATGAGTACCTTCGTGGATTAAGTCCCTTCATCCCCTTCCACTGGTCAATCTTCTATCAACACTCGTGCACGCCTGAATAGTGGGATCGGAAATGCCTATATTTCGATATCTATTGTGCGA
The DNA here is from genome assembly GCA_034641835.2 of Pinus albicaulis. Lineage (NCBI taxonomy): Eukaryota > Viridiplantae > Streptophyta > Pinopsida > Pinales > Pinaceae > Pinus > Pinus albicaulis. The sequence goes on along the minus strand of CM076581.1, from coordinate 202,099,625 downwards.
TTAGGGAATGCAATGAAATTAAGAACATACGAGGATCTTTCTTCCTATCGACGTTGCTGGTTTGACCCCGCTTTTCATCGGTAATCAACACGTTTGTGGGTTACGCAATTTCTTTTTGTTTTTAAGTTCCGGTTGCTGTAAGGGATTTAAAACTAACCTATTAAAAAAAACATACGTACTGAATGAGCTAATAGATTAGATTAGAGGTAAAGGATTTAAAAATAATTTATTAAAACAAGGATGTAAATATTATTTTGTATTTAACTAAAAAAATGAAAAGTATTAGGTGAAATTTGAATATAAAAAGAGAATTTATTCATTATAATTTTGTAGTATCATTTTACAAAAATTAAATGTATGTTAATTTTAAATTGATTAAGTGTTAATGGGATAAAATCTATTGAGTGTATGTTTCTTTGATCATGTAAAACTTAAAAAGGATGTTTTCATAGTAAGACATTTAATATTGAGATATTTAATATTTAATTTATATTGACATTTTATTGAATATAAATTTATATTAAGGTTTTTCAAATCTCTCTAGTCATGGGTTGTGGGAGGACCATATATATATATGACATCTTAATTTAATATAATATTAAATATGAAAAGAATTACAAAGTCAAAAAATTAAATTAAATTAAGTGTTTTAATTATAAGAAATTTTTTATTTTTATATGAGTTATGAGATCACTGATACATGTCTTCAAACTCACTAGGGATGAGCCTTGGCTTAGGTTTCATTGGACCTTAGCATGGTTGAATTTTTTCCCATGAAGATTAGAACCGATGACCTTTTCACCAAAAAATTCCTTAATAAAAACACCTAGTTGTCACCTTTGGTTTAAGTGAGTAAGCATAGTTATTGAAATCATTTATTTATAACTTACATCTTACACATTAAAATATGATTTATTATCAATATATTTTTAAATGCACTATCCAGTATATTGCAATAGAGTGTTTATTGAAATATTTCATTTATGACTTATTAAAAAAATTGTTATTAATATTTCTTAAATGCTACATATGAACTCCATAGTAAGAATTAAATAAATTATACCTCTCACACATTTTTAGTTTTAATTAATTTCTTAAATTTCAAATATCAACTCCATAGTAAAAATTGAATACATTACACCTCTTTCACAATTAAAAAAAATAAAAATATAAGAAAATTTTTAATTTCAATTAATTTATATTTTCTCAAAACTATATAAAATTTTCTCTCTCTCTATACCACATGTTAATTTAATACATAATTGAATATATTTTTCCTTAATTGTAATATCAATGTTATTTTTACATCTATGTCAATTCCATATTCACTAGTTCACTTGAGAGGCTTATTCTACAGTCCAGTATGAAGGGGAGTGTAAATATTTATGTTCGTCCATCAGGTTGATGTGTGACCCTTTAAATAAAAATAAATTATGCTCTAAATAGAAAAATAATGTTGGCTATAATAAAAAAAAATGAATATTCTCTAAAGTAATTACAGAGTAAGATGTTTAAAATTTATATTTGTCAAAAATATTTCAACCATAGGTTTAAATAAACTATTTGAAGATCTATGTTAACTAATTTATATGGATATCAACTTCATATGTATGAAAAAAATGTTAAATTTTTTTTTAATGTTGTAATATAGATATTCAATGTGGGTTTTATCAATATATTAATAATATTTAAAAATATGTTAATAATTAATTTTATTTTAAAAATATATTAATAATTAAAAATTTATTTTAATATGGGTTGATAAAATGCCTCACTGTACATGTCATGTAAAACATTTTAATGAAAATTCTATATATATCATGAAAAAATTAAATGTTTATGGTTAACATGTTTATTTGGTCACACACACAAACACACACACACACACACACACACACACATATATATACACACACACACTTAAGATGAATCTAAGTTGGTAAAGTAATTACACATCTAGCTCAAAATAAAATAAAAGTAAAAAATAGTAATAATTTAATAGAATTTTTTACTTTTAATTACTTTATATTTTTATATAAAGTAATATATAATTATTTTATATAAAGTAATGTATAATTATTTTAAATAAAGTAATATATAATTATATAGTTACTTTATTCGTCGAAAAATTTAAATATTAAAATATTTTTCTTTATTTTATCTATTTTTATTTATTAATATAATATTCTTTGATGGAATTTTTATTTTGTAAGTTTGGTAGTATCTTTCCATTCATTCATTTTTCTAACAAAACATGAGGTTACATCATCATTTTTTAGTTGGTAGCCTCAACCTGCCCATAGGAAACCAGGTCCGTTGGCCACCAGAAAGAGTTAAAAGCCAACCAAAACTGAAATTGTTTAATCTTGTCTCTAAATGACTTATAAGCTATATTATATACTATTTCTTTTAACATTATATTATAAACATAAATGCTAGCCTCCCACTTCATGATTCACAAATCAAGTTTGTAAACTTCTACCGCTACTCATCGATAATTCAATGGGTTCAAGATATTTTGCACTTGATCTGCACATGTCTACTTGGTGCAGGTTTTGAAGCTGTCATTCTATACGTCCAAGACACACATTTTGGTGATGTCCCTACAAGTGTATTTCCTGAATTTCTCTATGCATTTCAGCTAGAGTTGAGTTTGCCTTTGATTCTTTGATTGATTTTTCATGTAACATTAAAAGAAAAAATATCATGTTATACTAATAACAATTATTTTTAATTTCAATAAAATATTAGAAAAAAATCCATTAGAGAGATAAACATTTATGTTAAAAAAAATAAAAATATTCAAATGATGTTACTTCTCAAGACATATTTATCTATTAATAATAATTTAACTTATAGTTCACCTTTGAACAAGTTCAATAAACATTCAAAGAAGGTTCAAGAAACATTGTTGTAACATGCATCATTATACATCTCTTATTCAGGCTCTTTGTAGCTACATCTAGTTCAACATCACCCACACCATGGATCATAATATTTCATTCAGCATGGTTAATTGAAGATGGTCACAAAGAGTGGGATGCTACATATGTTGCATTTGTTTTGGAATTTTCTTTGTGTCATGCCTATTATCGCTCTATAATTTTTGAGGTTTAGGAAGTAAACACAGAGGTAACATAAAAACCACTTTTAAGTCTAGAAGATATCCCTTCTAAACTCATAGAGGGATCTCTCTGTCAGATTTTTCTTTGTTTTATGTAAATTCTAGGCTAGTTATGACATTGCAATTATTTATAATTGATTTGATTGATTTGGTTTATTGAATGCGTATGCTTCCATTGGGCTATGGAGTCTATAAAATAAACATGGATTTGGATCAAATTTAAAAGGAGTTTCAAAGGGAAATATAGTTGAACTAGTTGGATATTTTAGTTTTTAAATGATATGGAATACAAGAAAAGAAAGAATCAGTTAAAGTTAAAGAGAAATTAAGAATTCCTTAACTCGACATTAGAAGAAAACATTAAAATTAGTTACAGCCAGAAACATGGTGTATATTTCAACAAATCATGTTCATCATTGTTTCTGTAATGCAATTAAGATTTAAGAAGGTATAGTAATGGAAACCAACAAACAACACATAAACGATAAGGAGCACTTCACCAATTTGTCCAACACATGAATCTTGTGAAGAACTCCTTATATTAATTATTAATCCATCAACTGGAAAAAGTACAATAGCTTACAGAAAATAATAATCAACAACCAACACATAACACTCCGAAGTGTTAAGTATTTATAATAATATTTACAAAACTTCCTGTCACAATCGACAGGGTATATTTAGCAAAATCTAAAAAAATTATATTTTCTAAAAAATTAATAGGATAGGTGGAACTACTCGAGAGGTGGCCTTGGTTTGGAGGAAGTTGTTGTTGAGTTGTCCTTTCTTTCTTTGCTGTGTTGGCTGATGCTTTAACTGCATTTGGAGTTATCCAATTACTCCAGTAACTCACACAACTTATCCCACTTGTCTTCATCTAGGATTTTCAACTTTGTTCCCTTCCTATAAATTTCTTTTACTTCAGTATATTTTGAAAAAGTAGGTTTTACCACAAAAATGTAATTTACCCCATGCTGTATGTAAAATTAATTTCCCATTAGTTGAAGGAAATCTTTTCTTCTCAAACTACCCTTTATGCTGGCAAACTTGGAACTGTATTTGGCCACTTCTTTCAAATTTATATTATAGTCCTCTTTTGTAATTAATTTATCATTAATCACAAACACACTGGGTAATCCCTTTTTATTGAGTGCTTCAAACCTGATCAAAAACCTGTTAACCCCTATCTCCAGTCCTTAGCATTTTTCTTCTAATTGAAGAATGAGGTTATTTTTTGTTAGAACCTTCTTGACTTCTAGGATAGTTTCAGTTCTGTCCTCAGTTATTATGTCCTCCAACTCATATTTATTCTTGGAACTGAGGAATTGGATGATATTAGATGCTTCAATAAGCTTGTCACCCAGTTTCTCTTTGATATATGGAATAGCTTCTGTGGATTTTTGTATTAGGTCCTTCTGCTCAAAAAATATTTGGATGGATGACCAAATCTCATTCATAGGGTTGAGGATGCTTGCCCATATGCTTTCCTTGGCTTGGGCCAAGGTTTGGTCAATGGCCGATTCTCTTTCTGTGTTCTGCATCCTTTATAGTAGCCTTTGGTATCTTTGTGCTTCAGCCAAATGTGAAGATGCACTTCTATTGTTTTGTTCTTGTAAAGCTTTGACCCGCCCATGTAGTTTATTTATCTCTTCTATTTTTATTGAGATGTTCTCTACAACATTTTTTAATTGTTCAACATCATCTGTAAGTTGGGCTGAAGGCATAGTTGATGTTGTAGCTCCTGTAGTGGGGATTGTTGTGAGGTTTACTCCATCTAGAGTAACTATGGCCACCTATGATTTTGTTCCTTCTCCTTAATCAACTTCTCCATTTATGTCTCGATCGTCATGATTTTGGCAGTTTGCTTCATGATTAATCTCAGCATATCTCCCTTCTCTGTGTCTAACTCTTCTATATTTGTTCAGTGGATCTTATGTTGCTAGCAGTTTTAGCTGCTTCCTCAGTGTTGCAATATCAACATTCTTCTTTTTAATTAGTTCCTCTGCAGCCTTCATACCTTCTGGATCATACCCCAATTTAAAAACCAAATATTCCAATGATTTGATCCTTGTGTCTTTAGCCAGAGAGGAAATATTTTCCATCTTCACCTGAGATTGGATATTTGAATGTGATACCTGCAATTTTGACATGGTCATGGTCGAAATGGTTAGTGTAGAAAAAATCATCTCACCAGTCTGTTTATGCAACTACATTTGATTAATGGATCAATGTCCTTGGTGTCAAACTCAAATGTTGTCTTTTTGTAGTTTGCTGCTGTATTTGGCTGAGGAATTTGAGCCTCAAGGAAGGCCATCTCCATCCACTACAAGGAAAAGACCCTCTAGCGGATATTTTTGAGGAACCCCTTATAAAAATAGCCCAGATATCCGTTTGTAGCGGAGGTCTCTAGAGGAGGTTGGCGGGTGGAGGTTTTTGCAGATGTTTTTTGTCTCGTACGTTTCTCATCATAAACTGTGCCAGTTTGTTTTACTCACAACGTACGAGTGTGTGCTAAAATTTGGCACATCGAGACACCGCGCTCTCTGTGCAAACCCGCTTGGTGTGTCTAAGTAATATACTGCACCAGTGATCTATGTATAAATAGGACCAATGTGTCACAGTAATGCACTGCATTTTAACGACGTGTGATGTGCCATCAATAACACCGACCGGTGCATCTAAAAAACTTGCACACCAAAACAGGGTTAAAGAAAAAAAATTATCGGTCGTAAAAATGTCATTTTTACTTCTTCAATGCTCTAGACCTCTCAAGCACCGATGTTAATTTGTCTTGTATGAGGCACCCTACAATCGGTACTCACATTACACACGCTGTTGTCATCGATTTCCCACCTTGTCGAGTTCGAAATTTCAAAAATGGTGGGAGAATTTTGTTTCTTCAATTCCTTACCAAATATGCCTCCTCGACGTGCAAATGTATAGGTATTTTACTTGTTTCTCAATAACTAAACATTTTAGCGGATTAGATTTTTAAAATACCCTTAAATTAACCAGTAAAAAAAAAATTATGCGCGTTGTGCTCGAGCCGTTCAGCTTGCACCGTTTGCGGTGCTGCCTGTAAATTTACAGGGTGCACCACGAATGGTGCAAACAGAAACTGCACCTGGTTATGGTGCAGTACCAAAAAAATGCGCACCATGCCTAATTTTAAAACTAACATGGTGGTGTAGTCATTTAAATGATAGCACCATTGACTATGTACTAGTGTCAGGAGGGGTAGATAGTTAGGTCAGCACACTGCCTGCCTGACAACATTACCTACTTAACGGCGTGGTCGTTTACACGATTGAACCATTGACGATGTAATGTTGTTGAGCGATGCGTTGACAAAAAGATCTGCCCTGTGGCGAATATTTTGGTCAGTACATTGCCCGCCCAACAGTAGTACATGGTCAACGGTGTGGTGGTTTATAGGACTACACCTTTGACCATGTATTATTGTTGGGTGGTGCATTGACCTAATTATCCACCTCGCGGCGGATAGTTTCATCAACACACTGCAGTAAAAGCACTTTTTATCTTTTGCGGTGTGTGAACAATTTCCATGCGCACTGAGAGCAGTGCACAATAAAATCGTATGCACCAGTACTGGTGCATAAATGTTTTTTTAGGCACACTGATTGTCTTTTTTGTTTCCAAATATATATATATATATATATATATATTATTTAATAAAAAAATTTATTTAATATGTGAATCATTCAGTGACGTCAACAAAGAGAACAAGGGAACAACAAGAACATACAGAGGACCAGTATAACGTGATTCACCTGTGGGAGGCATGAGAGAGGGAGAGACTTATGTACCCTTGCCCTATTATGGCTACCACCTAGTTGCTCTTAAGGGAGCTAGGCCTCCTCAAGTTCTATGAGGAGGCTACAACCCTGAAGGGCCATGGTGGTTTATTGGGACACCTGATCTTCAGGTGGGATGCCCACCGACAGGCTTTCCAGGTCGGTCCTCTATAGTGTTACGCGCCCACTGAGGAGGGCATATATTTTTTTACTAGCCTATCTAGGAGAGGGCATGAATTTCCCTAGTTCCCAAATGTCCCCATCAGCTATGTTGTAGGTTGTCAGTTGGCATACTCCCAAAGATACATTAGGGATGATATAGTTTTTCCTATAGATTTTAAGGTGTCCGGTGGTCAGTTACGTATTTCTTTGTTTGGTGTATAGGACGTGAGATGCCTCTCACTACTGTTGATGACTGTTGCACACCATACCAGTGACCAGAAACACATTAGTTGCTCACTTTTATTTTATGTTGATTCCTTATTCCATGACTTGTGAGATGGTCAGCGATTTGTTTGCGACAGTTTTGTACATAATTAGATAGATTTCGTTCTCAGGCATGTGAAAGGTTGACCTTCCCTTTTGCTTCACAGTTATTTTATTTTTTATTTTTTGAGAGATTTCCAGAGACAAGACCTACTTTTTTTCAAAAGCCTCATAAGCCAATGCTGAATATACAGATGCAAATGTGGGGCCAAATGATGCCCAAGAGGAGCTAGTCTAAATTTCTCGCCAGGATATCTCCTAATGCACTTGAGTTGCTATCCAATGTTGATGATCACTCCTTCGTTCTGGTGCCATGTCTGTATGTGGTTTGGATTGGTGAGGGTGTAACAACATCCTCTTCACATAGGATGAGCCACCAGATGTGAGACGTAATAATATTGTTTTATTTAAATTAATATAGTTTCATTTTATTGTCTTAATTAATTAATTAGAATTATCAAATTTATTCTAACACATTCTTTAACTTGTTTTGTTAAATTTTTTAATGAAAATTTCTAATTATTGTTGTGTACTATATATTTTGTACATATTGGGACATTCATTGGGGATGAGATTCCACCCCAACTATATGATCCAGATGTAGATGTTGACAAGGAGATGGCAGAGATGGAGGAACAAGGTGATATACCTGATCCTGATTGACTGCAAATACCCGTGGGGTTGAGTCATAGGCCAGACACCCGATTTAGGATGGAGTTGGGCGACCAACTCTGTTGACTGCTAGTTAATGATGAATTCTACTTGGATATGATCAAAGAGATTCAGGTTGATCATAGGGTCACATAGATCTGGAGAGGCATTCCCCACAATATGTTGACCCTCATGCGTCATATCGTTGGAGCTTTTAGAGCACTGGCGCGGGCTAGTAGGGGTAGGCATGATAGAGTAGCACCTCATCTGATGATCATGGTCATGAGGGTAGTCATAATCATTCTAGTACTCCACCTCCTCCTCCTTCACCTCACGGTGGAGATCATGATGAGTATCCAACATCCAGTCCTGATTAGCAGACATCATCTGAGCAATATACACCATCTCAGCAGACACCTAGTCTTGAGCAGGTACCTGATCCATAGCAAGCGGGTCCATCTAAGGAGGTAGGTCCATTTGAGAAGGTTTTACCATCCATTGAGCAGGCTGCTCCATCGACGATTCATCTGTAGGCATTTCCTAAAAAGACTTTACCATCGACTCATGAACAGACACCGCCAGAGCAGGCATGCCATCTATCTGAGCATGAGGCTACACCATCGACTAAGCAGGCCTCAACCTATAATAGTATCTATGTACCACCAGATATTTGAAATTTATATGCAGTTATATTACAGTTGTATATTTTTGACATTATATATATATATATATATATATATATATATATATATATATATATATATATATATAGAGTCCATTTATTTTATGTTCATCGTGATGTACTTAATTTATATGCTAGCGTTCATCATGATGTGTATATTGTTAGGTCATGTTAGATATGTTCATTTAATGTGCTTGCAGATAGATGTGTATGTGATAGCAGTTATTTGACATGAGATGCACATTTGATGTTTTTGTTGTGATGATGTTGTACAATGTTTGTGTTTTGTTAGATCATCATGATAATGATGATTAGATGATGTTAGCGAGTTTAAATTTGTATTTTAGTCGAATATGATGTTTGTACGATTGTTATCATGGTCGTGATGTTTATTTTTAAAATTAAATCATGATATTTATTAAATATTATGTCGTGATTGTAATTGAAATTTTAATTTTAATTGTATGTAAAATTGTAAAATTGTAATTGTAATTTTATGTAAAATATTTGTAAAATTGTAATTGTAATTGTATGTAATTATATTGTGAAACTGTAAATTTGTAAATATGTGGAATTCTAAAAATGTAAATGTAATTGTATGCATCCTGATTGTAATTGTATGTAAAATTGTATAATTGTAATTGTATGTGAAATTGTAATTTGAATATAATTGTATGTAAAATTTTAAAATTGTAATTGTATGTAAAATTGTAAATTTGTTATTGTAATTGTAGTTGTAATAGTCATTTAATTAGATTTCTTTTTACACTATTCCAATGTACAATAGAATATATATAAGAGATAAAGAAAATAGATAAGAGATAAAGATGTGAGATGTCAGATATGCTTTAAATTTAGTTTTTATATTGTAAATGTTTTTTTATTAATAAAATTACTTTCAAACTTTTATATAAAAAAAATCATTATATATATATATATATATATATGTTTTTCTATAGAAATTAAAATAACGATTTTGTAGTATTATTTAAGTTTAATTAATAAGCATACATAAATTTAATATTTAAAATAAATTTTTTAATATAATAAGAATCTTAATAAAAAATATTCATGGCTTATCAACATTACATGCCCAAAAACCATAACTCTTCAAAATAAATAAAAAAAGGTATCGGGGAGATGTTAGTTGTGTAAATATTTGTAAACATTTACATATGAGCTAAATTAAAAAATAATAAAAGGGTAAAAATAATATACAACTTATTAAGTCTCAATAAATAATTGTAAACATTTAAATTAAAATAATTGTAAACATATAAATTAAAATAATTTTTAGGTAACCCTATTTAAATTTAAATTTAATTAATAAGCACATAAAAACTTAATGCATGCACTATAAAAATATTATTAACCATGGATATTCACCCCATTTAATATGGATATTATTAATTTGTAAATAGGTTTTTTTACAATACCATGAGCCAATACCATGGCTTATCAATAACACATTGAAAAACACTATAACTCATTTCGAAATCAAAATATTTTATAAATATATTATGTTTATTTTATTTTATAACATTTTTAAAATTGAATCTAAAAGAAAAAAAGTATGCACAGATGTTGTATGTAATTTTTTGTAAAGATTTTAATGTGGCATCAATTAAAAAATAATAAAAAGTCAAGTGAAGATATTCTCTCCATTTTAGTTTAGTAGAGATGTTATAATATCTTGTAAATATTATGATTCAATCAAAATAAAATAAGATTTTGAATAATGATAATTATCAACATTTTGACTTGGACAAATTACATAAAAATAAAACTAAAAATAAAATAAAATAAAATAAAATAAATAATTATACTTATTGTTAATTATAATTAATAATAAAATCATGTTAGATCTATCATAAATCTGGATCTAGCAAGGGTTGAGAGGGATTAAATTTCTTGAGATGCAAACCTCTTTTAAAATGAAAAGAGGTTTTTGATCCCTCTTGTTGCTTGGTAGATCCTGAGTTAAGATGGAGCAAGTGTGGTTAAATATTCAAAACTATAGGGTGGTTAAATATTCAAAATAGTAATGATGCAGAGGTTGCCCACACAACGAATGATGCAAAGGTTTCCCATGCAACGATCACATCTCTTTAATGCTTTGCTTCTGATTTATTTTTGAGCTGCAATTTGGAACATGTCAAAGAGGGGAGATTCTATTTTAGTGAGGGACATCCTATAATTTAATTAATAGATTTCATGTAGTGGTCAATTTCTCGAGAATCCGATAGAGATGAGTGTGAGATTCTAACAGTAGCCTCTAATGTCTCTCCATTCCTGGGTCATAACCATTTATTGAAAGCATTAAGTAGAGTAGAGCCAGCCCATAACGTGGGATCCTTTGTTGCGGATTGAACCTGTTGTTTGTGCTTGTCAGAGTCTCAGAGATTTTGTGTAGTACCCAGGTTCCACCAACTGGGTTTAAATACATTGGGACTGTGTGATTTTCAGGGGGGGTGTTTTTTCTTGAAGCTACATCAACACACAACTTATCATTCTCTTTGTTAATCTATGTCTCTATCTGTATGTCTGCATTTTGAATGTTTTGAGAATTTTGTGCATGTTTTTTTATTGTCTGTGTTTGCTTTATCATGCTTTGCATTTGGATGTAAATTATCTATGCTTGTTATGGCAGTGTATTGTTGGTAATCACGAAGAAGGGTGGCGATTAATTTTGAATTGGGGATTTTAGGATTTGGTATTTTTTTGAAGCTATGTCATCTGGTATTAGAAAAGGAAGATGGTTGGAAGAGGAAGAGGACGAACAGGTCTTTCTCAAATGTGGCGAGAAATGAAAAACCTCAAGAGGCAATTTTCAGATCTTACAAATGTGCCAATTAATGAGAGAGTAATACAAAGAGAAATGTTTTATGAGGAGACAAACCATGAACACGAAGATCAACACATATTAGGGCAGCTAGAGAACCTGAATTATGAGGAGAGAGTTCTTAGGGATCTAGAATGGAGAAGCGATGGGGTTAAAATGGAAGTCCCACAGTATGCAGGGAATCTTAAACTAGAAGAGCTGATAGATTGGCTTAACGCCATGGAGAAATTTTTAGAATGGAAGCCTATAACCGAGGAGAAGAAGCTGAAATTTGCATGCACTAAATTAAAAGGTCACACCATGATCTAGTGGGATCATTTGCAGAATAACAGAGTCAACAAAGGGAAAGACAAGATTCAAACTTGGAACAAGATGGAGAAGAGGTTGCGCCAAGAATTTTTGCCTTTGGACTATGCCCAAACCCTTTTGCGCAGATTTCAAAATCTGAAGAAGAACCTATCTACGGTGGGGGAATTCGCACATGAGTTTTATCAATTTTCCATTTGTGTGGCTCATAATGAAACTGATGAGAAACTGACTATAAGGTATGTGAATTGCTTGAAATTTACTATTCAGGCTGAATTGAGCGTGCACAGGGTTCACAATGTGGAGGAGGCATACCAATTAGCCTTTGAGGTTGAGGAGAAGAAAAATCGCCAATTTTCTCAGAGGAATAGGGGAGCCAGAAGAGGAATCTTGGCTCCATCATAGGGTGGTTTCAATACTGGTAGAGGTGAATCATCTCATTCTGCTGTGAAGGAAGTGGACTTCAGAGGGGTCGAGGTTATGGTGGTGGCAGAGGAAGACCTTTCGTTTGTTTTAAATGCGGTGAAGAAGGTCGTTGATCGTTTGAATGTCTGAATTCGGATATACTAGCGCCAATGCAAGGAGAACAACCAAGGTTCAACCTGGCCCAAGCTGAGGATGAAGAAGAAGTGGCCGATTTTCAAGTTCCACCGGATATGGGGGATAATTTCATGATGCAGAGATGCATGATGATTCCAGAAAAGGAGTGAAAGTAGAGCAATGGCTATCTATATTCTTGGCTTCGGAAAAACATCTTTCGAACCAAATGCACTTAAGGGGGAAAGCTATGTAAAGTTATTGTTGATAGTGGAAGTTTTGAGAATATTATTTCAAAGGAGATGGTAGAAAAATTGAAGTTGTAATGTGACATCCATCCCCATCCTTACCGGATTGGATGGTTGAAAAAAGGGAATGAAGTAACCATAAATAAACGATGCTTAGTCAACCTCTCCATTGGTAAGAATTCTAAAGATTAAGTTTGGTGTGATGTAATTCCAATGGATGCCTACCACTTGTTGTTGGGGAGACCCTGACAGTATGAAAGGAAATTCATTCATGATGGAGAGAAGAATAGTTACACCTTTTGGAAGGTTGGAACTAAAGTTGTCTTATTTCCCCTTAAGGATGAAAGGAAAACCAAAAATCTACTGTTAGAAAAACAACTTTCCAAAGAAATAAAGGTAAATGGTTGTTGTTATGCCTTAATAGTAAAAAATGTAGCAGGGGCAGATGCCCCAATTCCTACTGAAGCAGCCAAAATTTTAGTAGAGTATGGTGATATTACACCAAACGAGTTACCTGATGGTCTTCCATCGATGCGAGATATTCAACATCACATTGATCTAATTCCAGGAGCATCATTACCTAATAAAATAGCATATTGGATGAGCCCTATGCAACATGCAGAGCTTGATCGACAAGTGGAAGAACTTATAAAGAAAGGTTTCTTAAGGGAAATCATGAGTCCTTGCTCTATACCCGCATTTTTTACTCCAAAAAAAAGCAGAGAATGGAGGATGTGCACAGATAGCAGGAAAATCAATAGAATTACTATCAACTATCGATTTCCTATTCCATGCTTGGACGACATGACAGATGTGCTGGAAGGAGCTCAATTTTTTAGTAAAATTGATTTACAGACTGGGTACCACCAGATCCATCTTCGAGAGGGGTATGAGTGGAAAAATGCCTTCAAGTATAGATATGGACTATACGAATGGATGGTGATGCCCTTTGGGCTATCTAATGCTCCTAGTAATTTCATGCGGTTGATGAATATTGTGCTTCGCCCTTATATTGTTAAGTTTGTTGTTGTTTATTTTGATGACATTTTAATTTTCATTAAATCCAAGGAAGATCACTTGCAGAATTTAAGGGCCATTCTGGATGTCCTGAGAAAGCATCAAATTTATGTGAACTTGAAGAAATGTAGCTTTTTTCAAGAAAGTTTGGTATTTATGGGTTTTCTCACCTCAGCAGAAGGAGTGAGGATGGATTCTAAAAAGGTTAGGGAAATTTTGGAATGGCCCTATCCGTGGAGCATAACTGAGGTAAGAAGTTTTCATGGGTTGGCTACATTTTACAGAAAATTTATTCGTAACTTTAGCAGTGTCGTAGCACCCATCAAAAATTGCACCAAAGGCAAGACATTCTTATGGACCAAGGAGGCTAAGGAAACTTTTAATTTCTAGAAGAAGAAGGTGACAGAGGCACCCATCTTAGCATTACTAGATTTTGATAAAGTGTTTGAGGTAGATTGTGATGCCTCTCATATAGGCATTGGAGCTATACTCAGCCAAGCCAGTAAACCCATTGCATTTTGTAGCGAAAAGTTGAATGAGGTAAGGATTAATTACTCCACTTATGATGTGGAATTTTATTCTATTGTATAAGCATTACGACATTGGAAGCATTATTTGGTGCCAAAGGAGTTTTTGTTATATACTGATCACATTGCCCTAAAATATATAAATACTCAGAAGAAATTGAGTAGTATACTTGCAAATTGGGTCTCTTTCTTACAAGGCTACAATTTTGTTCTGAAGCACAAATCTGGAAAACAAAATCAGGTTGCAGATGCTTTGAGCGGGTGTGTTGTTCTTATAACCACTATGGAAAATTAGGTAATTAGGTTTGATTCCCTTAAGGATCTCTATGTGTCAGACCCTATTTTTGGAAATATTGTGGAGCAGCTAAAGAACTTAGTTTTCGGGAATATGGGCCTTGCTCGTGGTGAATTTTTCCCACAAGATGGTTATCTCTTCAGGGGAAAAAAACTATGCATCCCAATCAGTTCTATGAGAGAACATATCATAAGGGAGCTTCATAGTAGTGGTTTGGTCAAACATTTTGGGAAGGATAAGACATTCTCCTTAATAGCTGATAAGTATTATTGGTTGAGAATGAGGAAGGACACCACCAAGTATGTGGCATGATGTAGAATTTGTCAAGTTTCTAAAAGGAACTCTTAGAATACATGGTTATATATGTCGTTACATATTCCTCTAAACCCCTGGTCAGATGTGAGCATGGACTTCATATTGGGGCTTCCAAATACCCAATGAGGTAATGACTCAATTTTTTTGGTTGTTGATAGATTGTAAAAAATGGCTCATTTCATCGCTTGCAAGAAAACTAGTGATGCGTCGAGGGTGGCACAATTGTTTTTTTTATAAATTGTTAGATTAAATGGTGTACCGAAAACCATCACCTGTGATAGAGATACCTGATTCTTGGTTCATTTTTTTTAGACTTTGTGGAAGAAAATGGGCAGTAAGTTGTAGTTCAACGGTGCTTGTCACCCCCAAACGGATGGGAAAATTGAGGTAGTGAATATAATTTTGGGAAACTTGTTATGGAGCATTGTCGGTGAGAATCCCAAGCAGTGGGATTTGGCTTTACCTCAAGCAAAATTTGCATACAATAGTTCTTTGAATAGATCCATAGGTAAATCTCCCTTCTAGATTTTTTATGGCCAAAATCCTTCAAGTGTCCTCGATCTGTTACAACTACCTCTTGGGGATAGAATTAGTGATGATGGGGAAACATTTTCTAAACACATTCAACAACTACACTAGACAGTCCGATAGAAATTGCAAGACAGTAACCAACAATACAAAATTCTAACAGATGTCGGCTGACACCCTCAAGTATTTAATGAGGGATATTTTGTGATGGTGATTATGTAGCTTCAAAAAAAGGTTGAATATTGAAATCCCCAATTCTTAATTAATCATTGCCCTTCTTCATGATTACCAACAATACAGTGCCATAACAAGCACGGATAATTGACATCCAAATGTAGAGCATGATAAAGCAGACAAACACAATACAAACACATACACAAAATTATGAAAACATTCAAAATGCAGACACATAGACAGAGACATAGATTAACAAAGAGAATGATAAGTTGCGCGTTGATGTAGCTTCAAGAAAAAAATACCCCCCCTGAAAATCACACTATCCCAATGTATTTAAACCTAGTTAGTGGAACCTAGGTACTACATGAAATCTCTGAGACTTTGACAGGCACAAAAAATAGGTTCAATCAGTAGCAAAGGATTCCACGTTATGGGTTGGCTCTACTCTACTTAATGCTTTCAATAAATGGTCATGACCTAGGAATGGAGAGACATTGGAGGCTACTATTAGAATCTCACACTCATCTCTGCCGGATTTTCGAGAAACTGACCACTACAAAAAATATGTCAATTAAATTATAGGACATCCCTCACTAAAAAAGAACCTCCCCTCTTTGACGTGCTCCAAATTGCAGCTCAAAAATAAATCAGAAGCAAAGTATGAAAGAGATGCGATCATTGCATGGGCAGCATCTACATCATGTAGGGTTTGATGAACTCAGTACCAAACAAATTCCCAGTCAAGTATTCATTTAGCGATATAAAATTAATGTTGAAATCATATTGTTGTTATAACAATAATATCTCATAGCAAGAGAACACAACCTCTATCCATATATACTAATTGAAAGGGTCTTCCTTGGGAATTCTAATGTGAGGAAAAATGTTACCTTTTATGTAATAGGTAATGTCTCTAATCCAATTATGCTAGGGAGATTCAATTGTTCATAATCTCAAGATTTATTAAGCTATATGATATCATTTTCATTGGGGATCCAACTTAACACTAAGTCTCTTGCTCCATGGAAAATAATGGAAGTTCCAAGAAATGATGTAAAAGTGATTCAAATTCATATTTATTTTATCCTGTTTCTCTAATAGCTTTTATTTTTAAAATTATTATATATTTTCCTTATATATTTTGATTATTTTAACATTTCGAAAATATTTAAATAATATGTTATTTTCAAATAAGCTTTTCATTTATAAATATTTCTCATACGTTTAATATATATATATATATATATATATATATATATATATATATATATATATATATATAATTAATTATAATTATAATTTTCTTGTTTAAATATAATTATGTTTATGATGAGTGATTTGATTTAATTTCCATAGATAATATGAGTATTAAAATAATCTCATAAATATTAATAATATTATGAATTTAAATGTTATTAATTTTTTTATATATATAAATAGTATATTTATAAAAAAATCATTATGTAGATTTGAACTTTTATTTTATAAAAATACTATTATTAAAATACAAAAAACATATTATAGAATTATAAAATGAGATTTAAAATTTAAAGCCAAAAATAATCACTTATTATTATTATTTTCTAATTTTAAGGTCACAACTAAGCTAGACACTAAATTTGTGTATAAGACCTTCTTGTTTGTGGGACAAGAGACCCTCATCTTGGTAGTGATGCATTCATACATTACCCCTCTAATTTTGAACATGTAACTTCTTAAAAGGAAATACATGCTTTTAACCATTAAACCTACTCTTATAAAATAAAATTTATATAAATATTTTTATAATACTCAAATACTCTCCATAAAATGAATTGGTAAAAACAAAAAAATAGCAGCTATACTCATATAATAGATATATACATTATTTTATTGATGATAATGATTTTGAATAACAACCTAAACAATTGAAATAAAAAATTGATAAGTCCCTTCTCCGTGATATATATATATATATAAGTGACGCGCTTTTGGGATATGCTTTCCACTCCTACCGCCTTTAAATTTCTATAATCCTTTGTAATAATCATTCACCTATTTTCAATTTGGTAAATGGATATATATCGGACTCGGTGCCCTGATTTTCAACATTGAAATGTATGAATTTGTCGGTGACATGAGCATAGTGGAAAGAACTTTAATATAATAGCCAGAGATAAGGTTTAGATGCACATCATTGTACCATCATATATAGAATTTCTAGATCACAGTATTTTATAATTAGAGAACAGTATTTTATAATTAGATTGATGGATTTGTAAGATTGAATTTTATAGGGAAAAATCAATTAAAGTAGGGATGCAAATCATTTTTATCCTAGGTTAAAACATGAAAATATCGCTTAATAATACTTAAAAGCCAAAGAACGTCACACAACACAAATGTCCAGTCATTCCAGTTTATACTGGTACACCCCAATGGTTCCTCTTAATGAAGAGTGCTCATAGACTCTATCTGCAAGAATTATGTTGATGGCTCGTAACTACAACCTAACAAAACACTATCTTAGGACTCTCTCCTGTCTTTGCGCTTTTCGAAATAAATGTTTAAAATAATTTTCTCTTTTTATTATGCCCGGCCACGAAACAACTTTTGATAAATCCTGAGAGATAACTTGATTCTAAATAAATTTGGCATTCGGCAATGCTTTTGGGTTGCATAATGACAGCAAAATATAGAAACCCCGATCGAAAAAAATGACAGCCATATTTGTCACATTCACTAGCCCATCACTGAAGATCGAAACCAGTTTTTACCAATACTTTACCATAAAAACTGTGGTTTATCTTGTTCAGAGACTGTCTACAAGTGGCGATTTTCAACGTCAACTGTAAAAATCCATACATTTCTATTTTTTTTTTCTGTTTTCTACGCTCTCATTTCCTCTCACAATCTTTGTTCGATGTAAAGTGGTGAAGCTCATATCGGGAAGTGAAACGCCACAGATGCACATGTTCAGAAACTTATCAGGGCTGTAAGTTATCCGTGCCTGTATATCGTACCTGCTCTTCAAATTGATGGTATACTGGTCTACAAAGTTGAGAAATGTGGAGTTTATGTAGGAATCATTGATTCCTACATGGTTGTCATCGGGATCATTAGTACCTCAACAATTCCTCGGGTCGAACTCAACTGCAATCAATGTAGAACTGCCAATCGCGTTCAAAATGTCGTTCAGGAGTAGTTGAAGAGGCCCAACCATTTTCCAGAGCTATTATGAGACATTAAAATTTGGGAATTTATGATGAAAGATAGACCCTCCAGACCCTCCTCGCCACGTTGGGCTCCTTGCTGAATTTTTAAAATTTCTGATTATTCCTGAACAACATTGAGTCAAAAAACTCCTCTTCTAACACAGAGAAAATAATATGCACACAGAGATGGAGCTGAACATTCTATTTTATTCAAAACTTGACTGTTACAGAGTAGAAATTTCACTCAGAACTGTTGTTCTGGATTTAAAAAAAAAAATGATCCTCTTTGTCCTTTTTGCTTACTGCCTTCACTGCTATGCACACAACTTACTCTACAGCTCTCGGCATACACTCTTACATAGTCACACTCTCTACATATTTTTCATTTCACACACTATCTTATATATATGTTGTAAACATATATGAAGATAACCTAAGTCTAACTTTTGAATTAAAAACTATTTTCGCAGCGTATTAAAAAATATAACATTAAAACCTAAGCTCAAAACTTATGAAATAAAACTTATATTACATCGCGGCATATGAAACTGAAATAAACCAAGGTTGAAAACCTTATGAAACATTTCAAATGTCATGCAATGAGCTTTATCGCATCGATTAGCCTACTGGATAACTGTACACCAAAACCTTGCGAAAAGCTGCTATTGGCCGACGGTGGATGAGCTAGCGAAGGTGGGACCTCCTTTATCGCATGGTTTTGGAGAGTTGGTGACATACACATGAAACTGTGTGATATGATATTGATTGGTTGAAAGGTCTGTCGACGTGGTATGGTGGGGACGGCTTATCGCGTGGGCTTGGAGGTGATGACGTAGGCCTCAAAGGTTTGCGATAATGTGTGATTGGATGAGGAGATATGCGACGTGGACCTGGTGGGCTCCACATGAATTGACGTGGAGGGTTTAAAATTTAAAACAAAGCGCGGAAATAAACGGTGGTTGGTGGGTAGGTGTGGAGGTTTAAGAGTGTAGACGTAACGTGGTCAAACCAAAATTTTCACTTCAGAAAAGGGCTATGGCCTGTAAAGAAAAAAAATTGGTTTTGCAGGGGTATTTAAACAAGGATTCAATGCACAGTTGAGTGCACAAAAAAAAATCGAAATATACCCAGGCAGCGTTTAATTAGGGGTGGTGTTGTCGCCCCATTAAGGTACAGGGGTCCAACGTTGTGATATAAAATAAACAAGATAAGTAGGCTCCACATCAAACACATTTTTCCTACTGTACCATGCTCTTGGTGCTTGTTTCAACCCATACAGAGCTTTCTTCAACTTTCATACCTTATGCTCTTGGCCTTCTTTTTCATATCCCAGAGGTTGTTCAATATATACCTCTTCCATCATTACTCCCTTCAGGAATGTTGATTTGATGTAGGGTAACCCTGCAATTCCCACAATCTCTACAATACCATGCATATAAAAATGCATCTTAGTAAATGCCCCAATTAAGACTCAAGTCTGGCAATTTCACAAACTTTTGCGGAAGCTGATAGTCTCACATCTGATGATTATAACAATCATTCCATAAGTGAAAGTTCTCTTTCAATAATGACCTCATGGTTATAAACCCATACACAACCCAAATTCCAATTAAATCTCATATTCAAAGTTGTTTCTCAACAGAAATTCATTTTCCAAAGGTCTTTAGAAAAAGACCATAGTTAAACCCCATTGTTTCCACCTTCCATCACTCTAAATATAAATAGACTCCTTTAATACACAGTAGGACCCCATTTTAAAACCCCAACATTGGTTCAAGGCCCTAAGTGTTGACCATACTATTTATTGACACACAATCTATGCATATTCACCATGCTTCTAATCTAAAAGTTCAAACCTTGGCAAACTAACACATATTGATTCTTATACATTCCAGCATTAATGAATGGAGTCTTCATGCATTATAGTAAAGTTCCAATTCAAACTCTATTGAAATTGGCTTACCTTCCCATCCAACGCTATTGAATTCAGCTTTATTGCATCAACCGAAAGTCTCTTATCGATTCTGCAAATGCTGGGTGTCATTTACTCCATTGCCAGTTCTAAACCCAATTCATCAAATCAGATTTGAGAACCCTGGTTGTAATGTTGTGTATTAGAATCAATCCCAAGTCGGATCTAAGATGGATTGACGTGATTTTTTTTGTTCTTCATTCAGAACTCCATTTCCCAATTTCGCCTTTGACTCAAGGGTTTATTAAACCTTCACTCTCATGATTTCTCTGCGTTGTCATCGATTCTGCATCTCATGCCAACCATTCAGCCATAACTTCAACATAATTAAGTCTTAGATCGGCCCACGCAACTCTGGTACCATCTTCCAGTAAATAATTCCTACATTAATTGATACTTCACAGAATATTAAATTCCGGTAGTTTTTCTCCATTCAGGGTTCTGCGTTGACTCCCAATCGATCTCTGCTTGACCGAATTTAACATCTGGATTTTTGTTTAATCATAAAGTTTTAGAATATTAATTGAAACAATTGTTGGGTCACACAGTTTCACACCATTCCTTTCGACCTTCGAATGCTATTCGATTCCAAGGTTATTAAACCCAGAACCTTCACTAATTCAAGTCTGTTCTTTAATTGAAGACAGGGCGCTCCCTCCTTCAAGTTGACTTAACAAAGCCGATATGCCAATGCCAGAATGAATTTGAAATTCAGTTTGATCCTTTTCCAAGATTATCGATCCCCTTTTCCGCCCTCTTCAACATATGCAGATTAAATTTGATTCAAAGTATAAATCGATACTCATTTAAAATCGATACTTGCAATCTCTTAATACCGAAATCGCTTCATATTATCCAATAATGAAAACACACTTTGATTTAAAATTTCTTTCATAAACACACATAAATTGATTACTATCATTGGAAGAGTGTTCATTACAGTTCTTCTTATAACCAAGCAACATACACCAAATCAATTGATATTGAATCCAAATTCATTCCTACGATATAAACTCAGAAAGAAGGCGTAATCTCCAGAAAATTAAATTCTATTTTAATTCACACAGCACTTACATAATAATATCCTTCCTTGGCCTGATTTCCAAATCATTGGCCCTTTACAAACTGCCCGAAGGCTTCCAAGTAGAAACCCCTACTCTCTACTCACACTCTCACTGATTTTAAATGCCTTTGAGGCTTGATAGTTTATACAATTTTAAAATAATCTAATTTGAGTTCAATCCCTTCAATTTCTCAACAAAATCCTAAAATCACTCTTGAATCCCTAAGGATCCTCTCTCACCCATAATTAATGAAACTAATTTCTAAATTAATATTTAGAAAATCTCTCATCCCTTTACATCCTCAACTAATCAAATCCTGCTCATATTCTCAATTATTTACAATATTTAATTAAAAATACTTAAAACCCACTCAAATTATTCATAAAAACCTAGCCCTCTAAAAACTTAAAAACCCCTGAGTTTAAAATACAAAGTATTTTCCTTTTTGTCTAATGCTCCTGCATCAAACTCCCAAGGTTGAAAAAGATCATGATCTCCTGATCATGTGTTTTAAGTCTTTGTCCTTGTTTTCCTCGATCCCATACTTTATTCTGCAAGTCATCATCTGTTGTTGCTTGTTTCTTTTCTCTAGGTTTCCATATCTTATGCTGCATCCTACCTCCAGTTATACTTTCATACTCTAATTTTGTCTTTCCCTTGCTTAAATTCTTCTTCTTTCTTGCTGTTGTCTGCTGTTTCTGAGACACCTTCATTATTAGTCTTCTAATGCTTTCAATCTCTATGTCCAGCCTTTCCTCTGTCTGGAAATTTCTTTGCCTACTGTTGTTGCCTCCAAATTTTGTTGTTTCAGCTGCTATAGCTGCTTTTGCTGTTACTGCTCTTCTTGCTGCCAACATTGATGTTGCTGCTGTCAATGTTGCCTTAGCTGCCTCGGGTTTTACTCCTGCAGATGTCACCCCACATGTTGCTGCCTCCCAAACTTCTTGTCCCCCTGCAACATTCTTTTGCTCAGCACCTGCAAATTTATCTTCAGAAAATAAATTATCATCTAATTTCCTTGCTGCAGTAACATATCCATTTATCTCTGTTTGTATACTAGTAAGCAAAATCAATTTTAACAAACTAGTATATGCTCCTTTCACAACTTCAAGCAAATTTACTTCAGTGCCTGCAACTTCTTCCTCTGGTTCAAATGTCTCCAGCAAACATTTCAGCCATTTCTTCTCAAGCATTTCATCAACATGCTGCAAATTAGTTCCAGCATAACCTTCATCTTCCCCTTTGACAATCTTTAGTAATTGTTCATCATCATCTTGATTGATTCTGGCAATCAAATCAAGTTATTCAAACATTGTAGCCTCATCCTCTATCACTGTAGCAGTTCCAAAATTATGTCCCACAATTCTCTCTTGGCTATTCAGACAAGCCAACTCTTTATTGTCACCCATGGAAACAAGCCTCTGTATATGAGACATTACTCTCTCGCCTTCTTTCTGCAACAGTTCTTCTTCTTCCAAAATAATTCCAAGTGATGAACTGTCTTTTGTATCACATGTAAACACAATCAAATTGTCAGCTTCAAAATCACAAGACCCAATGGTCTCATTAGTTGATTCAGTCACCAAGTTTTCTCTTTACAGTTCCAAGTCTTCTTCAGGACTCAGAAAATCTTCATTGGCTTTCTCCTCAGGTTTCTCTAGCAACACTTCAGTATGCTGCTCTGAGTTTGCTTTCAACTCCTTTGTCAGCACATCAGTATGCTGATTTTCATTCACCATGAGACTGTCAGCTACTCTCTCCTTCTTTCCATCATCTGCTTCATAACTGTCATTCATGAAAACTCTCTTATCTGGCTTCTTCAGCAAATTATCCTATGTGTAAGTTCTCTACCTCTCCAATTCTCTTCTCTAAAGATCTAGTTTCCTATACAATTCAACAATTTCATTAGGAGTAGAACTTGGAAACTTCACACAATTTTCTATACCTTCACTGGCTCTTGAACAATCTTCAGCTAGTCCTTCTCTCTCTGCACCAATATTCTGATTAGACTTCTTTGTCTTCATTTCCTCCTGAGATCTTACTATCTCAGCATTGATATGAACAGGCTTCAGATTCAATTCTCTCTCCTGCTCTTTAACAAATTTAAAGCTTTCTCATCTCCCTGTACTGTACCTACAAACATACACAACTTATTAGTTTTAAAACCACAAGACTTTTCAGTCTTGACTGTTTCCTCCAGCACTTCCCTTTGAACAGATCTGCACGTGGAATCTTCAAATTCTATCTCTAGCTCAAGAACTCTAAGTTCCTCCTTCAATAAGGCAATCACACTTTGCCTCAGCTTCATCTGCAATGGTTGCCAAATCACTCTCTTTCCCTTCAGTGGAAAGATCCATCGTCCTTTATGATATTCCTGCTCTTGCAGCCATTCCTGTAGTACTTGCAATTGTACCTTCATTACTGCAATTTCTCTTTCTCTGGCTTTATCAGTCATCTCACCTCAGTGGCATTCCTCTGAACCTCTTCTCTGATCCTCCATGATCATCTTCTCTATGAGTTTCTCACTCACCATGAGTTGCACTAGCCTCCGCAATAGCAAGCTCTCCTACTGCCACTTACCTCACCAATCCATTTCACTGGACCCGGTCTTTCGGTAAGTATTGGTACACTACCTCTGGAACCTCTTGAGCACTCTCTTCTGCTCTCTCTAGGCTATCTCTTCAACTCACCTTCTCTTCAGACCACTACAATTTTCTTCCCTATCCAACCTTTAGCTGAATGTCAGGTTCACTGCCATCATCTTGTCTACAACCAAAAACCTTAATCATAAATTTCAAATCAGAAAAAATTATCTCACCTTTAAGATCCTACATGATCTTATCCTCCATTCATTTCTGCAATCCTGTTCACTGCAATTGTGTACCTTTGAATGTCAGATTTAGAATATGATCTTCCTTTCAGTGTTCATCACACATTCAAATAAAACACACTTCAGTTCTCAACAGAAACTTCCGGCACTCATTCAGAAAAAACAAATATATTCAACAGAGGCTTCCGGCTCTGATACCAAAAATGATGTAGGGTAACCTTGCAATTCCCAGAATCTCTACAATACCATGCATATAAAAATGCATCTCAGTAAATGCCCCAATTAAGACTCAAGTCTGGAAATTTCACAAACTTTTGCGGAAGCTGATAGTCTCACATCTGATGATTATAACAATCATTCCATAAGTGAAAGTTCTCTTTCAATAATGACTTCATGGTTATAAACCCATACACAACCAAAATTCCAATTAAATCTCATATTCAAAGTTGTTTCTCAACAGAAATTCCTTTTCCAAAGGTCTTTAGAAAAAAACCATAGTTAAACCCCATTGGTTCCACCTTCCATCACTCTAAATATAAATAGAATCCTTTAATACACAGTAGGACCCCATTTTAAAACCCCAACATTGGGTCAAGGCCCTAAGTGTTCACCATACTATTTATTGACGCACAATCTATGAATATTCACCATGCTTCTAATCTAAAAGTTTGAACCTTGGCAAACTAACACATATTGATTCTTATGCATTCCAGCATTAATGAATGGAGTCTTCACAAATTATAGTAAAGTGCCAAGTCAAAAGCTATTGAAATTGGCTTACCTTCCCATCCAACGCTATTGAATTCAGCTTTATTGCATTAGCCAAAAGTCTCTTATCGATTCTGCAAATGCTGGGTGTCATTTACTCCATTGCAGTTCTAAACCCAATTCATCAAATCAGATTTGAGAACGCTAGTTGTAATGTTTTGTATTAGAATCGATCCCAAGTCGGATCTGAGACGGATTGACGTGCTTTTTGTTGTTCTTCATTCAAAACTCCATTTCCCAATTTCGCCTTTGACTCAAGGGTTTATTAAACCTTCACTCTCACGATTTCTCTGCGTTGTCATCAATTCTGCATCTTGCGCCAACCATTCAGCCATAACTTCAACATAATTCAGTCTTAGATCAGCCCACGCAAATCTGGTACCATCTTCCAGTAAATAATTCCTCCATTAATTGATACTTCACAGAATATTAAATTCCTGTAGTTTTGCTCCATTCAGGGTTCTGCGCTGACTCCCAATCGATCTTTTCTTGACCAAATTTAACATCTGGATTTTTATTTAATCATAAAGTTTCAGAATATTAATTGAAACAATTGTTGGGTCACACAGTTTCACACCATTCCTTTCGACCTTCGAATGCTATTCGATTCCAAGGTTATTAAACCCAGAACCTTCACTAATTCAAGTCTGTTCTTTAATTGAAGACAGGGCGCTCCCTCCTTCAAGTCGACTTAACAAAGCCGATATGCCAATTCCAGAATTAATTTTAAATTCAGTTCGATCCTTTTCCAAGATCATCGATCCCCTTTTCCGCCCTCTTCAACATATGCAGATTAAATTCGATTCAAAGTATAAATCGAAACTCATTTAAAATTGATACTTGCAATCTCTTAATACCGAAATCGCTTCATCTTATCCAAGACTGAAAACACACTTTGATTTATAATTTCTTTCATAAACACATAGCAATTGATTAGTATCATTGGCAGAGCGTTCATTACAGTTCTTCTTATAACCCAGCAACATACACCAAATCAATTAATATTGAATCCCAATTCATTCCTACAATATAAACTCAGAAAGAATGCGTAATCTCTAGAAAATCAAATTCTATTTTAATTCACACAACACTTACATAATAATCTCCTTCCTTTTCCTGATTTCCAAATCATTGGCCCTTTACAAACTGCCCGAAGGATTCCAAGTAGAAACCCCTGCTCTCTACTCACACTCTCTCTGATTTTCAATGCATTTGAGGCTTGATAATTTATACAATTTTAAAATAATCTAATTTGAGTTCAATCCCTTCAATTTCTCAACAAAATCCTAAAATCACTCTTGAATCCCTAAGGATCCTTTCTCACCCATAATTAATGAAACTAATTTCTAAATTAATATTTAGATAATATCTCATCCCTTTACATCCTCAACTAATCAAATCCTTCTCTTATTCTCAATTATTTACAATATTTAATTAAAAATATTTAAAACCCACTCAAATTATTCATAAAAACCTAGCCCTCTTAAAACTTAAAAACCCCTGAGTTTTAAATACAAAGTATTTTCCTCTTCATCTAATGCTCCTGCATCATGATTTCACATCCATTTGGTAAAATTTCTACTTATTTTGTGTTGATATGGAGAACACTACTCTTACTTTTTCCATCCTTGCAACTGGTGCAAAAGTTTCCTCATAGTCTCTTCCTTGTTGCTGCTTATAGCCATTGACAACAAGTGTGGCCTTGTGCCTTTCAATCTTACCTTCAGCATTGATTTTCATTTTATAAACCCATTTCATTCCAATTACTTCTTTGCCTTTTGGGAGATCAACTAATTCCCATGTCTTGTTCTTCTCTATTGCATTTATTTCACCATCCATAGCATCTATCCATTTCTTATCTTTTACTACTTCTTCAAAATAAATAGGATCTTCTACATGACAATACAATTAAAATAAAGAGTTCATACCTTCTTGTTGCTCATAAATTTCATTCAGAATTATGAATCTGGTTCCTCTTTCACTTTTTGAACTTGTGCTTGTAGAAGCACTCAAATCTGTTTCTTGTGATGTGCTTGGAGAAGCATTATCATCACTTCTCAAGGGTGTTCTCATACCAGCTTGTGGTGTCCCTTACTATTCTTGTGTTGGTGGAGGTGGTGCTGCTAATGAGAGATGTCTTTCAACCATTTCTTCCTCATCTTCATCATGAGACAAACAACTTTCTACATTCACATTTTTCTCAATGCTTCCATCCCAAGCTTCTTCCTCAATGAACTGCACATCTCTGTTTATCATAAATTTCTTGGTAGATGGGTTATACAACCTGTATGCTTTGGATTCTTCACTGTATCCAAAAAATATTCACTTCTTCCCCTTACTATCCAACTTCTTCCTTAGCTGATCTAGAATGTGTGCATAAGCACACAACCAAATACTCTCATGTGAGTGACAAACTATTTTATGCCACTCCATGCTTCTTCAGGAACTCCATTACACTCTTTGTTGGGAATATATTCAGGACATATGTTGCAGAATGTACATCTTCAGCCCGATATTCATTTGGAAAATGTTTTTCCTTCAGTATGCTTCTTACCATATCCATGATGGTTCTATTTTTCCTTTCAGCAACTCCATTTTGTTGTGGTGTATACCTTGCTGTAAATTTCTTATGAATCTCATTTTCTCTGCAAAAACGCAGAAATTATTTGGAGATATATTCTCATCCTCTATCATTCCTAAGGACTTTAATATGTTTCCCACTTTTATTCTCAACAATAGCTTTAAAGTGGCAGAACTTCTCAAAAACTTCACTCTTCAACTTCAAGTTTATATGTGTTCTTTTCCCAAGATGCAGCCTTCACATAGACTGTCTGGCTTTTCAATCAGTGGTAATCCCTTTACCATTTCTTTCCTATGAAAAAAATTCATACCTCCAAAGTTGAGATGTCCAAATCTCAGGTGCCATAACTAGTTTTCATCATTTGCTTCTCGTTGGAATGTCTCTTGTGTCACTGCTACCATTGTAGCTCCTTTCTTCAATTTTGCTCTCATCTTGAGAGGAAAATTTTTGCTTTTTGTCATCGTCACTTTTTCAATCCTATGTTTTCTTGGTGGTATGTCCATGATGGTACACATCATCCTCAAAGAATACATTGTAGCCTTTCTTAATAAGTTGTCCAATGCTCAAAAGGTTACACTTCATACCAGGTACATAGTATACATATGATATGGTTCTCTTTTCTCCTTTCTTTGTTAAAACACTTACTCTACCTTTTCCTATAATAGAGACTTTACTATCTGTCCCAAATGTTACTTGAGACTTTACATTTTCATCTAACATGGAAAACATAGAAATTTTTCCAGTCATATGGTTGCTACATCCTAAATCTAGAAACCATATATCTTCATTCTTCTCTTCAACCATATTACATGCTAAAATTAAACTCTCTTGGCTTAGAGTTTCTTCAGTAAAATTGGCACTGGGTCTACTACCCATGTCACTCTATTTCTTCCTACATTCATTGGCATAGTGCCCATACTTCTTATAGTAATGACATTGGACTTGGGATTTATCATACCCTTGTCCATGTGCTTGATTTTGTCCACCTTGTTAGTTGTTGCCTTCGGTTTGATTCAGACTTTGGTTGCTGCCCCTTCCACTTGTACTTGCAGCAATGTTTCTTCCTCTGTTTTGGCTTCTGCCTCTTCCTTTTCCTCTGTAGTTTGATTTTCCTTGACCTATTCCTCTTCCAAAGGACCTTTGGGTCTTGAAGGCATGCTCCAAATATAAGGTTGTTGTTCTGCTCAATATTTGTTCATGTGTCATCAATGATGCATTAAGCTCATCAACAGTAAACATTGAGAGGTCCTTTGTCTCTCCAATGGTTGCTACTATCACATCAAACCTTGAGTGTAAGCTCCTCAATACTTTCTCCATTATTCATCTTTCTTCTATTGTCTCTCCGTGAGATCCCATTTGGGTAACCAACCCAATCAACAATGTGAAGAATGAGTCTATTCTATCAGACTCTTTCATGCAAATGGCTTCAAAATATCTTCTCATTAATTGAAGCTTTGTTGTCTTTACTTTCTCCATTCCTTGGTAGGTTGTCTGGAGGGTATCCCATGCATCCTTGGACTTCTTTGTTGCTGCAATTCTTGGAAATATTCTTTCATGCACTGCTTGACAGAGATAGAAGAGGGATTTTGAGTTCTTCTTCCTATTACTCTTGAGCAAATCCTTCTCTGTCTGTGTTAATCCATTAAATGATTTTTCATCCGCTGGTTGTTCTAAACCATATTCAACTAGCTCCCATAAATCTTGAGAGACAAACAGGGCTCTCATTTTGATTTCCAAATATTCATAGTTCTTCCCATTGAACTGTAAGAGTTAGCATTTCCCATACTCATGATTTTGTTGGCTCCTACCATTGCTCGCCTTGCAGAACTATGCTAAACTTCACTGTTTTTCTTAAACAAACTTTCTCACTGCTGGAGACATAACCTCTATCTCTTAAAACTCTTAAGACTTCTCTTTTACAGTTCTCTAGACTATATTATTTAAAACAAACAATAACTGCGTTTTGGATAAATACCTGGCTTGCTGAACTTTCACACTGCTGGACAAATTATTCAACAAACTCCTTCTTCTTCCTTCAGATTCTTCAACAACTGCTGAGAGCTTGGACTAGCTTTGATACCATGTTGAAATTTCTGATTATTCTTGAACAAAAATGAGGAAAAAAAAATTCCTCTTCTAACATATAGAAAATAATATGCACACAAAGATGGAGCTGAAAATTGTATTTCATTCAAAACTTTACTGTTACAAAGTAAAATTTTCCCTCAGAACTGTTGTTTTGGATTACAAAAAAAAAAAATCTCATCTCTGTCCTTTTTTCTTACTGCCTTCACTGCTATGCACACAAATTACCCTACAACTCTTGGCATACACTCTTACATAGTCACACCCTCTACATATTTTTCATTTCACACAATGTCTTATATATATGTTATAAACATATATCTTTACAACATATGTGAAGATAACCTAAGTTAAAATTTTGAATTAAAAACTATTGTCGCATCGCATTAAAAAATATAACATTAAAACCTAAGTTCAAAACTTATGAAATAAGACTTATATTACATCGCGGCGTATTAAACCGAAATAAACCAATGTTTAAACCTTATGAAACATTTCAAATGTCATGCGATGGGATTTATCACATCGATTAGCCCACCGGATGACTGTACACCCAAACCTTGCAAAAAGCTGTTATTGGTTGATGGTGGATGTGCTGGCGGAGGTGGGACCTCCTTTATCGCATGGTTTTGGAGAGAGGGTGACATAAGCTATATTATCTACTATTTCTTTTAACATTCTATTACAAACATAAATGCTAGCCTCCCACTTCATGATTCACAAATCAAATTTGTAAACTTCTACTGCTACTCATCAATAATTCAATTGGTTCCAGATATTTTGCACTTGATCCGCACATGTCTACTTGTTGCAGGTTTTGAAGCTGTCATTCTATACGTCCAAGAAACACATTTTGGTGATGTCCCTACAAGTGTATTTCCTGAATGTCTCTATGCATTTCAGCCAGAGTTGAGTTTTCCTTTGATTCTTTGATTGATTTTTGATGTAACATTAAAAGACAAAATATCATGTTATACTAATAACAATTATTTTTAATTTCAATAAAATATTAGAAAAAAATCCATTAGAGAGATAAACATTTATGTTAAAAAAAATAAAAATATTCAAATGATGTTACTTCTCAAGACATATTTATTTATTAATAATAATTTAAATTATAGTTCACCTTCGAACAAGTTCAATAAACATTCAAATAAGGTTCAAGAAACATTATTGTAACATGCATCGTTATACGTCTCTTATTCAGGCTCTTTGTAGCTACATCTAGTTCAGTGTCACCCACACCATGGATCGTAATATTTCATTCAGCATGGTTAATTGAAGATGGTCACAAAGAGTGGGATGCTACATATGTTGCATTTGTTTTGGAATTTTCTTTGTGTCATGCCTGCTATCACTCTATAATTTTTGAGGTTTAGGAAGTAAACACAGAGGTAACATAAAAACCACTTTTAAGTCTAGTAGATAGCCCTTCTGAACTCATAGAAGGATCTCTCTGTCATATTTTCTTTGTTTTATGTAAATTCTAGGCTAGTTATGACATTGTAATTATTTCTAATTGATTTGATTTATTTTGTTGATTGAATGCATATGCTTCCATTGGGCTATGGAGTCTATAAAATAAACATGGATTTGGATCAAATTTTCAAGGAGTTTCAAAGGGAAATATAGTTGAACTAGTTGGATATTTTAGTTTTAAAATGATATGGAATATAAGAAAGGAAATAATCAGTTAAAGTTAAAGAGAAATTAATAATTCCTTAACTCGACATCAGAAGAAAACATTAAAATTAATTACATCCAGAAACAGGGTGTATATTTCAACAAATAATGTTTGTCATTGTTTCTGTAATGTAATTAAGATTTAAAAAGGTATAGTAATGGAAACCAACAAACAACGCATAAACGATAAGGAGCACTTCACCAATTTGTCCAACACATGAATCCTGTGAAGAACTCCTTATATTAATTATCAATCCATCAACTGGAAAAAGTACAATAGCTTACAGAAAATAATAATCAACAACCAACACATAACACTTTGAAGTGTTAAGTATTTATAATAATATTTACAAAACTTCCTGTCACAATCGACAGGGTATATTTAGCAAAATCTAAAAAAATTATATTTTCTGAAAAATTAATAGGATAGGTGGAACTACCTGAGAGGTGGCCCTGGTTTGGAGGAAGTTGTTGCTGAGCTGTCCTTTCTTTCTTTGCTGTGTTGGCTGATGCTTTAACTACATTTGGAGTTATCCAATTACTCCAGTAACTCACACAACTTATCCCACTTGTCTTCATCTAGGATTTTCAACTTTGTTCCCTTCCTATAAATTTCATCTACTTCAGTATATTTTGAAATAGTAGGTTTTACCACAAAAATGTGATTCACCTCATGTTGTATGTAAAATTAATTTCCCATTAGTTGAAGGAAATATTTTCTTCTCAAACTACCCTTTATGCTAGAAAACTTGGAACTGTATTTGGCCACTTATTTCAAATTTATATTATAGTCCTCTTATGTAATTAAGTTATCATTAATCACAAACACACCGGGTAATTCCTTTTTATTGAGTGCTTCAAACCTGATCAAAAACCTGTTAACCCCTATCTCCAGTCCTTAGCATTTTTCTTCTAATTGAAGAATGAGGTTCTTTTTTGTTAGAACCTTCTTGAATTCTAGGATAGTTGTAGGTTTTAATCCTAAACAGAAATTATCTACACACGAATCTTATAACAAAAAATAAACAATAGCGAGAGCATAAAACATAAAACATATAAACACAAAGATTTTCCCCTGGATCCCAAATCGGGACGACAAACTTGATTTTTCATTATATTCCTTTTAGTGTTACAACACAAATATATATACATGCCGAAGCATACATAAACCCCAATCCATAAACCCTGGATTAGAACATAACCGTAGTTCCCTTGATTGGATCTACAAAAATACCAGGGGCCGAAAACCATCGTACCCTAATACCATGTGCAAAACCATGCACAAAACCATGGACGTGGAATACCCGCGCGTGCTTAGTCGTGGAAAGAATATAACACATACACAACATTCTCCCACTTGTTGTTTTATTTCCACGGGGAGCCACAGGAGGGCTTAGTCATTGGCCCAATTCTTCAACACCCATTGTTTCTCTACACCAAGAGAACTTCTGAGTGCTCATAGACTTTGTCAATGCATTTGCAACATTCTTCAAAGTGTCCACCTTTACCAGCAACACCCTTTTAGCCTCAACCATATCTCTAACAAAGTGATATTGAAAATCAATGTGCTTTGTCTTTGAATGATAAGCAGGGTTCTTAGCCAAGAAAATTTCACTTTGGCTATCACAGTCTATCCTTATAGCTTGCTATACCAACCCCATACTTGAACACAATCTCTGCAACCAAAATGCTTCCTTGCTTGCATGAGTGGCTGCTATGTATTCTGCCTCTGTAGTTGAAAGCGCCACTATAGACTGTCTTTTACTCATCCAACTGACTGCACCTCCAAATAGGCTAAACACATACCAACTTGTAGATCTTCTTTGGTCCAGATCTCCAGCCCAGTCTGCATCAACAAAACCACGAATGTCCAACATTCTTTCCAATCCTGGTCTTCCCTGGTAGCACAAGCCATAATCACTAGTGCCACATAAATATCTGAAAACCCACGTCACTACTGTCCAATTCTCCTTCCCTGGGTTTGACATAAACCTGCTCAATACTCCCACTGCATGTGCAATGTCTGGTCTAGTACAAACCATTGCATACATCAGGCTACCCACTGCACTTGCATATGGAACACAAGACATATACTCCTCTTCTTATTGTGTCTTGGGACACTGTTCGACAGACATCTTTACACCTCAGGAATAGGAACATTCACCAGTTTACTATCCTACAAATTGAACCTCTGCAACATCGTCTCGACATACTTCCTCTAGTTTAACCA
The DNA here is from genome assembly GCA_034641835.2 of Pinus albicaulis. Taxonomy (NCBI): domain Eukaryota; kingdom Viridiplantae; phylum Streptophyta; class Pinopsida; order Pinales; family Pinaceae; genus Pinus; species Pinus albicaulis. Next base: position 202,065,668 of record CM076581.1, on the reverse strand, counting down.
CAGCTTCCTCTTTGCCCGATCTCTCTTAATTTCCATGCCCAAAATATAGTTTGCAGCACCCAGATCCTTCATGTCGAATTTGGAGAACAATTGGGTCTTCAAATCTTGGATAATTTCTTTGTCATTTCCAATCAACAACATATCATCCACATACAAGACCAGATATATAACATGATCACCAATTAATTTAAAATAAACATAATGATCTTCCTTTCTTCTGGTGAAGCCAAGTCCCCGTATATAGGTATCAAATTTCTGATACCACATCCTTGGTGACTGTTTTAACCCATACAGAGACTTCTTCAACCTGCATACCAGTTCTTTCTTACCCTTCACCATAAAGCCTTCAGGTTGCTTCATGTATATCTCCTCTTCTAGATCCCCATGAAGAAAAGATGTCTTCACATCCATCTGTTCTATCTCAAAATCAAATGCAGCAGCAACAGATAAAAGTAATCTAATAGAAGTAACCTTGGCAACGGGAGAAAAAATATCACCAAAATCAATTCCCGGCACCTGGGAATAACCTTTCGCTACCAACCGAGCTTTGTATTTCTCCACCTTGCCTTCTACATTCATCTTCTTCTTAAACACCCATTTGCTCCCAATGGGCTTCCTTCCAGTCGGCAACTCCACCAAATCCCATGCATCATTTTTGTGCAAGGATGCCATTTCATCAACCATGGCCTCCTTCCATAGTTTTCCATCCTCTGAATCTACTGCCTCCCTGACAGTTCTGGGTTCATCATCAGTTATAGTTAAGGCAAAACCTGAACAGAAAGCAGATGGACTATACGTTTCTGGTTGCCTTCTTTCCCGAATTGATCTTCTCAAATTTGGAGTTTGTGGCTCTTCATCTTCTGAGTCTTCTTCTATTGTAGAGTATGATTCATCCTCCTTTAGCTAAAACTCTATCTTCTCAGGTTCCTTTGGTAGGACTTCATGTTTAACAACATCTTTCACTTCTCTAAACACCACATCTCGGCTGTACACAACCTTCCTTGTTTCTGGGTTCCAAAGCTTGTAACCCTTTAAACCATCCTTATACCCAATAAAGATGCACCTTTCAGATTTATTATCCAACTTAGTCCTTTTCTCCTTTGGAACATGTACATATGCATCACATCCAAATACCCTTAGATGTGAAAGAGATGGTTTCTTACCAGTCCATACCTCATGTGGAGTCTTATCTTCCAACACTGATGAAGGTGATCTGTTAACCAGATAGCATGCAATCTCCACTGCCTCTGCCCAGAATTCTTGTCCTAACCCGGTACCACTGAGCATGCTTCTTGCCTTTTCCATCAGTGTTCTATTCATTCTTTCTGCAACTCCATTTTGCTGTGGTGTGTATGGAGTAGTCTTCTGTCGTGCTATACCACACTTCTTACAGAACTCTTCAAATTCCTTCTTGCAGAACTCCCCACCATTATCTGTCCTCAGCGCCTTTATCTTCTTCTCTGTCTGGTTTTCCACCGGAGCCTTAAATTCTTTAAATTTGTCAAAGACTTCAGATTTCTTCCTCAAGAAATATATCCATGTATTCCTTGAGAAGTCATCTATGAATGAAACATAGTACACGGACTTTCCCAGTGATGGAACTGACACAGGCCCAAACACATCACTGTGCACAAGTTCTAATATCTTGTTCGCCCTCTTAGCACCAGAAGGAAAACTCACCCGATTCTGCTTCCCATATACACAATGTTCACAGAAATCGAAATCCGGAGAGAAATTAGACATACCTTCTACCATACCATTTCTATGCAGTATCCGAAGGCCCTTCTCTCCAATATGTCCAAGCCTTTGATGCCATAACATGGTCTTTTCTCCGGAGATAGCTAGGCTTTCCGCTCCACTTTCAGGAACCATAGAATTGTTACACCCATCAATAACAGTGCTACCTTGTAGCTTATACAAAGTTCCAGTCCGAACTCCCCGCATTAATACCAGTGCTCCCCGAACCATCTTGCAGGCATCTTTCTCGAACACTGTTTTTACACCTGCATCATCCATCTTGCTTACGGAAATCAGATTTCTGGCCAATGTAGGAATATGCAGAACACCAGGAAGTGTTCTAATCCTTCCACCTTGCAGCTTCAGCTTGACCTTTCCACGTCCGACGATTCCGGCCTTCCTATCATCCCCTAGGAAGACATCACCACCATCATATTTCTCATACTCGCAGAACCACTCCCTATGGGGAGTGAAGTGAAAGGATGCACCTGAGTCAATCAACCATGACTCATGATCTACATGTGTATTTGAAGAAGAAGCCAAATACACATCCCCACCTTCATCTGAGGTGGTTTTTGCCTATGTAGAAGGAGCTTCGTCAGATCCCTTTCCTTTCTCAGGAGCTTTAGAACTGCATTCCTTTTTGTAGTGTCCTTCCTTTCCACATTTCCAGCACACCTTTACAAACTTTCCAGGAGATTTAGATCGCCCTCTAGATTTAGATCTCCCACTCGAAACCTTATTCTTGTTTCTATTTTGGGACCTTCCTCGTACAGATAAGGCATCTCCATTCTGACCCTCCATATTTCTCCGTCTCATTTCCTCCGACAGCAAGGCTGAGACAATATCATCAAAGTTCAAGGTATTTGTATTGCTACCTATTGCAATAACCAGACTGTCCCACGAGTCTGGTAGAGAGCACAACAAACTGATGCACTTATCTTCATCTGAGATTTTAATATCAACAGACGACATCTGACTTACCACAATATTGAAGGCGTTCAGATGCTCTGTCACCGAGTCTCCATCCTTCATCCTCAGGTTATACAGCTTTTTCCGCAGGAACAACTTATTCACCAGAGACTTAGATTGGTACAAAGTCCCAAGTTTTTCCCACAAATTCTTTGTCGTAGCTTCCCCATATACATTCAACAATACTGAATCTGAGACACACAACCGTATTGTGCTCTTAGCCTTCCAATCCATTTTCTTCCAGTCTTCATCTGACATTGCCGTTGGTTTAGTACCCGGATCTACCGCGATCCACTGATCTTTATCCACCAGCAGATCCTCCATCTTGAGCTTCCACAACTCAAAACTCTGACCATTAAATTTCTCGATCTCTATCTTTCCGCCGCTTGCCATATTCTTTCACCGCAAGAATCGATCCCGCAGATCTCCCACTGCACAGGGTCTACCACAGGCCCGAGCAAAAAACCCTCAACAACAAAGGCGTCCCCTTGAAGCCGAAATACCTATGATACCAAATTTAGGTTTTAACCCTGAACATAAATTATCTACACACGAATCTTATAACAGAAAATAAACAATAGCGAGAGCATAAAACATAAAACAGATAAACACAGAGATTTTCCCCTGGATCCCAAATCGGGACGACCAGCTTGATTTTTCATTATATTCCTTTTAGTATTACAACACACATATATATACATGCCGAAGCATACATAAACCCCAATCCATAAACCCTGGATTAGAACATAACCGTAGTTCCCTTGACCGGATCTACAAAAATACCAGGGGCCGAAATCCATCATACCCCAATACCATGTGAAAAACCATGCACAAAACCATGGATGCGGACTACCCACCGGAAATTAAGGACCAAAAATTTTCGCGGGGGCGCTGCCCCGGACCCTGACAGGGGGGGCTACCGCCCCCCCTGTGACCCCCCGTTGTGCCCAGCGCAAAGGGGGGGCTATCGCCCCCCCTCTTACCCCCCCACGCATGCTTAGTCGTGGAAAGAATATAACACATACACAACAATATTTTCAGTTCTATCCTCAGTTATTATGTCCTCCAACTCATATTTATTCTTGGAATTGAGTAATTGGATGATATTAGATGCTTCAATAAGCTTGTCACCCAGTTTCTCTTTGATATATGGAATAACTTCTGTGGATTTTTGTATTAGGTCCTTCTGCTCAAAAAATATTTGGATGGATGACCAAATCTCATTCATAGAGTTGAGGATGCTTGTCCATATGCTTTCCTTGGCTTGGGCTAAGGTTTGGCCAATGGCCGATTCTCTTTCTGTGTTCTGCATCCTTTCTGGTAGCCTTTGGTATCTTTGTGCTTCAGCCAAATGTGAAGATGCACTTCTATTGTTTTGTTCTTGTAAAGCTTTGACCTGCCCATGTAGTTTATTTATCTCTTTTTTTTTTATTGACATGTTCTCTACAACATTTTTTAATTGTTCAATAGCATCTGTAAGTTGGGCTGAAGGCATAGTTGATGTTGTAGCTCCTGTAGTGGGGATTGTTGTGAGGTTTACTCCATCTAGAGTAACTATGGCCACCTATGATTTTTTTCCTTCTTCTTAATCAACTTCTCCATTTATGTATCCATCGTCATGATTTTGGCACTTTGCTCCATGATTAATTTCAGCAAATCTCCCTTCTCTGTGTTTAACTCTTCTATATTTGTTCAGTGGATCTTATGTTGCTAGCAGTTTTAGTTTCTTCCTCAGTGTTGCAATATCAACATTCTTATTTTTAATTAGTTCCTCTGCATCCTTCATACTTTCTGGATCATACCCAAATTTAAAAACCAAATCTTCCAATGATTTGATCCTTGTGTCTTTAGCCAGAGAGGAAATATTTTCCATCTTCAGCTGAGATTGGATATTTGAATGTGATACCCAAAATTTTGACACGGTCATGGTCGAAATTGTTAGTTTAGAGAAAATCATCTCACTAGTCTGTTTATGCATCTACATTTGATTAATGCATCAATTTCCTTGGTTTCAAACTCAAATGTTGTATTTTTGTAGTTTTTTGTTGTATTTGGCTGAGGAATTTGAGCCTCAAGGAAGGCCATCTCCATCCACTACAAGGAAAAGACCCTCTAGGGGATATTTTTGAGGAACCCCTTATAAAAATAACCCAGATATCCATTTGTAGCAGAGGTCTCTAGAGGAGGTTGGTGGGTGGAGGTTTTTGCAAATGTTTTTTGTCTCGTATGTTTCTCATCATAAACCGTGCCAGTGCGTTTTACTCACAACGTACGAGTCTGTGCTAAAATTTGGCACATCGAGACACCATGCTCTCCGTGCAAACCCGCTCGGTGTGTCTAAGTAATATACTGCACTGGTGATCTATGTATAAATAGGACCAATGTGTCACAGTAATCCACTGCATTTTAACGACGTGCGATGTGGCATCGATAATACCGCCCAGTTCATCTAAAAAACTTGCGCACCAAAACAAAGTTAAAGAAAAAAAATTATCGGTCGTAAAAATTTCATTTTTACTTCTTCAATGCTCTAGACCTCTCAAGCACCGATGTGAATTTTTCTTGTGTGAGGCACCCTACAATCGATGCTCCCATTGCACATGCTGTTGTCGTCGATTACCCAGCTTGTGGAGTTCGAAATTTCCAAAATGGTGGGAGAATTTTACTTCTTCAATTCCTTACCAAATATGCCTTCTCAATGCACAAATGTACATGTATTTTACTTGTTTCTCAATAACTAAACGTTTTAGCGGATTATATTTTTAAAATACCCTTAAATTAACCATTAAAAAAAAATTTATGCGCCCTGTGCTTGAGCCGTTCGGCTCGCACCGTTTGCGGTGCTGCCTGTAAATTTATAGGGCGTACCACGAATGGTGCAAACAGAAACTGCACCTAGTTATGGTGTGGTACCAAAAAAATGCGCACCATGCCTAATTTTAAAACTAACATGGTGGTGCAGTCATTTAAATGACAGCACCATTAACTATGTACTAGTGTCGGGAGGGGTAGAAAGTTAGGTCAGCACACTGCCCGCCTGACAACATTACTTAGTTAACGGTGTGGTCGTTTACACGACCACACCATTGACCATGTAATGTTGTTGAGCGATGCGTTGACCAAAATATCTTCCCCATGGTGAATATTTTGGTTAGTGCATTGCCCGCCCAACAGGAGTACATGGTCAACGATGTGGTGGTTTATAGGACTGCACCTTTGACCATGTATTATTATTGGGTGGTGCATTGACCTAATTATCCACCTCGAGGCAGATAATTTCATCAACACATAGTAGTAAAAGTAATTTTTATCTTTTGAGGTGTGTGAACAATTTCCATGTGCACTGAGAACAGTGCGCGATAAAATCGTATGCACCAGTACTGGTGTGTAAATGTTTTTTTAGGTGTACTGATTGTTTTTTTAGATGTATTATTTAATAAAAAAAATGTATTTAATATGTGAATCATTCAGCGACTTCAACAAAGATAACAAGGGAACAACAAGAACATACGGAGGACCAGTGTAACGTGATTCACCTGTGGGAGGCACGAGAGAGGGAGAGACTTATGTACCCTTGCCCTATTATGGCTACCACCCAGTTGCTCTTAAGGGAGCTAGGCCTCCTCAAGTTCTATGAGGAGGCTACAACCGTGAAGGGCCATGGTGGGTTATTGGGACACCTGATCTTCAGGTGGGATGCCCACCGACAGGCTTTGCGGGTCGGTCCTGGCTAGTGTTACGCGCCCACTGAGGAGGGCATATATTTTTTTACTGGCCTATCTAGGAGAGGGCATGATTTTCCCCAGTTCCCAAATGTCCCCATCGGTTATGTAGTAGGGTGTCAGTTGGCATACTCCCAGAGATAAATTAGGGACGATATAGTTTTTCCTACAGATTTTAAGGTGTCCGGTGGTCGGTAATGTATTGCTTCATTTGGTGCAGAGGAGGTGAGATGCCTCTCACTACTGTTGATGACTATTGCACACCATACCAGTGACCGGAAACACATTATTTGCTCGCTTTTATTTTATGTTGATTCATTATTCCACGACTTGTGAGATGGTCATCAATTTTTTTGCTACAGTTTTGTGCATAATTAGATAGATGTCGTTCTCAGGCATGTGGGAGGTTGACCTTCCCTTTTTCTTCACAGTTATTTTTTTTATTATTTTTTGAGAGATTTCCAGAGACAGGAACTACTTTTTTCAGAAGCCTCGTAAGCCAATGCTAAATGTACGGATGAAAATGTGGGGCCAGATGATGCCCAAGAGGGGATAGTCTAACTTTCCCGCCAGGATATCTCCTAATGCACTTGAGTTGCTATCCAATGTTGATGATCACTCCTTCTTTCTGGGGCCATGTCTATATGCGGTTTGGATTGGCGAGGGTGTAACAACATCCTCTTCACATAGGATGAGCCGCCCGATGCAAGAGGTAATAATATTGTTTTCTTTAAATTAATATAGTTTCATTTTATTGTATTAATTAATTAATTAGAATTATCAAATTTATTCTAACACGTTATTTAACTTGATTATTAAATTTTTTAATGAAAATGTCTAATTATTGTTGTGTACTATATATTTTGTACATATTGGGACATTCATTGGGGATGAGATTCCACCCCCACTATATGATCCAGGTGTAGATGTTGACAAGGAGATGGAAGAGATGGAGGAAGAAGGTGACATAGCTGATCCTTATTGGCTGCAAATACCCACGAGGGTGAGTCGTAGGTCGGACACCCGATTTAGGATGGATTTGGGTGACCAACTTTGTCGACTTCTAGTTTATGACGTAGTCTACTCGGATATGATCAAAGAGATTTAGGTTGATCGTAGGGTCACATAGATCTGGAGAGGCATGCCCCAAAATATGTTGACCCTCATGCATCATATAGTTGGAGCTTTTAGAGCACTGGTGCGGGCTAGGAGGGGTAGGCGTCATGGAGATGCATGCCAGAGTAGCGCCTCATCTGATGATCATGGTCATGAGGGTAGTCATAATCATTCTAGTACTCCACCTCACGGTGGAGATCATGATGAGCAGCCAACATCTAGTCCTGATTAGTAGACATCATCTGAGCAATCGACACCATCTCAGCAGACACCTAGTCCTGAGCAGGTACCTGATCCATAGCAGGCGGGTCCATCTAAGGAGTAGGTCCATTTGAGAAGATTGTACCATCCATTGAGCAGGCTGCTCCATCGATGAGTCATCAGTAGGCATTTCATAAAAAGACTTTACCATCGACTCATGAAAAGACACCTCCGGAGTAGGCATGCCATCTATCTGAGCATGAGGCTACACCATCGACTAAGAAGGCCTCGACCTATACTAGTATTTATGTACCACCATATATTTGAAATTTATATGCAGTTATATTACAGTTGTATATTTTTGACATTATATATATATATATATATATATATATATATATATATATATATATATATATATATAGTCCATGTATTTTATTTTCATCTTGATGTACTTAATTTATATACTGGCATTCATCATGAGGTGTATATTGTTAGGTCATGTTAGATATGTTCATTTAATGTGCTTGCATATAGATGTGTATATGATAGCATTTATTTGACATGAGATGCATATTTGATGTTTTTGTTGTGATGATGCTATACAATGTTTGTGTTTTGTTAGATGATCATGATAATGATGATTAGATGATGTTAGCGAGTTTAAATGTGTATTTTATTTGAATATGATGTTTGTACGATTGTTATCATGGTCGTGATGTTTATTTTTAAAATTAAATCATCATATTTATTAAAAATTATGTCGTGATTGTAATTGAAATTTTAATTTTAATTGTATGTAAAATTGTAAAATTTTAATTGTAATTTTATGTAAAATATTTGTAAAATTGTAATTGTAATTGTACATAATTATATTGTGAAACTGTAAATTTTTAAATATGTGGAATTCTAAAAATGTAAATGTAATTGTATGCATCATGATTGTAATTGTAATTTTATTTTTAATTGTATGTAAAATTGTATAATTGTAATTGTATGTGAAATTGTAAATTTGTAATTGTAATTTTATTATAATTGTATGTAAAACTTTAAAATTGTAATTGTAATTGTATGTAAAATTGTAATTGTAATTGTAATTGTATGTAAAATATTTATAAAATTTTAATTGTATTAATTATAATTGTAATTGTAATTGTATGTAAAATTGCAAATTTGTTATTGTAATTGTAGTTGTAATAGTGATTTAATTAGATTTCTTTTTACACTATTCCAATGTACAATAGAATATATATAAGAGATAAAGAAAATAGATAAGAGATAAATATGTGAGATGTCAAATATGCTTTAAATTCAGTTTTTATATTGTAAATGTTTTTTTATTAATAAAATTACTTTCAAATTTTTATATAAAAAAAATCAATATCTATATATATATATATATTATAAATTAAGATAAGTTTTTCTATAGAAATTAAAATAATGATTTTGTAGTATTATTTAAGTTTAATTAATAAGCATATAGAAATTTAATATTTAAAATAAATTTATAATATAATAAGAATCTTAATAAAAAATATTCATGGCTTATCTACATTACATGCCCAAAAACAATAACTCATTAAAAATAAATAGAAAAAGGTATGGGGGAGATGTTAGTTGTGTAAATATTTGTAAACATTTACATATGAGCTAAATTGAAAAATAATAAAAAGGTAAAAATAATATACAACTTAGTAAGTCTCAATAAATAATTGTAAACATTTAAATTAAAATAATTGTAAACATATAAATTAAAATAATTATTAGGTAACCCTATTTAAATTTAAATTTAATTAATAAGCACATAAAAACATAATGCATACACTATAAAAATATTATTAACCATGGATATTCACCCCATTTAATATGGATATTATTCATTTGTAAATAGGTTTTGTTCCAATACCATGAGCCAATACCATGGCTTATCAATAACACATTGCCAAACACTATAACTCATTTCGAAATCAAAATATTTTATAAATATACTATGTTTATTTTATTTTATAACATTTTTTAAATTGAATCTAAAAGAAAAAAAGTATGGGTAGACATTGTATGTAATTTTTTGTAAATGTGGCATCAATTAAAAAATAATAAAAAGTTAAGTGAAGATATCATCTCCATCTTAGTTTAGTAGAGATGTTATCATATCTTGTAAATATTACAATTCAATCAAAATAAAATAAGATTTTGAATAATGATAATTATCAACATTTCACTTGGACAAATTACATAAAAACAAAACTAAAAATAAAATAAAATAAAATAAAATAAATAATTATACTCATTGTTAATTATAATTAATAATAAAATCACCCTATATCTATCTTAAATTTGGATCTAGCAAGGGTTGAGAGGGATTAAATTTCTTGAGATGCAAACCTCTTTTAAAATGAAAAGAGGTTTTTGATCCCTCTTGGTGCTTGGTAGATCTTGAGTTAAGATGGATCTAGTGTGGTTAAATATTCAAAATTGTAGGGTGGTTAAATATTCAAAATAGTAGTGATGCAGAGGCTGCCCACACAACAAATGATGCAAAGGTTGCCCATGCAACAATCACATCTCTTTAATGCTTTGCTTCTAATTTATTTTTGAGATGCAATTTGGAACACGCCAAAGAGGGGAGGTTCTGTTTTAGTGAGGGACGTCATATAATTTAATTTTAATATATTTAATGTAGTGGCCAATTTCTCCAGAATCCGACAGAGATGAGTGTGAGATTCTAATAGTAGCCTCCAGTGTCTCTCCATTCCTGGGTCACGACCATTTATTGAAAGCATTAAGTCGAGCAGAGCCAACCCATAACATGGGATTCTTTGCTGTTGATTGAACCTGTTATTTGTGCCTGTCAGAGTCTGAGAGATTTCGTGTAGTACCCAGGTTCCACCAACTGGGTTTAAATACTTTGGGACTATGTGATTTTCAGGGGGGGTGTTTTTTCTTGAATCTATATCAACACGCACCTTATCATTCTCTTTGTTAATCTATGTCTCTATCTATATGTCTGCATTTTGAATGTTTTGAGAATTTTGTGCATGTTTTTGTATTGCGTGTGTCTGCTTCATCATGCTCTGCATTTGGATGTAAATTATTTGTGCTTGTTATGGTAGTGTATTGTTGGTAATCACGAAGAAGGGCGTCGATTAATTCCAAATTGGGGATTTTAGGATTCGGCCTTTTTTTGAAGCTATGTCATCTGGTATTAGAAAAGGAAGATGGCTGGAAGAGGAAGAGGACAAACATGATTTTCTCAAATGTGGCGAGAAATTAAAAACCTCCAGAGGAAAGTTTCAGATCTTACAAAGGTGTTGATTAATCAGAGAGTAATACGAAGAGAAAAGTTTGATGAGGAGACAAACCATGAACACAAATATCAACAAGCAGAAGGGTAGCTAGAGAACCTGACTTATGAGGAGAGAGTTCTTAGGGCTCTAGAATGGAGAAGCAATGGGGTTAAAATGGAAGTCCTAGACTATGCAAGGAATCTTAAACTAGAGGAGCTGATAGATTGGCTTAACGCCATGGAGAACCTTTTTGAATGGAATCCTATAACCGAGGAGAAGAAGCTGAAATTTTCATGCACTAAATTACAAGGTCAAACCATGATCTAGTGGGATCATTTGCAGAATAACAGAGTCAAAAAAGGAAAAGACAAGATTCAAAGTTGAAACAAGACGGACAAGAGGTTGCGCCAGGAATTTTTGCCTTTGGACTACATCCAAACCATTTTTCGTAGATTTCAAAATTTGAAGCAGAACGTGTCTACGGTGGAGGAATTCACACATGAGTTTTGTCAATTGTCCATTTCTGTGGATCACAAGGAAACTGATGAGAAACTGACTACAAGGTATGTCAATTTCTTGAAATTTACTATTCAGGATGAGTTGAACATACATAGGGTTCATAATGTGGAGGAGGCATACCAATTAGCCTTTAAGGTTGAGGAGAAGAAAAGTTGCCAATTTTCTCAATGGAATAGGGGAGCCAGAAGAGGAATCTTGGATCCATCACGGGGTAGTTTCAATGTTGGTAGAGGTGAATCATTTCATTTTTCTGCGAGATTAGAGGAACTATGACAAAATAACGTGACCCAACAATGAGGAAGTGGACTTCAGAGGGGTCGAGGTTATGGTGGTGGCAAAGGAAGACCTTTCGTTTGTTTTAAATGCGGTGAAGAAGGTCGTTGATTGTTTGAATGTCCGAATTCGGATATACTAGCACCAATGGAAGGAGAACAACCAAGGTTCAACCTGGCCCAAGCTGAGGATGAAGAAGAAGTGGTTGATTTTCAAGTTCCACCCAATATGGGGGATAATCTCATGATGCGGAGATCCATGATGATTCTAGAAAAGGAGTGAAAGTAGAGCAACCGCTGTCCAGATTCTTAGCTTCGGACAAAAATCTTTCGAACCAGATGCACTTCATGGGGGAAGGTATGTCAAGTTATTGTTGATAGTGGAAGTTGTGAGAATTTTATTTCAAAGGAGATGGTAGAAAAATTGAAGTTGAAACGTGACGTCCATCCCCATCCTTACCAGATTGCATGGTTTAAAAAAGGGAATGAAGTAACCATAAATAAACGATGCTTAGTCAACTTCTCCATTGGTAAGACTTCTAAAGATTAATTTTGGTGTGATTTAATTCCAATGGATTCCTGCCACTTTTTTTTGGGGAGACCCTGACAGTATGAAAGGAAATTCATTCACGATGGAGAGAAAAATAGTTACACCTTTTGGAAGGTTGGAACTAAAGTCATCTTATTTCCCCTTAAGGATGAAAGGAAAACCAAAAATATACTGTTAGAAAAACAACTTGCTAAAGAAATAAAGGTAACTGGTTGTTGTTATGCCTTAATAGTAAAAAATGTAGCAGGGGAAGATGCCCCAATTCCCACTGAAGTAGCCAAAATTGTAGCAGAGTATGGTGATATTACACCAAACGAGTTACCTAATGGACTTCCACCGATGCGAGATATTCAACATCACATTCATCTAATTCCAGGAGCATCATTACCTAATAAAGTAGCCTATCAGATGAGCCCTACGGAACATGCAGAGCTTGATTGACAAGTGGAAGAAATTATAAAGAAAGGTTTGGTAAGGGAAAGCATGAGTCCTTGCTCTATACCCGCATTGTTGACTCCAAAAAAAAGTGGAGAATGGAGGATGTGCACAGATAGCAGGAAAGTCAATGGAATTACTATCAAGTATCGATTTCCTATTCCGCGCTTAGACAACATGACGGATGTGCTGGAAGGAGCTCAATATTTTAGTAAAATTGATTTACAAAGTGGGTACCACCAGATCCGTCTTCGAGAGGGGTATGAGTGGAAAAATGCCTTCAAGACTAGATATGGACTATACCAATGGATAGTGATGCCCTTTGGGCTATCTAATTCTCCTAGTACTTTCATGCAGTTGATGAATATTGTGCTTCGCCCTTATATTGGTAAGTTTGTTGTTGTTTATTTTGATGAAATTTTAATTTTCATTAAATCCAAGGAAGATCACTTGCAGAATTTAAGGGCCATCCTAGATGTCGTGAGAAAGCATGAAATTTATGTGAAATTGAAGAAATGTAGCTTTTTTCAATAAAGTTTGGTATTTATAGGTTTTCTCATCTCAGCAGAAGGAGTGTGGATGGATTCTAAAAAGGTTAGGGCAATTTTGGAATGGCCCCATCTGTGGAGCATAACCGATGTAAGAATTTTTCATGGGTTGGCTACATTTTACAGAAAATTTATTCGTAATTTTAGCAATATCGTAGCACCCATCACAAATTGCACCAAAGGAAAGACATTCTTATGGACCAAGGAGGCTAAGGAAATTTTTAATTTCCAGAAGAAGAAGGTGACAGAGGCACCCATCTTAGCATTACCAGATTTTGATAAAGTGTTTGAGGTAGATTGTGATGCCTCTCATATATGCATTGGAGCTATACTGAGCCAAGCCGGTAAACCCATTGCATTTTGTAGCGAAAAGTTGAATGAGGTAAGGATTAATTACTCCACTTATGATGTGGAATTTTATGCTATTGTACAAGCATTACGACATTGGAGGCATTATTTGGTGCCAAAGGAGTTTGTGTTATATGCTAATCACATTGCCCTAATATATATAAATACTCAGAAGAAATTGAGCAGTAGACTTGCAAAGTGGGTCTCTTTCTTACAAGGCTACAATTTTGTTCTGAAGCACAAATCTGGAAAACAAAATCAGGTTGTAGATGCTTTAAGTGGTTGTGTTGTTCCTATAGCCACTATGGAAAATCAGGTTATTGGGTTTGATTCCCTTAAGGATCTCTATGTGTCGGACCCTCTTTTTGGAAATATTGTGGAGGAGCTGAAGAACTCAGTTGTCGAGAATATGGGCCTTGCTCGTGGTGAATTTTTCCCACAAGATGGTTATCTCTTCAGGGGAAACAACTATGCATCCCAATTAGTTCTATGCGAGAACATATGATCAGGGAGCTTCATAGTAGTGGTTTGGTCAAACATTTTGGGAAGGATAAGGCATTCTCCTTAATAGCTGATAAGTATTATTGGTGGACAATGAGGAAGGACACCACCAAGTATGTGGCATGATGTAGAATTTGTCAAGTTTCTAAAGGGAACTCTCAGAATACATGGTTATATATCCCGTTACATATTCCTTTGAACCCTTCGTCAGATGTGAGCATGGACTTCATATTGGGGTTCCCAAATACCCAACGAGGTAATGACTCTATTTTTTTGGTTGTTAATAGATTGTCAAAAATGGCTCATTTCATCGCTTGCAAGAAAACTACTGATGCAACGAGGGTGGCACAATTGGTTTTTTTAGAAATTGCTATATTAAATGGTGTACCCAAAACAATCACCTTCAATAGAGATACCCTATTCTTGGGTCATTTTTGGCAGACTTTGTGGAAGAAAATGGGCACTAAGTTGCAATTCAACGGTGCCTGCCACCCCCAAACAGATGGGAAAACCGAGGTAGTGAATATAATTTTGGGAAACTTGTTACGGACCATTCTCGGTGAGAATCCCAAGCAATTGGATTTGGCTTTAACTCAAGAAAAATTTGCATACAATAGTTCTGTGATAGATCCATATGTAAATCTCCCTTCCTGATTTTTTATGGCCAAAATCCTTCAGGTGTCCTCGATCTGTTATAGCTACATCTTGGGGATAGAATTAATGATGATGGGCAAGCATTTGCTAAACACATTCAACAACTACAATAGACAGTCTGACAGAAATTGCAAGACAGTAACCAACAGTACAAAATTCTAACAGATGTTGGCCGACACCCTCAAGTCTTTAATGAGGGAGATTTTGTGATGGTGATGATGTAGCTTCAAAAAAAGGCTGAATACTGAAATCCCCAATTCATAATTAATCGTTGCCCTTCTTCATGATTACCAACAATACACTACCATAACAATCACCGATAATTGACATCCAAATGCAGAGCATGATAAAGAAGATAAACACAATACAAACACATGCACAAACTTCTGAAAACATTCAAAATTAAGACACACAGATAGAGACATAGATTAAAAAAGAGAATGATAAGTTGCGCGTTGATGTAGCTTCAAGAAAGAAATACCCCCCCTGAAAATCACACTATCCCAATGTATTTAAACCCAATTGGTGGAACCAAGGTACTACATGAAATCTCTGAGACTTTGACAAGAACAAACAATAGGTTCAATCAGCAGCAAAGGATCCCACGTTATGGGTTGGCTCTACTCTACTTTATGCTTTCAATAAATGGTCATGACCTAGGAATGGAGAGACACTGGAGGCTACTATTAGAATCTCACAGTCATCTTTTCCGAATTCTGGAGCAACTGACCACTACAAAAAATATGTTAATTAAATTATACGACGTCCCTCACTAAAACTGAACCTCCCCTCTTTGACGTGCTCCAAATTGCAGCTCAAAAATAAATCAGAAGCAAAGTATTAAAGAGATGCCATCACTGCGTGGGAAGCCTCTACATCATGTAGGGTTTGATGAACTCGGTACCAAACAAATTCTCAGTCAAGTATTCATTTAGCGATATAAAAGTAATGTTGAAATCATATTTTTTTTATAACAATAATATCTCCTAGCAAGCGGACACAACCTCTATCCATATATACTAATTGAAAGGGTCTTCCTTGGGAATTCTAATGTGAGGAAAAATGTTACCTTTTATGTAATAGGTAATGTCTCTAATGCAATTATGCTAGGGAGATTCAATTGTTCATAATCTCAAGATTTATTAAGCTATATGATATCATTTTCATTGGGGATCCAACTTAACATTAAGTCTCTTGCTCCATGGAAAATCATGGAAGTTCGAAGAAATGATGTAAAAGTGATTCAAATTCATATTTATTTTATCCTTTTTCTCTAATAGCTTTTATTTTTAAAATTATTGTATATTTTCCTTATATATTTTGATTATTTTAGCATTTCAAAAATATTGAAATAATATGTTACTTTCAAATAAGTTTTTTATTTATAAATATTTCTCATACGTTTAAAATTAAGATATATATAATTTAATTTTAATTTTCTTTTTTAAATATAATTATGTTTATGATGAGCGATTTGATTTAATTTCCATAGATAATATGAGTATTAAAATAATCTCATAAATATTAATAATATTATGAATTTAAATGTTAGTAATTTTTTTATTATATATAAATAGTATATTCATAAAAAAAATATTATGTAGATTTGAACTTTTATTTTATAAAAATAATATTATTAAAATACAAAAAACATATTATAGAATTGTAAAATGAGATTTAAAATTTAAAAGTAAAAAATAATCACTTATTATTATTATTTTCTAATTTTAAGGTCACAATTAAGCTAGACACTAAATTGGTGTATAAGACCTTTTTGTTTGTAGGACAAGAAACCCTCATCTTGGTAGTGATGCATACATACATTACCCCTCTAATTTTGAACATGTAACTTCTTAAGAAGAAATACATGCTTTTAACCATTAAACCTACTCTTATAAAATAAAATTTATATAAATATTTTTATAATACTCAAATACTCTCCATACAATGAATTGGTAAAAACTAAAAAATAACAGCTATACTCATATATTAGATATATACATTCTGTCAGTGAAGATAATGCTTTTGAATAACAACCTAAACAATTGAAATAAAAAATTGATAAGTCCCTTCTCTATGATATATAGATACACACAGAAGCGACACACTTCTGGCATATGCTATGCACTCGTACCGCCTTTAAACTTTATGTAATCCTTTGTAATAACTACTCACCTATTTTCAATTTGGTAAATGGAAAGATATCGGACTCGGTGCCCTAAAATCTACACTAAAATCGATGCATATGGTGCAAATAATCAAATAGGATTATAAATCACCATCTCCACTTATATCAATCCATCTAGTGTGAGAAATATTCTTCCCTCTCTCCACCCTCCATCCATATCTATATCCCCCTCCATCTCCTATTTTCTGTCTCTCTATCTCACCCTCCTAAACACACACATATATCAATCTCTTTGTCAATCCCCTGCTCTCCCCATCTCTCTCTTCTTCCCTCTTTTCACCTTCCATCTATATCTCTATCTTCCCCCTCTCTCCCTCTCTCTCCATCTTCCTTATCAATTTCTCTCTCTCTCTCTCTCTCTCTCTCTCTCTCTCTCTCTCTCCACCTTTCTCTCTCTATTTCTTTCTTCTTACCTCTCTCCTCCTCCTATATCTACACTCTAATCGATGCATCTAGGCTGGAGAGAGAGAGAGAGAGAGGTAATTCATCTTACTTTGGATCTATCCTTGAAACGGGAGTGAAAAATATCATGAAAATATCGCTTAATAATGAAAATTTATTAATCTGAAAAATGTGACGTTGATGCCTCCAACTGGAACCAGCCTAGATCCATCTTACTTTGGATCTATCATGCGCCGAGAGGGATCAAATCTCTCGAGGTGCAAACCTTTCCTCAAGTTTTGCACTCAAAAAATAGGTTTGCACCTCGAGAAATTTGATTTCTGTTTATGTTCTGGATCTAGGCTGGAGAGAGAGAGAGAGAGAGAGAGAGAGAGAGAGAGAGAGAGAGAGAGAGAGAGAGAGAGAGTTATGGGGGAAGAGAGAGGATTAGAGGGAAAAGAGAGAGATGGGGGAAGAGAGAGGGAGGTAGGAGAGGAAGGGAGAGAGAGAAAGGAAGAGAGAGAGAAGAAAAGAGGGAGGGAGATAGGAGGAGAGAGGGAGGGATAGAGAGATGGAGTTGGAGGGAAGAATAAATACATAGAGAGCGAGAAGTGGAGAGAGAGAGGGAGTGAAAAGGGAGAAATAGAGAGAGCGTGTGTATGTTTTTGGGTGATATAAAGAGAAAAAAGAGAGATGGAGGGAATGGGGGGAGAAGGAGAGAGGGAGGGATATATTGACAGAGTTGGAGGGTGAAGAGAGGGTGAAGAGAGGGAGAGAGAGGGAAAGAGAGAGAGAGATATGTGAGAGAAAGGGAGAAAGGGGAAGGAAGAGAGAGAGGATGTGAGAGAATGGAGAGAGGAAGGGAAAGAGAGATGGAGTTGGAGGGGGGAGAGAGGGAAGACGATTTATTTCACTAGATGGATTGATTTCATTGTGGATGGTGATTTCTAATCCTATTTGATTTCTTGCACTATATGCATTGATTTTAGTGTAGATGTTGAGAGAGAGAGAGAGAGAGATAGAGGAAGAGAGTGATGGGAGAAGAGAGAAAATTGGAGGGAATATATATATATATATATAGGGAGAGAGAGAGAGAGAGACGGATTTAAAGGGGGAGAGAGGGAGGGAAGAAGAAATACAGAGAGATTGATAAGTGGAGAGAGAGATTAAGTGACAAGGGAGAGATGGAGAGAGAGTGTGTATTTTTTCGGATGAGATAAAGAGACAGTGAATGAGATATGAAGAGAAGGGATGAGAGTAGGAGATTTCTATTCCATTTTGATTGCTTGCACTAGATGCATCGATTTTAGTGTATATGTTTATTTATAATTATATTTAATTTCTTGCACTATATGCATGGATTTCAATGTAGATGATTGCTAATGCTATATGTTTTCTCGCAATAAATGCATTGATTTCAGCGTAGACGACGATTTTTTATCCTATTTGATTCCTTGCACTAATGCATTAATTTCAGTGTAGAAGTTGATTTCTAATTATATTTGACTACTTCCACTAGATGCACTGATTTCAATGTACATGATTTCTAATTGTATATGATTGCTTGCACTAAATGCATCGATTTCAGTATAGATGGTGGTTTCTAATTGTATATGATTGCTTGCACTAGATGCATTGGTTTCAGTGATGTTGGTTTCTAATATTATTTGCTTACTTGCACTAGATACATTAATTTCAGTGTAGATGTTGATTTCTAATCCTATTTGATTACCTGCATTAGATGCATCCATTTCACTGTAGATGTTGATTTCTGATTTGATGTAATTAGATGTACATTGATGGTACATTAATTTTAAAGTGATTGGATTAACATTGTGCATTAATTTCAATGTAAGCAGGCAAAATTATTGACAATGTACATTTATTTTTATGTTTCAGTAATTCAACCTATTAATATCAAAGAGCAAGAGAGAAAATGTATGATTTTTAGTACAATAGTTCCAGAAAAATATTTAAATGGTTTATGATTTCAGAGCGAGTTATTTTTCATTGCCGGACATCACAGGATTCACGTGAAAAGGAGAGAAGGTTGTTTTCATTGTCATAAAGAATTTGGTGATAAATTATGTATTTTTCATGTATTTTTCAATATATTCTTCATATCACATTTGAATGATATGATAGGTGTATTTGTTATTTAATATATTAATTATTTCATTTTTATTTAGAATTTGTATTTCTAATCTTCAAAATTTCAAAGTATGATGTACATCTCAAAAATATACAAAAAATTTAATAATCTGAAAAATGTGACGTTGATGCTTCCAACTGGAACCAGCCTAGATCCATCTTACTTTGGATCTATCATGCGCCGAGAGGGATCAAATCTCTCGAGGTGCAAACCTTTCCTCAAGTTTTGCACTCAAAAAATAGGTTTGCACCTCGAGAGATTTGATCCCTCTCGGCGCATGATAGATCCAAAGTAAGATGGATCTAGGCTGGTTTGTAGGACAAGAGACCCTCATCTTGGTAGTGATGCATACATACATTACCCCTCTAATTTTGAACATGTAACTTCTTAAGAAGAAATACATGCTTTTAACCATTAAACCTACTCTTATAAAATAAAATTTATATAAATATTTTTATAATACTCAAATACTCTCCATACAATGAATTGGTAAAAACTAAAAAATAACAGCTATACTCATATATTAGATATATACATTCTGTCAGTGAAGATAATGCTTTTGAATAACAACCTAAACAATTGAAATAAAAAATTGATAAGTCCCTTCTCTATGATATATAGATACACACAGAAGCGACACACTTCTGGCATATGCTATGCACTCGTACCGCCTTTAAATTTTATGTAATCCTTTGTAATAACTATTCACCTATTTTCAATTTGGTAAATGGAAAGATATCGGACTCGGTGCCCTAATTTTCAACATTGAAGGGAAGGAATTTTTCGGTGACATGAGCACAGTGGAAAGCACTTTAATCTAATAGCCAGAGATAAGGTTTAGATGCACATCATTGTACCATCATTGTACCATTATATATAGAATTTCTGGATCACAGTATTTTATAATTAGAGAACAGTATTTTATAATTAGATAGATGGATTTTTAAGATTGAATTTTATAGGGAAAAATCAATTATAGTAGGGATACAGCTCATTTCTATCCTAGGTTAAAACATGAAAATATCGCTTAATAATATTTAAAAGCCAAAGAAGGTCACACAACACAAATGTCCAGTCATTCCACTTTATACTGGTACACCCCAATGGTTCCTCTTAATGAAGGGTGCTCACAGACTCTATCTGCAAGAATTGTGTTGATGGCTCGTAACTACGACCTAATAAAACATGCTACTATCTTAGGACTCTCTCCTGTCTTTGCGCTCTTCGAAATAAACGTTTAAAATAATTTTCTCTTTTTCCTATGCCCGGCCACGAAACAAATTTTGATAAATCATGAGAGATAACTTGATTCTAAATAAATTTGGCATTCGACAATGCTTTTGGGTTGCGTAATGACAGAAAAATATAGAAACCCCGATCGACAAAAATAACAGCCATATTTGTCACATTCACTAGCCCATCACTGAAGATCGAAACCAGATTTTACCAATACTTTACCATAAAAACCGTGGTCTATCTTGTTCAGAGACTGCCTACCAGTGGCGATTTTCAACGTCAGCTGTAAAAATCCATACATTTCTATTTCTGTTTCTGTTTTCTACGCTCTCGTTTCCTCTCACAATCTCTGTTCAATGTAAAGTGGTGAAGCTCATATCGGGAAGCGAAACGCAACAGATGCACATGTTCAGAAACTTATCAGGGTTGTAAGTTATCCGTGCCTGTATATCGTACCCGCTCTTCAAATTGATGGTATACTGGTCCAGAAAGGTGGGAAATGTCGAGTTTATGCCGGAATCATTGATTCCTACATGGTTGTCATCCGGATCAGTAGTGCCTCAGCTCTTCCTTGGGTCGAACTCAACTATAATCAACGTAGAACCGCCAATCATGTTAAAAATCTCGTTTGTGGAGTAGTTGAAGAGGCTCAACCATTTTCCAAAGCTATTATTAGGCATAAAAAGTTGGGAAGTTATGACGAAAACCAGACCCTCCAGACCCTCCTCGCCACGTTGGGCTCCTTACTGAATTGTTGAAAACAACAGTGAGGAAACAAAAACTCCTCTTCTAACACAGAGAAAATAATATACACACAGAGATGGAGATAAACATTCTATTTTATTCAGAACTTGACTGTTACAGATTAGAAATTTCACTCAAAACTGTTGTTCTAGATTTAAAAAAAATGCTCCTCTCTGTCCTTTTTGCTTACTGCCTTCACTGCTATGCACACAACTTACTCTACTGCTCTCGGCATACACTCTGACATAGTCACACTCTCCACATATTTTTCATTTCACACACTGTCTTATATATATGTTGTAAACATATATGAAAATAACCTAAGTTTAACTTTTGAATTAAAAACTGTTGTCGCGGCATATTAAAAAATATAACATTAAAACCTAAGTTCAAAACTTATGAAATAAAACTTATATTACATCGCGGCATATGAAAGTGAAATAAACCAAGGTTGAAAACCTTGTGAAACATTTCAAATGTCATGCGATGAGCTTTATCACATTGATTAGCCCACTGGATAATTGTAAACCCAAACCTTACGAAAATCTGCTATTAGCCGACGGTGGATGAGCTAGCCAAGGTGGGACCTCCTTTATCGCATGGTTTTGGAGAGTTGGTGACATATGCACAAAACTATGTGATACGATATTGATTGGTCGAAAGGTCTGTCGACGTGGTATGGTGGGGATGGTTTATCGCGCGGGCTTGGAGGTGATGACGTAGGCCTCAAAGGTTTGCGATAATGTGTGATTTATATGCGACGTGGACCTGGCAGGCTCCACATTAATTGATGTGGAGGGTTTAAAATTTAAAACAAAGCACGAAAATAAATGGTGGTTGGTGGGTAGGTGTGGAGGTTTAAGAGTGCGGAGGTAACGTGGTCAAACCACAATTTTCACTTTAGAAAAGGGCTACGGCCTATAAAGATAAAAAATTGGTTTTGCAGGGGTATTTAAATGAGGATTCAATGCATGGTTGAGTGCACAAACAAAAATGGAAATATACCCAGGCAGCGTTTAATTAGGGGCAGTATTGCCGCCCCATTAATGTATAGTGGTCCAACGTTGTGATACAAAATAAAAAAGATAAGCAGGCTCTACACCAAACACATATGCCCTACTGTACTATGTTCTTGGTGCTTGTTTCAGCCCATACAATGCTTTCTTCAAATTTCATACCTTGTGCTCTTGGCGTTCTTTTTCATATCCTAGAGGTTGTTCAATACATACCTCTTCCATCAATACTCCATTCACGAAGGTTGATTTCACATCCATTTGGTAAAATTTCTACTTATTTTGTGCTGATATGGAGAACATTGCTCTTACTTTTTCCATCCTTGCAAATAGTGCAAAAGTTTCCTCATAGTCTCTTCCTTGTTGCTGCTTATAGCCGTTGACAAAAAGTCTGGCCTTGTGCCTTTCAATATTACCTTCAGCATTGATTTTCATTTTATAAACCCATTTCACTCCAATTACTTCCTTTCCTTTTGGGAGATCAACTAATTCCCATATCTTGCTCTTCTCTATTGCATTTATTTCATCATCCATAGCATCTATCCATTTCTCATCTTTTACTGCTTCTTCAAAATAAATAGGATCTTCTACATGAAGATACAATGAAAATAAATATTTCATACCTTCTTGTTGCTCATAAATTTCATTTAGAATTATGAATCTGGTTCCTCTTTCACTTTTTGAACTTGTGCTTGTAGAAGCACTCAAATCTGCTTCTTGTGATGTGCTTGGAGAAGTGTTGTCATCACTTCTCAAGGGTTTTCTCATACCAGCTTATGGTGTCCCTTACTGTCCTTGTGTTGGTGGAGGTGGTGCTGCTAATGAGGGATGTCTTTCAACCATTTCTTCCTCATCTTCATCATGAGACAAACAACTTTTAACATTCACAGTTTTCTCAATGCTTCCATCCCAAAATTCTTCCTCAATGAATTGCACATCTCTGCTTATAATAAATTTCTTAGTAGATGGGTTATACAACCTGTATGCTTTGGATTCTTTACTGTATCCAAAAAATATGCACTTCTCCTCCTTACTATCCAACTTCTTCCTTAGCTAATCTGGAATGTGTGCATAAGCACACAACCAAATACTCTCATGTGAGTGACAAACTATTTTATGCCACTCTATGCTTCTTCAGGAACTCTATTTATTACACTCTTTGTTGGGCATATTGTTGAGATTGCAACAAGATGATGAGATTAGTGGAAATAAGTCACCTTCACTAAGTGGGCCCGCAGGCTATTTTTGGCGCAAAGTCTATTTTTAGACTATGTATATTTTTAGACATATGGATCATGTTCCATGAGTTGCAAGATGCTATTTACGTTACATTTGGCATTGGGAAATATTTATCTTACAAATTATCTTATTTAGAAATCTCTTGCAGTTACGTTAAAGAAAATGATATCTCTTTGGAATATTGTTTAATATTATAATATTTGACTATAAACATTATCTTATTCTCTTGGGCACGATTAAGTGAACGAGATGTGGCACGAGGAGGTGACAAAATGAATTACGCTATTACGAGCGACTATTGCATGGATACTTTGGTTAGAACTCATGTGACAGAGTTTGGTGGAGTTGATTGAGGAAGTTAATGGAGTTGTGTTCAGTTTAACTAATCTAAACATAGTTGAGCTATTTGTATCTAGTTTAACTGATTGATACAATTAGTGAGAGTGGTGTGAATTAATTATTAATTAATTCACTAATTATAAACTCATTAATCAACTAAAGAATACATCGGTTAACTTCAGTGCATGGACAGTTTCAGTGGAGACCAGTGCAGAGATAGGTGAAAGAGCAGGTTAACTATTGAAGATTTTTGACTATCTTATTGCATATTTGCGCAACCCGATGATTGGAGAAGCCCATGATGATTGCGCCGGTAAAAGCCCGGAGTGGTTCAAGTTATTTAATGAGCCATCCCTACTGACGTGAGATACCTTGATAGAGGTAGGCTTCTCAGTGCTTCGAGGGTGGAGCATGTGTTTTGCTAGATCTAGCTTGATTAGTGTGTAGCAATTGGAGGTTGTGCTGAGAGCTTGTGAGGAGCTTTGTAAAATGATTGTTACATGATCTCTATGACATATAATATACAGATAGTTGGAGGTTTTCAGATTTAAGCTTTCCCATGAAATACTGTGTTCATATTTGTGATTTTTTATGGTTTTAATATGTGCATGAAATTGATTTTATTTCTGCATGTAATGATCAATGGTAGAAGAGATTCTATATTGTGCATGAAGTTAAAATAGTGTGTGATCAGGAGAATCTCGGTGAATAATATATCAGTTATTCAAATTTCTACATGGTATCAGAGCAATATTGATCATTGGAGCAATTGAAAAACATTGAAGCATTTGAGTTTTGAGCTGGTGGAATTCGAATTTGCAGTAGTGTTTTCTTGGTGTCGAAGTTGAGATGTCTTTCAACGGATTGCGATTGGAGTATGCCCTTGAGGGAAACTTGAATTATATTGCATGGAAGGACAGGATGGAGGCGGTGCTGGATGACAATGGGTTGAAGGAGTTCATAGATGCAGAAATTCCAAAACCTACTTCTAGTGATGTTGTCGTACTTGACGCATGGCAAAAGAAGATAGCAAAGTGTCAAAGGATTATGTTGGAAGGTTTGAAGGATCACATAGTGTCCAGCCTTCATGGTAAAGCTTCTCCATTCTTGATGTGGAAAGCTTTGACAAATTTATTTCAAAGCAAGAGCGACCAGAGGAAGTTGGCGCTCAAGGATAAACTCAGAAACATAAAAATGGAGAAAGGCGATAGTATGCCCAAGTACCTCACGAAGATTTTCTAATGCGGGGATGAGCTGGGAAGTGTGGGGGTTACTGTTGATGACGAAGACTTGGTGAGCTTGGCTCTCCTTGGGCTTCCAAAGAGTTGGCATTCCTATCAGGACTCTGTCAATGGTCGGGAGAAATTGCCGGGATGGGAGCGACTTTGGTCAGATCTTGTGCAAGAGGAGATAAGGTGAAGTACCAGGGACGGATCTTCATCAAAGAAATCAAATGAAGAAAATAGCACTTTGGCTACCAAAGCAAATAAGGGGAAGAGAAAGAAGCATGCTTCTGAATCCCGTGCAAAAGGCAAGAAGTATGACATGTCCAAGGTGAAGTGCTTTCACTATCACCAACACAGACATTATGCCACTAATTGTCCACAGAAGAAGAACAATAAGTAGGCTGCTAGATCTGTAGCTAGAGAGGCCTTAGCCTCGCAGTTTGAGCTAGATTTTTTGCTGATCGCATGCTTGGTCTAAAGTGTGATGGGTTCAATGTGGTTTCTTAATAGTGGTTCATATTTTCACATGACGGGAGATCAAGATTTGTTTACTGATCTAGATGAGAAAGATCTTGGAGTGCACATCGAGATGGGCGATGATGGTAGATACAGTGCGACCGGTATCGGTACCATTTCCTTTGAGAGGGAGTCTGGTAAACCCTTCGTATTGAAAGATGTGATGCATGTTCCAGGATTGAAGAAGAATCTTATCTCTGTGGCGATGTTAGAAGACAAGGGATATGATGTTGTATTTAGCGAGGGAAAGGCTTTCCTACGCAGTAAGGCAACTGGTGAGACCCGGAGGATAGGGGTTCGAGTTAAGAACCTTTATCAATTGCAGGTAGATGGCTACGCAGCAATGGCAGGCAAGATAAAAGGAGTGGTGAGATAGGATGATGGCAAGTTGTGGCACCAAATATTGGGCCACCTTCACCATGGAGCTTTGAAGATACTGCAGCAGATTTCTACTGGGCTTCCTAAGGGTACTCTTACGCAGTTAGATCAGTGCAAGGGATGTACCTTGGGAAAATTTGTGAAAACCACCTTTCACGAGAAGGATAGTCGTGCCACGATGATCCTTGAGAGAATTCACCCGGATGTGTGTGGACCTTCTCTCAGGTAGCTTCAACATAAGCTTATGGGTACTATGTGATGTTGTTGATGCTTTTCTCGGAAAGTATTTGATCTTCTTCATACAAGAAGAGCGAGACATACTCAAAGTTCTGTGAGTTCAAGGCACTGGTTGAGAAAGAATCGGGGAAGCAGGTGAAGGCTCTTAGGAGTGACAATGGTGGTGAATTCATCTCTGGCGAATTCAAGGACTTTTCCAGTGCAGAAGGAACTCGAAGAGAGCTCATAACACCTCATAACCCACAACAGAATGGGGTTGTTGAGCGGAAGAATAGAACGATCGTGGGCACTGCACGGGCGATGTTGCATGATCAGGGCCTTCCCATACACTTGTGGGTTGAGGCTTGCAATACTGCAGTATATGTGCAGAACCATTGTCCTCACAGGATACTTGGCATGAGTACACCCGAGGAGGTGTTTTCTGGTAAGAAGCCTGATATTTCCCATTTGAGGATTTTTGGTTCACCTGTTTACATTCATGTGACGAAGGATGCCAAGAAGAAGCTGGAGCTAACTACAGAGATTGGGATATTTGTGGGTTACACTGATACACCCCACAACTGTCGTGTGTATTTGCCAGAAAGTCACAAGACTGTTGTGCGACAGGATATCAAATTTCATGAGGAGAAAGCCATGAAGTGTTCGCTTAAGAGGGAGCCACACTTGCATGCAAATGAGGAGCTATTAGTTCCTAAGGATGAGCTTCAGGATGTGGATCAACCACAAGAGGATGTTCATGGAGTGGAAGAGACCACTCATGCAGTGCCAACCATCAGAGGGCGGAAGCGCACTACAGAAGCTGAGCGACTGGCTCAAGATGCAGAGAAAGTTGTAAGAGCACCTAAATCACAGTGCAGATAGAGACAGTCACCTGATCGGTTTACTAGATACATGGCTCTTTATGAGCAAGTGTATCGTGACGGAGCCATCCTCTTTCGAGGAAGTTGTGGAGGATCTCGCATGGGTAGATGCCATGGTGGAAGAGTAGGATTCGATTGTCAGAAATAGTGCATGGGAGATTGTCCCGAGGCCGAAAGGGAAATTAGTGGTGGGTTCGAGATGGATCTACAAAGTGAAGCAAGCAGCTGACGGGAGTGTGGAGAAGTAAAAGGCAAGATTTATTGCCCGAGGCTTTTCACAAATTGAGGGGATCGATTATGAGGAAACCTTTGCACCTGTCGCAAGTATTCTTCCATACGGACGATTCTTTCTCTCTCAGTGTAGATGGGGTGGCACATTCATCAGATGGATGTCAAGACTACGTTCCTCAACGGAGTCATTCAGGAGGAGGTGTACATAGAGCAGCCCGAAGGTTTCGAGATCTTCAGCAGCGAGTTGCATGTGTGTAGGCTCAAAAGAGCACTGTATGGGTTGAAACAAGCACCTCATGCTTGGTACACATGGATAGATAGTTATTTCACCGGACATGGATTCTCCAAGAGTGAGGCGGATCCGAACCTATACCAGATAGTGGTGGAGGGTAAGTTGCTGATCATTGTACTTTATGTAGATGATTTGATTTTGACAGGTGATGAGCTTTTGATACTCTCATGCAAGGATGATCTTGCAAAAGAGTTTGAGATGAAGGACTTGGGCCTCCTTCATTATTTCTCGGGATTGGAAATTTGGCAGCATAGTGATGGGATGTTTGTTTCTCAATGCAAGTATGCCTAGGAGATACTGGAGAAGTTCAACATGCATGTCTACAAGCCTGTTGATACTCCTCTTCTTGGTGGTTGGAGGAAGGAGGATGCTACTTTAGCGGAGGTAGTGCATGCCACTGTTTATCGACAATTGGTGGGGTCACTTATTTATCTGTTCAATACACGACCCGACATATGCTATGATGTTAACCAGCTTTCACAAGCTATGGTTAAGCCTACCAAGCTCTTCTGGAAGGCAGGAAAGAATGTGTTGAGATATCTCAGAGGCAAATCGGGATATGGATTATGGTACAGACAATCGGATGAGGTGAGGCTATGTGGCTTCACGGATGCAGATTGGGCAGGGAGCCCAATGGACAGAAAGAGCACATCTGGAGGGATTTTAAGTATCCGGTCGACAATAGTTTCTTGGTACAGCAGGAAGCAGAGATATGTGGCTCTCAGTTCAGTAGAGGACGAGTATATGGCAGCGAGTTTGGATGCATACGAGGCTATATGGATGAGGAAGATCCTGGTCGGGTTGTTCGATTCACACCTAGATCCTACTGTGATTTATTGTGATAATTAGAGTTGCATTAAACTCTCAGTTAATCCAGTATTTCATGATAGATCTAAGCACATTGACATCCGGTATCATCATATCAGAGATTGTGTGCAGCAGAAGATCATGTTACTTTCATATATTCCCATGGAGGATTAGGATGCTGATATCTTGACGAAGGCGCTCACCAGGAGAAAATTTGAATACCATAGAGGCAGGATAGGGGTGGTAGATAATCCTTATCTTGTTGAGAGGGAGTGTTGAGATTGCAACAATATGATGAGCTTAGTGTAAATAAGTCGCATTCACTAAGTGGGCCCGCAGGCTATTTTTGTTGCAAAGTCTATTTTTAGACTATGTCTATTTTTAGACATATGGATCATGTTTTATGAGTTGCAGGATGCTATTTGTGGATGGTTGGTCAAGTTCAGAAAAATAGATGGACTTCTGTTTTTAGACATATTGGGCAGAATCTATTTTTAGATTGCCAGTCTAAAAATAATCTAAAAATAGATATGTCGAATATTATTAGCTCTTAATAATATTTGGACTATAAACATTATATTATTCTCTTGGACCACTTCAGTTAAGTGAAAATATGTGGCACAGGAGCTGACAGAAGGAATTACACTATTCCTGAGGGTTAAGTGGAGCTATTGCACGGATACTTTAGTTAGAACTCATGTGAGAGAGTTTGGTAGAGCTGATTGAGGAAGTTAATGGAGTTGTGTTCAGTTTAACTAATCTAAACATAGTTGAGCTAGTTGTATCTAGTCTAACTGATTGATGCACTAGTGAGAGTGGTGTGAATTAATTAATAATTAATTCACTAATTATAAACTCATTAATCAACTAAAGAATACATCAGTTAACTTTAGTCCATGGACAGTTTCAGTGGAGACCAGTGCAGAGATAGGTGAAAGAGTAGGTTAACTATTAGTTGTGACTATACTGTTGCATATTTGCAACAACCAATGATTAGAGAAGCCCATGAAAATTGCGCAGTGAAAGCCAGGTGGTTCAAGTTATTTAATGATCCATCCTACAACATTGATTACGTAATAGAGGCAGGCTTCCAGGTGGCAGAGATTGGAGCATGTGTTTTGCTAGATCTAGCTTGATTAGTGTGTAGCAATTGGAGGTTGTGCTGAGAGCTTGTGAGGAGCTTTGTACAATTATTGTTACATGATCTCGATGACATATAATATACATATAGTTGGGGGTTTTCAGCTTTAATATTTCCCATGAAATACTATGTTCATATGTGTGATTTTTTATGGTTTTAATGTGTGCATGCAATTGATTTTATTTCCGCATGCAATGATCAATGGTAGAAGAGATTCTGTATTGTGCATGAAGTTAAAATAGTGTTTGATAAAGAGAATCTTGGTGAATAATATATCAGTTATTCAAATTTCTACACATATATTCAAGATATATGTTGCACAATGTACATCTTCAGCCCAATATTCATTTGGAAAATGTTTTGCCTTCAGTATGCTTCTTACCATATTCATGATGGTTCTATTTTTCCTTTCAGCAAATCCATTTTGTTGTGGTGTATACCTTGCTGTAAATTTCTTATGAATCTCATTTTCTCTGCAAAAACGCAGAAATTATTTGGAGATATATTCTCCTCCTCTATCAGTCCTAAGGACTTTAATATGTTGCCAACTTTTATTCTCAACAATAAATTTAAAGTGGCAGAACTTCTCAAAAACTTCACTCTTCAACTTCAAGTTTCTATGTGTTTTTTTTCCCAAGATGAAGCCTTAACATAGACTGTTTGGCTTTTCAACTAGTGATAATCCCTTTACCATTCCTTTCCTATGAAAAAAATTTAGACCTCCAAATTTAAGATGTCCAAATCTCATGTGCCATAACTAGTTTTCATCCTTTGCTTCTCTTTGGAATGTCTCTTGTGTCACTGTTGCCATTGTAGCTCCTTTCTTCAAATATGCTCTCATCTTGAGAGGAAAAATTTTGTTTCTTGTCATCTTCACTTGTGCAATCCTCTATTTTCTTGGTGGTATGTCCATGATGGTACATACGTCATCCTCAAAGAATACATTGTAGCCTTTCTTAATAAGTTGTCCAATGCTCAAAAGGTTACACTTCATACCAAGTACATAGTATACATATGATATGGTTCTATTTTCTCCTTTATTGGTTAAAACACTTACTCTACCTTTTCCTATGATAGAGAATTTACTATCTGTCCCCAATGTTATTTGAGACTTTACATTTTCATCTAACATGGAAAACATATAAATGTTTCCAGTCATATGGTTGCTACATCCTTAATCTAGAAACCGTATTGTTAGAAATTACGACAGAAATAATAAATAATTTACTGAGAGAAATAAACATAAAATGCCAGCAACAAATCATTAGCATAAACACATATGTTTATCCGAGAAAACCCCAAATCTGGGGCAAAACCCAACCAATGAAATTTCATTAACCATTGGCCAAAACCCTGGCCAATCTAGCCAAGTGAGCCTTCATCGCTCACCTCCAGGCCTTTGCCTTAAAATGAAGTCTTTATAGCCTTTTTATAGGCTCCATTACATGCAATACCATGGGCTCTAAACCATGGGTGCACAAAACCATGTTCCCCAAGACCATTACTATTTATCCTAGTCAACATTGAATCTACCCCGAGTCATGTTTACCTAACACATATATCTTCATTCTTCTCTTCAACCATATTACATGCTAAAAATAAATTCTCTTGGCTCAAAGTTTCTTTAGTAAAATTAGCACTGGGTCTACAACCCATGTCACTCTATTTCTTCCTACATTCATTGGCATAGTGCCCATACTTCTTATAGTAATGACATTGGACTTGGGATTTATCATACCTTTGTCCATGTGCTTGATTTTTTCCACCTTGTTAGCTATTGCCTTCGGTTTGATTCTGACTTTGGTTGCCACCCCTTCCACTTGTACTTGAAGGGATGCTTCTTTCTCTGTCTTAGCTTCTGCCTCTTCCTTTTCCTCTGTAGTTTGCTTTTCCTTGACCTATTCCTCTTCCAAAGGACATTTGGGTCTTGAAGGCATGCTCCAAAGATAAGGTTGTTGTTCTGCTCAATATTTGTTCATGTGTCATCAATGATGCATGAAGCTCATCAACAGTAAACATTGAGAGGCCCTTTGTCTCTTCAATGGTTGTTACTATCACATCAAACCTTGAGAGTAAGCTCCTCAATACTTTCTCCATTAATCATGTTTCTTCTATTGTCTCTCTATGAGATCCCATTTGGGTAACCAACCCAATCAAAAATGTGAAGAATGAGACTATTGTATCAGACTCTTTCATGCAAATGACTTCAAAATATATTCTCATTAATTGAAGCTTTGTTTTCTTTACTTTCTCCATTCCTTGGTAGGTTGTCTGGAGGGTATCCCATGCATCCTTGGACTTCTTTGTTGCTGCAATTCTTGGAAATATTCTTTCATGCACTGCTTGATAGAGGTAGAAAAGGGATTTTGAGTCCTTCTTCCTATTACACTTGAGCAAATCCTTCTTTGTCTATGTTAAGGCATTAAATGCTTGTTCATCTGCTGGTTCTTCTAAAGCATATTCAACTAGCTCCCATAAATCTTGAGAGACAAACATGGCTCTCATTTTGATTTCCCAATAGTCATAGTTCTTCCCATTGAACTGTGGGAGTTTAGCATTTCCCATACTCATGATTGTGTTGGCTCCTACCATTGCTAGCCTTGCAGAACTATGCTAAACTTCACTGTGTTTCTTAAACAAAATTTCTCACTGCTAGAGACATAACCTCTATCTGTTAAAACTCTTAAGACTTCTCTTTTACAGTTCTCTGGACTGTATTATTTAAAAAAAACAATAACTCCATTTTGGATAAATACGGGCTTGCTGAAATTTCACACTGCTAGACAATTTCTTCAACAAACTCCTTCTTCCTTCAGCTTCTTTAGCAACTGCTGAGAGCTTGGACTAGCTCTGATACCATGTTGAAATTTCTGATTATTCCTAAACAACAATGAGGAAACAAAAATTCCTCTTCTAACATAGAGAAAATAACATGTACACAGAGATGGAGCTGAACTTTCTATTTCATTCAAAACTTGACTGTTACAAAGTAGAACTTTCCCTCAGAACGGTTGTTCTGGATTACAAAAAAAAAAAATCTCATCTCTGTCTTTTTTGCTTACTGCCTTCACTGCTATGCACACAAATTACTCTACAGCTCTCGGCATACACTCTTACACAGTCACACCCTCTACATATTTTTCATTTCACACACTGTCTTATATATATGTTATAAACATATATTTTTACAACATATGTGAAAATAGCCTAATTTTAACTTTTGAATTAAAAACTATTGTCGCATCGCATTAAAAAATATAACATTAAAACCTACGTTCAAAACTTATGAAATAAAACTTAATCGTGGCGTATTAAACTGAAATAAACCAAGGTTTAAACCTTATGAAACATTTCAAATGTCATGCGACGGGATTTATCGCATCGATTAGCCCGCCGGATGACTGTACACCCAAACCTTGCGAAAAGTTGTTATTGGCTGACGGTGGATGTGTTGGCAGAGGTGGGACCTCCTTTATCACATGGTTTTGGAGAGAGGGTGACATATGCAAAAAACTGTGAGATACGATTGTGATTGGTCGAAAGGTCTATCAACGTGGTATGCTGGGGACGGCTTATTGCGCAGGCTTAGAGGTGATAACGTAGGCCTCAAATTTTTGCGATAACGCATGATTGGCTGAGGAGATATGCAACGTGGACCTGGCAGACTCCACATGAATTTACGTGGAGGGTTTAAAATTTAAAACAAAGTGCAACAATAAACGTTGATTGGCAGGTAGGTGTGGAGGTTTAACAGTGCGGAGGTAACATGGTCAAACCAAGGTTTTCACTTCAGAAAAGGGCTACAGTGTGTAAAGAAAAAATATATGGTTTTAGGAGGGTATTTAAACAAATATTCAATGCACAGTTGAGTGCACAAACAAAACTGGAAATTGATGTTGCAGTGTCCTTCGGTTTCCCATCAAAATTGAATTGTTGTCCTTTAGCTCAGATTTGCAGTTGGGGTTAATTTCAACATGAATGTTGAAAATGAATGAGGTACTGAAACCTATTCCGTAATATGCGACTTTTTTCTTATATAACACCCTTCCAGACTTATTTCATAGGGAGGATGGATCACTACTTGTATCTGGCTTGACTTCCAGGCCAGAGGAGCTCAAGCTGGCGTCACCAAACAGGCTGAAATCGATAGTGTCAGTGATATTGAAAGAAGTAAAATTAATCTCAAAAATAGAAACGGTCGCTCCCACCATACATACAAGGATTATTTCTGTTAGGAAACCCATTTATTTTAATGCCAGCAAGGTGTAAATTCAATATGATGCAAATGCTGAAATAACCACTTGCAGCCGAAGAGAGAAATATCGCAATGGGTAGCTATCACCAAAATTTAATGGAATGAATAGTGGATGAGGCCTCTTACTAGCGAACGATCAGAGGATTCGAAGCATTATTCGTAGTCACGAATTCACATAAAGTCTTTATGTCGAGTTTGAGATATTCCTGGAATGAGTCAAAGAATTATTGGCGAATGCACATAAAATATTTATATCGAATTTGAGATATTCCTCAAATCTGTAGTTTGGAATATTTAATTGAGAGTCTTTATGTTGAGTTTAGATATTCCTTAGAGTTTGTAATTGAAATCAGCTTAGTATGATAGACAGTTAATAGTTAATTTTTGGGATTAGACTTTTTTTTTGGTCTGTAATTGTTAGAGTTAAAAAAAATTCAAAAATTAATCAATTTTATTATATATTTTTATGTACATTGTGTGTGTCATTATTTGACATTAATCATTAATATACAATTTATTTGGTTTCCACCAAAATAACATGACATTTTTAAGATTAAGTTTTTTAACAATAATAAAAATGGGGTGTTATCTATATGTGTGTGTGTGTGTGTAGTTAGATTTTTTTGTATCTGTGTGTATTACTTTTGATTTTGTCATTTTCCTTTTCAAATGTAGATATGGACAATAATTATGGCATCTATTATAATCAAGCCGTGGCAAATATTTCTAGAGTGATCAGTTTTATTTCGTATCTTTGGAACAAGTTCGATAGAAAACATGGTTTCCATCGTTCTTTTATTGATCAACATCTTCGCGTGCTAGATGAAATGAAAATGAATGTAAAATACTTGTTGCATTTTCACATGAGGGAGGCCGAGGGAAAAACAAGAAGGGATTGGTTGGAAATCATTAAGTATCATGATCATTATCTTGTTGATTTGAATTGGTGTTCCTTTTTTGTAGTGGGATTTTTTGATGTGAAGAAAACAAGAAATATATGTTAATTTCAATGTTATTCCTTTGGTTGCACTGATGGTGGAATTGAATATCACTTTAGTTTATTAACTCATTTGGTCTATAATATTAACAATCAGTAGGTGATTGATCACTTGGGGTTTATAATATTAATAATCATGTGACTTTATCAATCCTTTGTGTTCAAAATATTAAGTTGTAGGCTTTGTTAAGCTCTTGTGTTTTCAATATTGATCTCTTGACCTTATTGATCACTTAGGTTATTAATATTTATCTCGTGGGTTCACCATTTCCTTTGGTTTATAATATTAATCCCTTGGGTTTATCAATTCTTTTGGTTTATAATATGAATAATCCCTTGGGTTTATTAATCTCTTGAGTTTTAAATATTAATTCTTTGTGTTTATTAATTTCTTTGGTTTTTTATATATATTTTTAATTTTATTGATTCTTCAACTTTATGAATCACTTGAGTTTATTAATAATTTTTATTTAGAATATTAATCTGTTGGGTTTATAATATTAATAATCCCTTCAGTTTATTGATATTTTTTGTTTATAATATTTATAATCCCTTTGGTTTATTGATGTTTTATGTTTATAATATTAATATTTCCCTTTATTTGTTGATCCATTGGGTTTATAACATTGATCCCTTACGTTTTATAATTATTTTGTTTTGTAATATTATTCCCTTCAGTTTATTAAATTCAAATATTATGGGTTAAATATTAGTCCTACAATTTAATATTAATGCATGGTCCAATGTCACATTATGAAAAACATTGT
Source organism: Pinus albicaulis (assembly GCA_034641835.2). Classification (NCBI taxonomy): domain Eukaryota; kingdom Viridiplantae; phylum Streptophyta; class Pinopsida; order Pinales; family Pinaceae; genus Pinus; species Pinus albicaulis. The sequence continues at coordinate 202,029,807 of CM076581.1, read as the reverse complement.
CTGAACATGAAAATAAACCATGGGAAACCATTGTTAATAATCTTTAGACATAGTTGATAAATTTCTTCCATGGTCGAATGACACATTGTGAAAATTATTATCTCAATATAAAAATCAACTATGGCCCACCATAGTCATACTTGGTCCACCGTCGCATTGTGACAACAATTGTCTTAATGTTTAAATCAAGGCAACAAGAGGAGCAACCACTGTCTTAATGTCATAATTTGGTTTAATAATATTAATCTCTTTGGTTTAATATTATTCCCCTCAGTTTATAATATTAATAATCATGGGACTTATCAATAATTTTTATTTAAAAAATTAAATCCGAAGATTTTTTAATTTCTTTATTAATCATGTGATTTTCTCATTCATTTGTATTTAAAATATTTATTCCTAGGCTTTACTAATCTCTTGTGTTTTTAATATGGATCCCTTGGCCTTGTTGATATCTTATGTTTTTAATATTTTTCCCTTGGGTTCACCAATTGCTTTCGTTTATAATATTAAGCCCTTTGGTTTATTAGTTTTTTTTGTTTATAATATTAATAATCCCTTGGGTTTATTAATTTTTTGATTTTAAAATATTTATTCTTATGGTTTATTGATTTCTAAGGTTTTTGAGTTTAAAGTATTTATTCCCAGGGTTTTTTAATCTCTTTTCTTTTTAAACATGGTCCCTTGGCCTTATTGATCCCATAGATTTTTAATATTTTCCCCTTGGGTTCACCAATTCCTTTGATTTATAATTTTAAACACTTGGGTTTATTAGTTCTTTTGGTTTATATTATTAATAATCCCTTAGGTTTATTAATCTATTTAGTTTAACATATAAAATCTTATGTTTTATTAAATTTTTGGGTTTTTCGTTTTAAACTATTAATTTTTAGGGTATATTAATTTCTTGAGTTTAAAATATTAATTCTTAGGGTTTATTAATTTCTTGGTTTATAATACTAATATTTATCCTTTAGGTTTATAAAATGTTTCCATTGGGTTTACTAATTTGTTGGGTTTATAATATTAAATGCTTTTGTTTATTTGTTCCTTAACTTTATAACTTTAATAATTTCTTTGGTTTACAATATTAAGCACTTGGGCTTATACCCTGTTAACCCGATAAATCCTTGCAACTGCTTTATGGTTGTGGGGACTTTCCATTCCTTAATGGCTTTAATTTTTTTAGGGTCTACCTTAACACCCTTGTGAGATACAAAATGACCTAGATATTCCACCTTTTGTACTCCAAAGAAACATTTGGATTTTTTTGCATATAATTGTTTCTCCTACAATAGTTTGAGCACCCTGTCAACATGTTCAACATGATTCTTCCAAGACCTGGTGTAGATTAGTATATCATCAAAAAGTACTAGCACAAATTTTCTAAGGAAGGGTTTGAAAATGGAATTCATCAACCCTTGAAATATAGAAGGTGCATTGGTAAGGCCAAAAGGCATGACCAAAAATTCATAATGACCTGCATGAGTTAGAAATGTTGTTTTTGGAATATCTTCAGTCTTCATTCTAATTTGATGATATCCTGAACGAAGATCCAACTTGGTAAAATAAATTGCTCCATGTAATTCATCCAATAATTCATCAATCACAGGAATGGGAAATTTGTCTTTAATGGTGAGCTTATTGAGCTTCCTATAATCCAGACACATTCGCCATGATCCATCCTTCTTGTGTACCAATACTACAGGAGCAGAGAAAGAACTTTGACTAGGTTGAATTATACCCGCCTCTAACATTTCTGCAATCATACGTTCAATTTCGCTCTTTTGGAAGTAAGGATATCTATAAGGGCTGATGTTTGGAGGAACACTTCCTGGAATCAAATGAATTGCATGATCATGATCACGAATAGGTGGGAGTCCTTTGGGAGTTTCAAACACCTTGGAATGATTGTCCAAGACTTGCTGGAGATCTGCAGAAATAGATGATTTTGATGTTGGAACTTCTAATGAGCATAATTGTGCAATTACGCCTCGTTGTTCTTTCTTTAGAAGCTTTGTCATGCCATTAGAGCTTATTATCCTTCCTGGCTTCCCTTCAATACCCCGTAATTCGACTTCCTTTCCTTCTGAAAAAAAATTCAAGAAAAGTTCTTGGAAATTAAAAGCTACCGTCCCCAAAGATTGTAACCATTGTACTCCTAGTACAACATCAGCACCTCCCATAGGAATGGAAAGCATTGGACTAGTCAATACATATTCCCCCATGGTTAACTTGATATTATGGCATTTTCCAGAGCAATTTATAGTTCCTCCATTTGCAACCATCACTTGACATTCTGGTGCTGGGTATAGGAAACAATTTAATTCCTTGGCTACCTTACAATAAATAAAATTATGGGTGCTACCTGAATCAATCAACACTATTACCTTTTTCTTCTTGATATGTCCTTCTATCTTGAGAGTTTGAGGAGTGGTAATTCCTGCCAATGCATTACACGATATGTTCGGACTCATTTCTTCCTCTTCTAGGGCTGGTTCCTGGTGTATATCCTCTTCTTGTTCATTTTCTTCTTCCTCTTCACAATCTATGTAAAATAATTTCCTCTCAGCACACTTATGACCTTTAGTGTATATGCTATCACAACTGTAGCAAAGCCCTTTTTCTCTTTTTTCTTCCAATTGTTGTGGTGTCAACCTTGTAGGTTGTGGAAATCTAGGCGTAGCAACACTTCCTTCTTTATAGAATTGAGTGGTAGGCTTCCCTGTCGCCATAATTTTACATTCAACTTTTCTTGCCAACCTGAATGCCTTCTCCAATGAATCAGGTTCCAAAACGCGAACTTCATGTTGGATGTTATCCTTTAAAGTGCCTATGAAGAGATCAATCCTGTGTTCCTCTAGAATATCGGTTACCCTTATATTCAATTTTTGGAAGTCCTCAATGTGCTCCCCCACTAAACCCTTTTGTTTGAGATTTATCAATTGGCTAAAGAAGGTGTTGCTCTTTGTATCCTCATAATGTGCTATCATTTACTCCGTAAAAATTGACCAAGTGACAATTTTTTTACGGGAGCAAAGCCATTGATACCATACAAATGTATTTTGTTCTAAATGTAAAGTTGCAATGCGTACCTTTTGTGTGTTTTGCACATTATGGAGATAAAAATATTGCTCCATCTGTAGTATCCATGTTACAGGATCCTTTCCATCAAAATTCCTCACTTCCATTTTTGGAATATGGGGGTTCATCCTGCCAACATTAGAGTTTATGAAGTCAAGATTAACATTTATTTTGTTCTCATCATGAGTTTCCTCTACTATCTTTTCACCATTAGGAAAAATTTCCTATATCAACTTTGTCAAACCTTCCATGTCTTCTTTTATATCATTATTCATGTTTTCCATGTTGTCTTTCATGTCATCCATCTTAGCTTCCATGCCAACTTCCATGCCATCCATCTTAGCTTCCATGCCAGCTTCCATGCCATCCATCTTAGCTTCCACGCCTTTCTTCAAACCATCCATATTTGCTTCCACGCCATCTATCTTAGCTTCCATGCCTTTCTTCAAACCATCCATCTTCAATTCCATGCCTTTCTTCAAAACTTCCATTTCATTTTTTGTTGCTCTTTGCGAGAGCGAAATTTGGTGTACTTGCTCTTGTAATTTTGATAGATCATGTTGCAATTCTTCATCTTCATGAGTCATAGTAGAGCCTTCTGAAGGCTTAATGGGTGTTGAATTATTTCTACGGGGCATTTTTTAGAACCCAATACTGATATCTATTCTACAATCGGGTTGTAGGGTTTAACTCCTTCTTAATGCTTTATTGAATTTGGAGCTTTCTTTCCTGTCCTACCTAAGAAGAATTTAGGAAAGAACGAACGAATGACCTTTAGGGGTACGCTCACCCTCGTTTACCACTACTGAGCTCGTATATAAATCTTCTTGCTATTTGAGTTGTACCTATGCAAAAGGTAAAGGTGCGGCTCTAAAGGTGATGCATCAACTACAGGGATATAGGGCTCACCTGACCCACCTTGATATAACTCATTCAGTCCTATCCTTATTAGATCTCATTCAACTTGCTATTTCACCCCCATGATATGCTGAAGGCATAGGGCCTTCCATGATATGTTGAACGCATAGGGCCTTCCATGATATGCTGAAGGCTAAGGTCCTTCCATGATATGCTAAGGGCCTTCCACTACCCTTGGAATCAATTCAAATTTATTCTTCAAATAAGAGTTATGCAAGTTGGAAAAAATTACACACATTTTTCTTGTTTTTGAAGAGCTTGATATTTAAATTGGATTATCTCTATGGTTACAGCTCTTCAATATCTGAAATTTGGCACTGAGGTAGCCTTCTAAATCATCTTTTGAATGCCATGATTCTGAGTGGATTTGGATTCTTCAAGGTAAATTTATGTCCAATCTCCCACAATGACCTAATTATGGACTATTTCACTAGATCGAACTTGTACGACTTTCCATGTGTCATTGTTTCATTTTTTAGCTTTGAAATTGATAGAAATGAAACTACAGTCCATGCACTTATGGCCACTTTTTACAGTACTCCAATCCAATGCTCAGAGAGAGAGTCAAGAAGCTTTTCCCATGATCACCTCTTTCAGATGAAATTTAGGAGCCTGAAAAAGCACTACCTTCCATAGATCATATCTCCGAAAATATTGTGAACCAAGCTCTGATATTTTGCAACACGTTTCCTCAGGATTTCAACTTTGCGCCCTAAAAATTTCAGATTCTGACCCTTCGTAGAAAAACATTTAGAGTGAAAATTCCACGATGACCTGTTTAGATTAAATTGAGGAGCCGACAAAAATACTTAACTTCCACAGATCATATCTCCTAAAATATTGCGAACCAAGCTCTGAACTTTTGTGACGATGTTCCTCGGGATTTCATCTTCACACCCTAAATATTTTAGCTTTTGAAACCTCATAGAAAAAAATGTTATAGCGAAAATGCCACGATCACCTGTTTGGAGCAGTGAAACCCTAGAATCCAAAGCTCTGATACTAAATCTTGTGAAACCAGCTCCAAAAATAGAAGCAAAGAGATATCAACGACTTATAAATGAGCCACTTCGAAGGGGAAACCTCCAATACATTACATGAATGAACAATTCTTGGATGATACAAATTACAAAACCTCCTTTCTATATATAGGAGTCTATGGGGCCACAATGTAATCCTAGTGGGGCCACAATGTAATCCTAGCTGACCTAACAATAATAATTTAAGGGCACAATAATAAAAATATTGAGGTTACATGGGGACAATAATAACAATAAGGGGGTTACACTAACAATAATAAGGGACTATACTAGTAATTTAGGGACTTAGCAAAATATGTATAATAGTTGTGAGGTATCGTTTCCAAAGTATCCATGAAGTGATTCACTCACTTATCTTCTAGAACCTTATCCTTTTTCCAATCTACAACATAGCTCCTCAGGTTGGTGATTGGGAATTTTTTTCCTACATACTATTTCTTAGAATATCCTACACCCACACCAAATATAAAATGTAATAAATTCTTGTATTTTTTCCCTAGTGTCAGCATGCTTCTTTTGTATCACCCATCAGTGAATTGGAGTGCCTTTTGGGGGGATGTCCAATGTTGGAAGCCTAAGTTGGTCAAGAACCTGAGCCTCAAAGTATTTCACAAATGTCAAAACATCTATAATATTGTTGAAGCTAGGTGGTTCCCATAAATTTGTCTCATTCCATATTACTATACGAGTGACCTATACTCATTTTTGAGTAGAAACCTCATGGAGGCATTACAACCAGTTATCCATGACCTAAGTTGAATCCATGAAATAGGAATTTATACTTCACCAACTTAGAGTCCCATCCATTGTATGGTTGACATAGTCATCACATCATGTTGTAACATTGTAACTTTTTTTTTAGGTTTGTTGCAACAAGGTCCACTCTCATAGGTTTGAAATAGCACTACCCTTCTTTAGGATCCAAGGACATGACCACTTGTAAGCCCCATAATTCAAATTTCATCTATCTCTTCAAATTAATTATGGCTTGGTTGTCAAAGGCCTAGTATATGCCAAGTAATGTTGGATATGGGTTTGTATCATCCACTATCTCAATAACCTTGAGGTCAGCTAAAATAATGCCCAAATAATGCTAAAATTGACAGGTACAAACCTTTTAATTGGGAATATTCTATATTGGTTAACTATTTGAAGCTAAATTGGTGACCACTCCAATTTCAACTTAACCATTAGCTTCTAGGTCTTGTTTGATAATATGGTTACATCATAACCTAGATCCAATTTAACAGTATCCATATCATAATCAATGATCTCAACATTGAACTATAATTATAGTTATTGGGATTTTTGTGTAGTACATACATCATTGTTCTCTATTTTGCATACATGGTAGTCCTCTCCTTCTCCTCCACACAATAGTCTATCATCGTGCATAGATTTTATAGTGTGTGTACATATTTCATTAATTCTAAGGAAATTATGAATGAGACTAAATCCCATAGCATTCTCCTTTCTTAGAAGTTGATCATTGGCTGATTCCATTTTTTTCCACACTTTTGAGCTTGAGGGTCCCCATTCTACTACTAGAAGATCCTTCCTTTCCTCCTAGTATATCTATTTCTCTTTAACCAGTTAAAATTTGGGACAGGGCTTGATAGCCTTCCATGCCCAGGAATGGGGTTGTTATCTTTGATTTATGAAATCCATTCCTATACTTATCCCACCTTTGGTGAATTTACATATCTAAGGGTGGTCTCCTCGGGCTTCTGTTGTCATCATTTTCACATTAGGCCCTGATTTCTCCTTCCACTAGGGTCTCATATGTGGAAAATCATCTATCGCATGATCAAATTTATTATATTAGGGTAAACCCACTAAGGTGGGTTACACTTTTGTGAGAATCGTGGGCGGAAAAGTCATTTTACCAACAGTCCTTCCAAACTTTTATAAACATTTGGCTGAACTATTTTAGAGTTCGGCCGAACTTTCAAAATTAGTTTGGCTGAACTCATTATGTCGTTTACATTGATGACGTACTGACAGCATGGGAAAACATATTTTTGGATGGATATGGGAAAACCAACAACATAAATTTGACCGAACTATATTTTCAGTCGAAATATTTTTTCGGCTGGACTAATAGTTTGGCCAAACTTTTAAATAATCCCGCCAAAATTTAGTTTATAAATACACCAGCCTGGAAACGTGGATGGGTTTCGAGCTTATTAGCATTGTCGTAACTGTCTACTACGTTTGTTGAGTTTTTTGTGTTTGTTTTATGCCATGTGTGTTTGTTGAGGTTGTTGTGTTTTTTGTATGCTGTTGCAGAGTCTTGGTTTTGTGCAGGGATGAGGAGGTGAGTAATTTGTTGGTTTTCTGCTGTTTATTTTCTTAATGAATATTTTTTTATTTTGTTCTTATGTTTTAATTTTATTGTTGTGTTTTTTTTGTTTGCAGGTAATTTGTAATCCATGTCCTCATTGATCTCCTACTTGTCTTCTCATTGTGGCCTCGTCTCCAAATTTCCAGGTTGGTACAACACCTTGCTATGTTACAACACCATGCTACGTTAAAACATGTTGGTCTTCTCGAAAATGTTATCAACTACCATGAATGAGAAATCATAAGTCAATGCCCTGGGATTGGCCGCACCACACAGCTCCTCTGAACCACTAACCACCCACGAAAATAGAGTATATAAATATCTAATTCTGGTTGCATATTTTTACAACTGTGATTTCTCAATTTTTCTATTGCTTGAAGAAATTTTACAAAACAGTACAACTTAAGTTTCACTTAGAACAACTATTGTTTAAAGTGGAGCACTCTATATTGAATGAAAGAGCCCTGGTAAAAAGGAGAATAAATTTCAAATAGAAATAATAGGAGCCCCATTCCAATAGAATACTTGCTTCAATCAGGAGCCCTTATATCTCACAAAATGAAAAAGAGATAATATGGAAGGTGTGAGGTAATAAAGGAGTATAAATATGCATAAAGTTCGAATAATATGCAATGAACTATAATTTTTCAATAGTAAACACGCCCACTATATTTCATGCATTTAAAGTTCTTCCATCAATCTATCACATCCAATATTTAGGGTCTGGTTGTAGTTCCTAAATGGCTATTCAGCTAGTTTCTTTCAGGCAAGTAAGGTTGTCCCAATCTCAGGTGCATTTCCCTAGTAGCTCCCTACTATGCGACGAACTCAATAGTTGTAAGTGAATCCATAACTAAATGGCCTAATGTTGGATGTGTCCCACGACCATACTAAGTATCACTAACGGTCTGCCTTACTATTTTCATTTTCGGCCTTCCTTGCTTAAGTTTTCTTTGTTTCAAAATAACATGATTGACTTCAAATAAAACAACCTTCAGAGTTGATTCAAAATTTCTATCCCTTTGAGAATACTAAGTAAAACCAACAAACAACTCCACATCTTGAAAAATATGCCATTTAGAAAATCCATTCTTTCAGTACAATGAAATATATAGGGAAAGGAAAATAATAGAATTTTAGGTAGGGAAGATAAAGATGTCATAAAAAACTCTGATATATAAGCACAGTCTTCAATTCCATTGTTTTTTAGTTAAAGTACTATCTTCACATTAAATCATTGTATAAGGTTACTCTACGTAACACCATCTACTTTTTACTGAAGCTTACTTTTTTTAAAGGCAAATAACAAATAGAGGCTAATATTTGAATCACATAAGCAATTCAAAGAACCTCAAAAATAGAGATTGAAACACATATTTATTCCTGCACAACCAGGTACATTTCATAAAAAAATTATATAATCTATGGATTTTATTTCCTCTATAGTGTTTTTATAGGTTATCCAGTTTGTTAGAAATCAAAAGTGGGTTGCAGAAGTAGATAACAGATGCAAACAAATAGAGTTGCAGTTTAGAAGCACCCTTGTACATACATTTCTCCCACAAACACATAAAGGTGTGACAAGATGGTATTACTAAGCCAGCTCACCCCATCGTTAAATTACCAAACAATAGTGACTTGCAAACCATGTACACAACCATCATTTCTCTGCAAACTCATCTTGAGTGTGACTTTTGACATAAATTCATCAAAAACTATCACTAATTATTTTAGTAAGTGCATAAAATAAATTTTCAAACCATGTACATGTCATTTCTCCCACAAACTCATCAAGGTGTGACTTTCGACATAACTTCGTCAATAACTACCACTAGTTATTTTGGTAAGTGCATAAAATATTTTTTCAAACCATGTACATGTCATTTCTCCAACAAACTCATCAATGTGTGACGTTTGACATAACTTAATCAACCAATACCACTAGTTGTTTAAGTAAGTGTAAACCACTGTCACTTTAAGGAAAACCATGTACATGTGTCATTTCTTCCATACATGTGTCATTTCTCCCATAAAGTTTTAGGAAAAATTTAAGGCATGTGTCATTTTCATGTCATTTCTCTATCATTTCTATGTCGTTTCTCCCATACATACTATAAGGCAAACCATGTACATGTTATTTTTTTCCTAAACACTAGGCAAGGAAAAATTTAAGGTGCATGTCATTTCTAGATGTGATTTCTCCCATAAAATTTATGGAAAACCATGCACATGCCATTTCTTCCAAAAACTAAAGGCTTTCTCCTATTAATTAAAGGAAAAATTTAAGGCTTAAAAATTGAACCTAAAGTGGTTGAAATTCCATAGGATTTTAGTTTTTTTGTTGAGTGTTAACTTCTACAAGTTCTAAAGGCAGAGTCTGTAAAGGGCCAGGTAGCCTCTAGATCTCATCTTTTCTGAAATGTGACATATCCAGTAAATTCCCCTATAGTCAATCTCTAGAACAAATCTAAATAGAATTTCTTCATTTTAATATCCATAAACCACAACCACTTTAACAGAAATCATGTACAGGTGTCATTTCTCCCATAAACTCTTAAGGAAAAATTTAAATTATGTGTCATTGGATTTTTCCCATTAACTTTAAATCATGTGTCATTTCTCAAGTATTTCTCCCAATAATTCAAGGCAAACTTTAAGGCCTAAAAACTGAAAGTAGCGAAACTTCCATAGGATAGGATCCCACAAACTCAAGTGGAGTAAAATGTAAAATGTTAAAATTGGAGTGTTTTATGATGCAATGGATCTTAATAATCTATATTGACATAGTTTTATTTTATTAATGTACCTAAATTTACACCTTCCATGTTGCTTCATACTTGTAAAATGTTAAAAGTGGAGTGTTTTATGATGTAATGGATATAAATAATCTATATTGACATGGCTACAATGATATGATGATAGTGTAGGTTGATGTTGAAGTTGTAAAATTCTTGTACATATCAAGGATGAATGATAGTACAAGCCAAAAATTACATTATTATAAATTATTAAACAATTTGATAAGTGCTAAATCATACTTCTTATTAAGGACATAACTAATTTATAAGTTGAATTTTTTTTCTTAATGTTCTTAGCCTCTTTATAGATGTCAAAATAAAGGTTTATAGATGTGATTTCTCCCATAGGAAAACTAAATGACAAACTAAATTCTAAGGAAAACCCTATACATGTCATTTCTCCCACAAACTCATAAAGGTGTGACTTTTGACATATGTCATTTCTATGTCATTTCTCCCATATACTATAATGCAAAATTTAAGGCAAACTATGTACATTTCATTTATATCTTAAATGCTAGGCAAGGAAAACTTTAAGGCATGTCATTTCTAGATCTGATTTCTCCCATAAACTTAAGGAAAACCATGGACATGCCATTTTTCCCACAAACTAAAGGTTATTTCCCATAAATTCAAGGAAAAATTTAAGGCCTAAAAACTTAAAGTGGTTGAACTTCCATAGGATTTTGGTTTTTCTGTTGAGCGTTAACTTCTACAAGTTCTAAAGGCAAAGTCTGTAAAGGGCTAGGTAGCCTCTGGATCTCATATTTTCTGAAACATGGCATATCCAGTAAATGCCCCTACAGTCAATCTATGGAATAGATCTAAATAGAAGTTCTTCATTTTAATATCCATAAACCACAACCACTTTAAGGAAAGCTGTGTACATGTGTCATTTCTCCCATAGCTCTTTCGAAATTTTTTTAAAACATATTTCATTGGCTTTCTCCCATTAAATTTAAAGCATGTGTCATTTCTCATGGCTTTCGCACCTTAATTCAAGGAAAAATTTAAGGACTAAAAATTCAACTGAAAGTAGCTTAAATTCCATAGGATAGGATCCCCTGAACTCAAGGCTTTCTCCCATTAATTCAAGGCAAAATTTAAGGCCTAAAAACTAAAACTAAAGTGGCTGAACTTCCATAGGATTTTAGTTTGTGTGAACTTCCATAGGATTTTAGTCTATTTGTTGAGTGTTATGTTAACTTCTACAAGTTCTAAAGGAAGAGTCTGTAAAGGGCTAGGTAGCCTCTGGATCTCATCTTTTCTGAAAGGTGACATATCTATTAAATGCCCCTGCAGTCAATATCTGGAACATATCGAAATAAAATTTCTTCATTTTAATATCCATAAACCACTACCACTTTAAGGAAAACCGTGTACATGTGTCATTTCTCAAGACTTTCTCCCATTAATTCAAGGAAACATTTAAGGCCAAAAAATTGAACCTAAAGTAGTTGAACTTCCATAGGATAGGATTCCCCAAACTCAAGGCTTCCCCCCTTTAATTCAAGGAAAACGTTAAGACCTTAAAACCAAACCTAAATTAGTTGAAATTACATAGGATAGGATCCCCCAAACTCAAGGATTCCCCCCATTAATTCAAGGAAAATTTTAAGGCCTAAAAATTGAACCTAAAGTGGCCGAAATTCCATCGTATTTTAGTTTTTTTGTTGATTCTTAACTTCTACAAGTTCTAAAGGAGTCTATAAAGGGCCAGGTAGCCTCTGGATCTTATCCTTTCTTAAGGCATGCCATTTCTAGATGTGATTTCTGCCATAAATTTTAATGCAAAATTTAAGGAAAACCATGCATGAACCATGTATATGTGTCATAAATCTCCCTTAAACTCTAGGCAATGCAATATTTAACACATCTCATTTCTAGATGTGAATTCTACCATAAAATTTAAGTAAAACTTTAAGATAACCATGCACATGTCATTTATCTCATGCACATGTGTCATTTCTCCCATGCATTTGCAATAAATGTTAATTTAATATATTTTATTAAATTTGTTTTTTTCAGGGATAAGAAAAAAAACACTAAATATGGTTGAAAAATGGACATTATGCATAGATGTTTCTTTCTATCCCAATCCAATGAAAGCAGTGATTACATATGTGCTTTCCAATATTATGAATAGCAAGGTCATCCAAAGAAAATTGAATATACCGGGAAGAAAAACAAACAACAAGGCATATTATATTGCATTGATAGAAGGCTTGGGAACAACTAGGGAATCTGGATCAAATGGAATTGTAGTTTTCACCAATTTCAAACTTGTGTGCAACCAGATGAAAGATGTGTACCAATTTAAGAAGGAGAGGCTAAAACAACTGCATGGAAAAGCAGACAATATTGTTAGCCAATTTCAAATTTTTAGTAGAAGACATTGTACAAATGTTAATAAGATGTTTGCTGATAAATTGCATGGGGCAATGCCAATTCAGGATTCATCTATCAAAGATGAACTAATATATGAATTATAATTATATGGGGAGATTCCAATGCAAGATTCATCTCTCAAAGATGAATTAGTGTTGAGGCGCTCTCCTTCAAAATTTATTGATGGACATTGTAACATATCTTGGATATGTGTGTGTTTTGTACTTATAAATGTGTCTTTTTTAATGACCATGTGTTTTTTTTCAATTATATACCAAGTGTGCTCCCACCACACCATTGAAAGCGCAACTTGGTGAACTTCACATTTGCAACAAGTGGTGAAATTCACATTTTTATAAAATCAAAATGTGAGGACTTCAACAAATTTTTGTTTAAATGGAGTTTCATGCTTATTTTTTAATGACTGTGTGTTTTTTTCAATTTTATACCAAGTGTGCTCCCACCATGTTTTCAATTATATACCAAGGGTGCTCCCACCATGTAAAGCACAATTTGGTGAACTTAACATTTTTATAAAAAAATTTCTTGAATTGATTTTCACACATCAATTAGTGCTTTGAAAGTTGTGTTTTACATCATTTGTGTACACTAAATTAAATTAATTTTTTGAAATTTATTTTGAATTTATTTTAAATAGTAATTTAAAAAAAAATTGTAAATGTCCACTGTAGATATATATATCATGGAGGATGAACGAGGAGGATCAACATAATCCCATATCTCTACGAGAGAGGGGGATCAAGTATCGAGGGATGTTCATAGTATTTAAATATAATCTTAAATATCCACACATATACATACATGTGTGTACATATGGAATTGATTTTTTATCAATTTTGTGAGTTAAATTAGTTGTTAATAAGTTTCATTTATTAATTTCTAGGAGGTAGGAGGACAAGGGTGTCTACTGCATCAATGCAGCATGCCCATGGTTCACGCAATTTAATCGATGAATATGTACATGTATTTATATGTATGAATGTAATTTTAAATTGATTATAAATTCATATTTTTTTTATGAATCTTCTCTCTCATCTCATGAGAGTTGTGGTGGTACACATTCCCTTGGACGACCATTGATAAGTGTTGGTGAATTACGTGAAGGTGGTGATATGTATTACCGCAGAGGCCAATAAATGGATGGTCATGTTGGTTCTCAACCAATCGGTGGTCGTTCTAGTTCTCAGCAGGGTCATTCTAGTTCTCAATAGTCTCAGGGTGGGTAAGATGCTAGCCAACCATATCGAGGTCTCCATCAAGTTGAATATTATTTTCATTCAATTTGTACAAATTTTTTTACATGTGTTTTTTTAATATACAAAATTTTATATATTGATGTAGAGGCTGAAAATGCTACTCCAAATGTTGCTAAAAAAATACGTAGGGCAGAACGCGTCATTCAAGAAGAGGGTTGTATACCAACCACGACTTATCCATCTGAAATTTTTGATATACCTTGGGAAACAAACATGCAACAATGGAACTTACAAAAGTATCAACATATTCATGCAAAATTGAAGAGAGATCTTGTGTCTTTGACTCTCCCTGCTGAGAGTTGACAAAGATTGGAAATAGTTACACACTCTTTAAGTGAACTAGTAGATGTGTACCTAAAGCTTGGGCCAACCACTGATACTTTTGTAGAAGTGATGAGAAAATGAAAGGAAACAATGTTGGGTCCCGATACATGGGAGGTTGTTAAACAAAGAGTTACAACAAAAATGGCCAAGTCAATGTTTAGTTTCAAAGAAGGGCCGAAAATAAAGATGCTAAAGGTGCAATATTTCAAGCACCCTCATATAGCTCACTATTTGTATGATAGACACCTTGCAGCCTATGGAAGACTCCCATGGAATGACGAGGTTCCACTTTATTTTGTAAAATTATTTTATGTAGAATTATTTTTGCAAATGAAACCCAATTACAACGACCTTCCCTTAGAATTTTTTGGTCCTGGGAAAGGTCTATTGTGTGACCATAGGGGCACTAGGTGTGATGTTGATTTCCCTCACCATGAGCCACCATTGTTTATTCGACCTCTTCGTGTCGAAACTTTGCGGTCAGAGATGGATGCCACTTCTCAAATTGGTCGAGAAGCAAGGGATGCCATCATTGAGAATGTTCACAATGGATTGGGTGGAGTTGATGTTTGTCTGAATCGGCAAAGAGCACGTGAGAATGCACGCGCTAATTTTGTGTATTATATAGATGAATAGATTGACAACATGAGGGTTGAAGATATCAAAACATATGCAAATAATTGTCGCAGTGGTTGACAGGACCTAATTGTTCATGAGAAAGAGTGCATGGGAACAGTATGTGTTAATGGTTAGGGTGATTATTTTAACACCTGTACAATTTGTAATAAATACATATATATATACATTTATTTGTATACATTAATCTAACAAAAAATTATCATTATATGTTAACACCATTTGTAGTTGCCATGCTTGATGAATGAAGAAAATGTTAATATCACAGTCAGAGCCTCGAGTTCAAACAATCAAGATGGGTCGCACCATAAATCATATAGTCAATATGGTTCTCACCATCAAGTTATGTTGGAAAATGTTAGTGTTTTTTAAGTGAACACATAATGATGTACAATTATTTTTCATCTATTATTATATACATCGAAACATGATGAGATACTTTTAAAATAAATAATTTTACACACATGTATGTATAATAATAATAATAATAATAATAATAATAATAATAAAATGTTTTAACAGATTCTGATTCTGTTTGATGTTTTTGGGATGGTGGTACCTTCTTCTTCCTTGGGAGATGTGCCAAATCCACTAGCAACGGTATTCAATTTTTCACACACACACACACACACACACACACACACACACACACACACATATATATATATATATATATATATATCTGTGTGTGTGTTTTTAAGTATAAGTTATAAATTGAAGTTTAAAAGTTTTATTATAAATTGAGATCTAGAGATCTTGAGTTATTTTAAATTTTTTGAATTTTAGTTTTTTGGAGATTTTCTTTTGGAGCCTCTCTTAGGAGATGTGCCAAATCCACTAGAAGAAGTATTCAATTTTTCACTTAAATATATGTTTTTTAGTTATAAGTTATAAATTGAGGTTCGAAAGTTTTATTATAAATTGAGATCTAGATCTTGAGTTATTTTATGCTTTTAAATTTTTTGAATTTTAGGTTCCTATAGAGGATTTCTTTTCTCCGCGGAATCTAGTGATGGAGTGTATGATGGAGATAGGAACATCCACACCATTTCAACCATTTGAAAAATTTGTCTAACTTTTTTTTTAATATTATTGAAAATAATCTTATAAATGCATTTTCATTTGAAAATTTTTAATATATATATATATATATATATATATATATATATATAATTGTACATGTATATTGTACAGTTTAATGTTGAAGCTGTTCCAGTGGGGGAAGTTTTAGTAGACGAGCAACAAATGAAGAGGGAACCTCATGAGGTATTGCATGTTTTTTTTTTTACATTTTGTTTTTTTACATGAAGTTTTATATATTCTCATTCAATTTTAAAACATTGAATTTAAGTGTTTATACATATTGTGTACAGGTTCCCCATGCTTTGTAGGATAGCTTGAGGATCGTGACTTTGCTAGGAGAGACACTACATCCATATGTATTTGATGGATGATGCACATGCACGTGAAACATTATATTTTCAATAGATTTAGTCTTAAATTTACTTTTTTATATATAGTCTTATCTAGATGCAGTCATATATAACTTGATACTTAATACTTGATACTTGTGAGATCTACAATTTTTGGACATATTTTATGTGAACTACATTTGGTACATGTGAATGTCAGATAATGTTTTTTTTTTATTGGATAGTTGAACTACATTTGGCATGTGAAGTAATGTTGTGGTCTATAATGTTTTGTTTTCAAAACTAAAGTTTTGGATTGTTGAACTACATTTGGCATGTGAAGCAATGTTGTGTTATAATTTTTTTTTTTTTCTTTTAACTTAAGTTTTGGATGGTTGAACTACATTTCGCATGTGAAGTAATGTTTTGTTATAATTTGTTTTGTTTTTAAAACTAAGATAGGGATGGTTGAACTACATTTGGAATGTAATTTCACGATATAATTCTTTGTTTTTATTGGTTAGTTGAACTACATTTGGCAGGTGATTGTGATATTTAATGTTTGTTTTTATTGGATTGTTGAACTACATTTGGAATTTGGCATGTTTAGTAATGTTTTGATATAATGTTTTGTTTTTAAAACTCAAGTTTTGGATGGTTGAACTACATTTGGCATGTGAAGTAATGTTGTGATATAATGTTTTGTTTTTAAAACTCAAGTTTTGGATGTTTGAACTACATTTGGCATGTGATTGCACGATATAATGTTTTGTTTTTATTGGATAGTTGAACTACAATTTGAATGTGAAGTAATGTTGTGATATAATTTTTTGTTTTTAAAAATCAAGTTTCAGATGGTTCAGCTACATTTGGCATGTGATTATGATATAATGTTTTGTTTTTAAAATTCAAGTTGTTGTTTTCCAAACTAAAAAAAATTCACATGAATATATGTACATGTAGAAATGTTTTAAGTACATGTTTGCATATATATATATATATATATATATATATATATATATATAAACAATCATAAGATTCTAGGTCATGTTAGATGTGTCAAACAATCATAAAATTTTAAAATTGCATTCTATAATGTATATATATCCAGTACGTGCAACATTTTTCATCAATGAACATGGAAAAGCTACCTTTAGTTAATTTTGTTCTAGAACCTATATATCCAATAAGTGCAACATTTTTCATCAATGCATATAGAAAAACTACTTTAAGTTAATTGCATTCTAGAACATATATATCTAGTGCTTGCAACATTTTTCATTAATGCACATGGAAAATATACTTTCAGTTAATTGCATTCTAGAACATATATATATCCAATAGGTGCAACGTTTTTCATCAATGTATCTAGAAAATTTACTTTCATTCAATTGAATTCTAGAACATATTTATCCAGTACATGGCAACATTTTTCATCAATGCACATAGAAAAACTACTTTCAGTTAATTTCATTCTAGAACATATATATCCAGGTGAAACATTTTTCATCAATGCACATAGAAAAGATACTTTTAGTTAATTACATTCTAGAGCATATATATCTAGTACGTGCAACATTTTTCATCAATGCACATAGAAAAGCTACTTTTAGTTGATACTACTATGCATGTACCAAAACAATGTTCACGTGAAAACACTTGCAGAGAAAACATAACAAGGAAATTCAATTTTTAGTTGAGTTCTAAAAGTTCTAAAACATGAATCCAAAGAGAATAAATTGTTGGGAAGTTCAATAAAAAAAATTCCAATGGAATGCCATCTTCAATGATCCATTCATGATCGGATTTTGACATTTTCCACTTCTTAATTTTCATTTTTTTCTTTGATTGAACCTCTATCAACATTATGCGTGCTGCACACACCAAGTCACTATATTGAAAACTTATGAAATCAAGTTCGTAGTCTTTAAAGAACGGGATTTGAGAGGCAACGGAAGCAGGAAGAGGGGGATGTTTGAACCAGTCAACAAAAAATCTCCACATTGATTATTTTGTTTGAAAAAATAACCTTTCAGTATAATAGATCCTTTGTCATATGGAAACCCGTGATTATTATAGTTTTCTAATAATTTCATCTTTCGTTCAGTGCAACACATCAAATAATACTTCACATTTTCATCGTTGACAGTATATGCAATTACAGCAAAAACATCTCCTGCACAATAAAACAAACTTATTTATTTAAATTTAGATCATAGTTAACATGAAAAGTTAACTTTAAAATAATTTTAGTATCTATTTCTAGATCTCTATCATTTGAAAGCAATTCAAATGTTACCTTCTCTAACAAGATTAGAAACTCGATCACCATTAGATGATATTGTAGTCTCCCCTGATTGCATTTCTTCAAACATTGCAATGAACATTTTCTCCTTTATGTTCATCTCTGTATGTTTCCAATATTTTACATACATTTTTTTTTCACAAACATCATTGGATTCTGTTTTTTCTATGCAAACATGAAAAAAACAATAATATTTTCTTTGATCCAATGCAAACACATTTGTGGACAACTTTGTTTTAATTGAATGCAATTTTCGAGTCCCTTTTATTGTTTCAACATCATTTCCAATCGATCTATATACATCTTCGACCCCAATGTGCAAAAAAAAACCTATATAGAAAATTCAAAGAATAATGTAAATATGATATCAAAATACCATCAAAGATAATCATTGTGACAAATGTACATTGTTTAAAATTGGATATCCAATAAAAATTAAATTTAATGTACCTTCGCACTTCCCTTGATCGGTTAGTCTCATGGCTTAGTGCAGCTATAGACCATTGACCAACTTCTTTAGCGTCCACAAGTCGGTTTGCAGAGGGGTGCATTTGATATCTTCGAAGTGCTTGTTTTATGCATGCCCCTGCACCATCATGTTCTCCTTTTCCATGACCAGTCTCAAAGAAATTCCAAGAATGTTTACTCCAAGTTTTCTTATGAATACAACACAACCAAAAGAGTGATCGTGAAGATTTGAATTGACCTGCGCATCCATCTGACCATATCCAATGTTTATTGAATTTTATTCCACATTTTTCAAGGAGTCATAAATCTTTCCAAAACAGTATTGTACAAAATATGTATCATGTGTATGATTGTCACTGATATAAAAGTGATATTCTTTAATAACATGCCGATTTTCACTGGTGCTTTATATATGATCAATGTTTTTCTCAGCATGTCTATATAGAATATTGACGAGCATGGAGACTTGGTCAGAATGATAGTAGTCACTTTTAATTTCTTTTTGTGGAACAAATGTGTAGTTTTCTGCAGAATGAATTACTGAAAAAATGGTCCCTGGTGGAAAAAATTTGTGGGATCTTTTAAGTTACAAGTCCTTCCTTCGAGCTCTATGGGAATGCTTGGTGTATTTATAATTTTATTACTCAAAATTTCTCAAAAAATCTATCGCAAATTTTTTTTCTTCTTGTAATTCAATTCTTTAGCACTATTTGAACCTTGAATCGATGTATGGATATATTTATATCTCTTCCATTTCACTTTCATGTTAGACAATGATTGATCATTTATATCAAGACGATATTTGTTTTGAAATTTAGTTAAATTTCCACAATAATCGCATTTTTTACCACCATCACATTTCTTTTGGTAAAATAATTCATGGTTCTCTCTTCCACATAGAATTTTAGATATGAAATCATGGATAGTGGAAGGAGGACGTGAATATTTCCAAAATGTTCTACCAAAATTAAGGAATGTGTCATGATATAACTGAAATTCCACATGATAAAAACAATAACAAGTGTCGCATACGGTGATAGGTTTTACATACTATGGGTTTTGTTGCACAAAAGCACTGATTAAGACATCAATTTCACGATTCTCTTATTTGAACTTGATGGAAAACTCTATCTGAGTGGTGTCTAAGAAATTTTTTTCATGTGTTTTGTATTGATTTCGTGATATTCGTCTTCGCATCACATCCCTTGCATTTCGCGAAACACGTGAATTTTTCTTCCAATATTCATATATTGTTTTTTTAACATTTTCTCCAAGTCTATCTTTGTATGGTTGCCTACAAATGGCTCTCCAAAAAGTGAGTTCATCATTTACATCTATTTGCAACTGAAATTTTCGATGTTTGTGAAACGTTTTTCATGAGGTTCCTAATGCTCATGCCATAGATTTTACCAAGTGATTCTCTTTAGTAATTGATGAAACAACTACCATATGTATTGCTCTACGTACAACTAAAATATTTTGTTGTCTAGATATTCTAATTAAATTTATAGCACTATTTATATTTTGTATCACATTTTCCTCATTTTTTTTATCTTTTGTTGATTTTCGAATACCCAATAAATTTGTAGCTTCTTTTCATTTCCTTAATGATAGGGGACCTTTCAACAATTGGGCTTGAACTACCACATTTTCCTTTATGAAGTTCGTATCAAAAATGTGTTTAACATGATATCATATAACATGGTCAGCTTTTTTATCTCCATATATGTGACTGTCAACATTTTCTAGCATCTCATCATCGACATTGATTTTATCTGTACATATTTGAATTAATAACACATAATAAGTTTTATTATTAACTTATTATTAAATATAATATTACACGTTGCATTATATACGTGCATGTGTTCAACTTATATATATATATATATATATATATATATATATATATATATACCTTGTGATTCAATTTCTTTACTTGAATTTCTTTCAACATATTCACCATCTTCAATCATTGGTTCAATATATCTTTCACTTTCTCTTTCAAAATTTTGTATCGCATCATCAATGTGTTGAGAAATATCTCTCTCTCTTTACATTGCAAAATATTTTTCAAATTAGTTCATCAAATAAAATAAGCTTCACATTTTACACTAGGAAAATTTTAAATATCAAATTCATAGTATTTACAGTTACATACCTGCTTCAACTTCTAGTTGAGGTTGAATTTCCTTTCAATATTTGGGAGTTCTTCTCTCTTTATTTTACGAGATTCTCACCCCTCTTCTCTACGTTCCTCAAGGTCTCTTGTTCGATCATATTTTCTCGTGAAATTCCTTCGATTTCCCATGATAATAGAGTATTAAGTTCAAAAAAATTCCTTCAAAAATTTAGACAAAAACTCAATTTAAAAAAACATCACAAAAGATTTAATTTTAAAAAAAAAACTCATTTTAAACGTTTTGCAAAAAATACATACTTCAATCCAAAACACTTACTTTAAAAAATGTGAGAAAGAAATGTCTTATAAAAATGAAATGAAGCTCAAAATATTTCCTTCCAAGTCCTGCAAAAAATTTTCATTTAAAAAGTGAGACAAAAACTCATTTTAAAAAATCGTTATAAAAGATTTACTTCAACCCAAAACACATACTCTAAAAAAATGTCACTTCAGAAAATACCTCCAAAAATTGTCCATTGAAAATTAAGCCCAACTTCTTAAAAAATGCCACTTTAAAAAGTACCCCAAAAAAGCCTCTAAAAAAATATCACTTTAAAAAATACCTCCAAAAAATATCCTTTGAATATTAAGCCTAAAAAGAGTCCTTTCGAAATTAAGTCCAGAAAATGTCTTTGAGAAATTAAGCCCAAAAACCTCTAAAAATAAAATACATCAAAAAAAATGTCCTTTGAAAATTAAGCCCAAAACCTCTAAAAACAATGAAAATTAAGCCCAAAACTTCTAAAAACCAAATACCTTAAAAAAATAAACGAAAATTAAGCCCAAAGCTTCTAAAAACAACATACCTTAAAAAAAAAAATGAAAATTAAGCCCAAAAACTCTAAAAATAAAATACCAAGTCAAAAAAAAATGAAGCCCAAAAAACATTCAAAAAATGTATCACATACCTCCAAGAAATGCCCTTTGAATGTTATGCCAAAAAGTCCTTAAACCCAAAAAAATCCTTTGCAAAATCAGACCAAATGAATAAATGTGCGAAGTTATGCGAAAATAATGAATGCATTTACGTCAATTTATATTGCCCCGAAGTTTTTATGGAGGGGCTTCATTGTATTTTCCAGCCGACGGAAATTCAAGTAAAAATTCGGCCAAAATTTTGTAAGAAATTTGACCGAACTTTTGTGTCATTAGACTTGATGGGCCATCGGCGCAAAAAACAATTCGGACAAACTTTTTTTAATAAAAAAAGTTCGGTCGAACTAACACGTCTGCAATTATGCAGAGCCAAGCTCTCAATACATTTCTTCAATTTTGGATTGATTAAACTCCATGAAACTTTCTGAATTAACTATCGGAACCAAGACAAAAATTTGCAGAATTCAATCTACTTTCAGGAAATATAACTTTTATGGAATTTCATAAATATTTACTAATTTTAATTAATTTTGTAATAAAACAAGTGCAAGCAATTTCTAAAGGTCATTTGATTCAGTGAAATCAGTATTCTGTATCTTCCAAAACACACTGTAAAAAAAATTAAAAAAATTATGG
Source organism: Pinus albicaulis (assembly GCA_034641835.2). NCBI lineage: Eukaryota > Viridiplantae > Streptophyta > Pinopsida > Pinales > Pinaceae > Pinus > Pinus albicaulis. Next base: position 202,007,119 of record CM076581.1, on the reverse strand, counting down.
TGCATTACATTGGTCCGTCATTTGTAATGGGTAGTTTTTAGATTTTTAGTTTATAACTTATATGTTGAGAAATTTCGTGCGTCCCAAAACATATTCAAAATATGCAGTTTTTTCAGATTGGACCAGTTCAAAAAATTCTAGTAATTATGATATGCATCAGTTGGTTTTGTAAATATAACGAAGCCGACGTAGGCTCTGTCTTGTAACACATTTTTTTTTTCACAAAAACATAAAGTTTTCAAAGAATAAACCAGCGTGTATTAACATGACTTTTTATGAATCCTTTCATTTCTAAAAGACACACACTCAAAGAAATGCTAAGTTAACATATCAAATGTGTATAAACAAATTCCAAAAATAAGTAATAGAAAGCTAATAAAATTTCTGACAAATTTTAATTTTATCACAAAATGAAATTCTAAACAGAAAATTTGTTTTGGCTTGCAGAAATTTGAAGAACAAAAAAAAATGATTTTTTTTTTCTCAAGAAAGGGAAAAAAGTGTAACCCTACTTCACATTTTCACCCAGTATGTACATGTAGTATAGGGATTTAGGAAATCTCGGGAAAAAATTATAGGATATGATAGGCCCTCTTCAATTCCTATAACCTCTTTTTCCTTTGCTTAGTGGGCATTGTGCTCTCTCAAACAATGTTGGTCCTATGACTGGCAGGTTTTAGTTCCTTGACTTATAATTTATGTACCACCATCATTCTCTTCAATTTCATATACGTGGAATACGTTAGAAATTATTTCGCGCATTAGCTCTAGTGCATGGCATGTATGGATGCTATCTCCAATGGAGTTGAAAAAGTGATAGAAACGAATCTCTTGAATTTTATACAATAGTACATAGTAGAATTTGATCCTCTAACCTTGCTAATTAATTCCAATGATTTATCAGTTTAATTTTACTCATAAAACATGTATCAATAAGAAATTATAATTATAATATCCTTCATAGAAATTTAATAATAACAGTAGGATCAATAAGAGACAACGAAGTAGCAAAGAGACAACAAGTGTACCTTAGGAAAACCCTAAATAGGGAAAAACCAAACAATTTTTTCTTCTTTAGGAGAATATTCTTCAAATAAAATTCAAAATATTTCAAGAAATATGTGCCCAATTCAAATTCAAGTTAATATTCAAAAGGATGACCAAAATCCTTCAAAATTCCTAAAAGTCAAATCTAGTCAAAGGGGGAAAAATCCAGCCTGAGGTTAGTTAGTCAAACAGACAAACTTCATCTTAAGGTCAGATTATCTTTATGGTCAAATATTCTGCACTCACATCTTTTCAAAGTTCCCAAAGCTTTGGTTAAACATGTCCAAACATTGTGTGTTCAATGCAACATTTTTCTTTAGTGAAACTCATCAAAATTTAGTCAACCAATAGTCAAACTAGTAGTATGAATACCAGTCAAAAGGATGGTCAATAAGAATATTCAATTTCTTTGTCAAACCTCATAAATTCTCGTTTTCTTCACATGTGTGGACAAAATAATTGTAGTTGTGATGGTGATCTGAAATATCTAAATTATGGATGTGAAATTGATATTTATGGTGATCAAAGAAGGTGTATTTTGACCAAGGGTCACACTCATTCACATGGTGGGGCCAACTTTCCTTTTTGGGCCTACATGAATCAAAAAAAGAATAATTTTTATCTTTCATTTTGTACAATTTTCTATTTCCAATTTAGGAGGCCTATTTGGCATGCGGGAATACCTCCCAATTCTACACAAAAATAAACAGTCCCTCATAGAAAGGTTGGTATTCTCTAGAAATAAATTTCCTTATGGAAATTATCCTTTATAAGAAAATTTCATGAGCTCGTAAATACATTTTGGAGTGGCCAATGTAATTTTACCCATGCACATTTTATAGATTATTCCATCTTCAAGGGTTATTTTCCAACATCCATTATGGCTTTTATTAATTTCTCTTCGTAAAATTCCATTATAACCCATATAAGTCCTTTTGGTAGCCCATTCCATCTTGATTCAAATATTTCCATTCACATATCCAAGGTACATTATGGTTTTTCGGGTAAATTTTATTTATCTTTTCTGGTCAAAGTCCATTATGACTTAACCAAGCCATTTTAGCAGCCTAGTCCATCTATCTTCTAGAATATTTTCCCAATATTATAACTTTCCCTGGAATCATTCATATTTTGGTCAAAGCGCATTATGACCTAGCCAAGTCCATATCGCTTTCAAAATATGTCTTTCTTTTACCATGGACATAAATTCTCACTCTTAATGAGGAAATAACATTCTTTCAAGCGTGTTTCTAAAGTACAATAGTTTGATAATCTATAGAGATGTTCTTGGAGCTACATTGTTCCTTTCTGAACCTTATCTTGAATAATATGACTTTGCCATTTCCATCTAGCCATTAATGGTCCATTTCTTCATGGTTCATAATACATGATACAATATATAGAAACATGCTTTCAAGGATATAAAATCTGAAGTGGTTTCCTTAATATGTTCTTCTATCTTACTCATTATTTGAATTTGCAGCTCTTCTTCATTACCATATAAAACTTTACTACACAAGTGCCTATACTTGCAACGATCCATTGCATCTGTATCATCATGACCTTATATTTTCCATAGTGTTCCTTGTAAAGAAAATATATTAGGCCTAGTGTTAACCAAGTAAATATATTGTATGTTCATCATGAGCTCCACCAACTCAGTATCTCCATTTTTCAAGAAATAATGTGTCTATCCAAAAATTCTTTATTTGAAACTAAAATATATCCATATGGAAGTTCTAGTTACTCCCTCCATGACTGAAACCAATACTCATGCCTATGTTATGTAGACAATTCATTTTGCTGCTGCTACTTTCTTCTTATGTAAGAAAATCAATCTTGTTACTAGACATGATATCTTTGATATTTTCTATCTCAAACCATTATAGGCAATTTCAACTCAACATCCTTTGATCCTTCCGTCCTAATTATATTCATTAATGTTGAAACCCTTTTCAACACTTATCATTGTTCCAGATGTCTTATACAATTTCTTCATATTCTGTTCTTGTCGAGACAAAAGAACATATTATTTTAATTTACTCCCTCTTACTTTTGAGATCCTTTTTGTCACAATTGTACTTTGTTCTTCCTAATACTCGAACAACTTTCATGATGTACCTTTAATCCCTTATTATGGAAGAAATGATTATAGCAAAGTCAATACAAAGAAAACATAGTGTTTAAGGGAAAAAATAATAATAACGAACGATATATATTACCTATATTTTGATGAAATTTTCCTTTTAAGTTTTTCTTCTTTGTAGAAATAACTTTCTGCAATATTTGTCAATCTTATGCACCTTTCTTCCTTGCCTTAGGAATTCCAATACAATTCTAGGGTTTCATCCCATAAACCCTAAAAGTTACAACATGATGTCCATTGCCTCCAATATTTTACAAATATTGGTTCCATTGATCATTTGTTAAATCTATTCAACCCATGAAAAGATCCTCAGTGCTTATCAATCTATGAGTGGAGAAATAATATAGTCCTCTTATTCCTATAGAAAAATAGTCTTCCTACTATATATATTTTTAATTTTTTATGTTGGTATGTAATCTAAATCTTCTCAATCATATTCTTTCCCATAAAATTAATTATAACAGAAGTAGAAATAAAGTACCAGAGCTATGCATAAAAAGTAAATATAACAAGAAGAAAGTGAGAAGAAAGAGGAAAAAAATTACTTATCTCTTAATTGAAAGAAATCCTTTGACTTATTTTGAGGCGTCCTAAATAATTAATTCATTCTATCCTTTATTCGGAAATATATAAACATGGAACAACATGTCGTCCAAAAGAATAAAATAGTAATACTAAATAAAACATATTAGAAGAAATAACAAAAATATGTCCAATTTATAATAAGTATAAAGGAACAATTTCTTTAACTTTTTCTATGGTGGCATCACATTTTTCTCATTATTGGAATTTTTTTATGAAGCATTCTCCATCTCCTTCATTTTTCTTTCAAGGCATTGTGTCGCATCATGTCAAAAAATTAAATAAATGAAGCACTTAACCTTTGATAAATATATCTTGTTTTTTTCCCAAGTAGGAATAGGTCTTCTACCTATATTTTTCTCGTTGAATTTCTTAAATTTATTTCTATCAAGTTGTCTAGGGTTTTTCTTGTCAAATCTTCCAAAATTATTTGGTTCTTTTCCTTTATCTGTGTGTGAGTGCATGAGAATCTTAATTTTGAGGTTCATTTCTATAGTAAAATATTATTTCTTCTTGGACATAATCAATCCATAGATCATCAAACCTTGGTAATTTATTTTGAGCACAGAGGAATGAATGGTTCCCATGATCAAGGAAATCCATTTAGAGAAATGGTAACAATATTTGAATCTTCAACATTTTCATCAATGGCTATAATTTTTTTTGTTTGTTTAAGAGATCCTCACGAAGTAAGTGGCAATACAGTCTAATCTAGTCATTTTGGTACTTCTAGGATGAATCTTCAAAGCTAACTTATGGGTGGAATGTCTATTTTCATATAACTTTACTAAATCCCTATATATTGTTTTAGCACTTTTAAATCTAGCAACATGAGGGATCAAATGATATTTTGTGGATTCCATCAATATATTTTTAGCCTTAGCCTCATCCTTATGCTTCGTCTTTTCCTCAACTCCCTCTAGTTCGAAATTTCTTTCTCCACATGATCCAGAAGAAAATTTTCCGATGATAAAAAGTATTCTTGTGTTCGAAGATTTGTAGATTATGGTACATTCAAGCATGTATTCAATTATAATATTTGGAGCCATGAGACAATAATTTAAAATATCAAGTAGACTAATACTGACTTTCTTCTAAGGCTGATTTAGAGGCCACTCTATGTTCTTTCATCTTTTCTTAGGGTTTCTCCTTGCTTGTATTTTCTTGTAAGGATGTTCTTTTAACAACCAACCTATAAAACCATGTTGAATTTTTTACAATAGTACATAGTATAATTTGATCTTATAACCTTGATAATTATATCCAATGACTTATCAATTTAATTTATCTCATACAACATGCATCATTAAGAAATTATACTTATAAGATCTTCAAATTAAATGCAATAACAATAGTAGGATCAATATGAGATATGAAAGCACCATAGACAAAAATATAATCCTAGGAACACCCTAAATAGGGAAAAAACCAGTAGCTTTTCTTATTTAGGAGAATATTCTCAAAAGGTACAATTCAAAATATTTCTATAAATCTATGCCCTATCCAAATTCAAGTTACGAGTGAAATTTAGTTGAAATGTTGATCAAAATCCTTAAAAATGCCTAAAATTTAACTTTGGTCAAATGGGATAAAATTCAGCCTAAGGTTAGTTTTTCAAAGGGAAAAAATCCATCCTAAGGTTATCTCTATCGTGCGGTAAAAAAATCTACAATCAAATATAATCAAAGTGTCCAAACGTTTTGTCAAATGGGTGTGAACTTTGTGTGGCCAATGCAACCTTCTTCTTTACTCATACTCATCAAAATTTAGCCAACAAGTAGTCAAAGTAGTAGTTTGAATCTCAGTCAAAAGGATGGTAAATGAGTAGCTTGAATGTCTTTGTAAAACCTCAAAAATGTCTCCTCTTTTTCTTCGCACGTGTGAACATAAGAATAGTATTTGTGATGATGATTTGAATTGTCTAAATGATGGATGTTGTATTGATATTTATAGTGGTCAAACAAGGTGGGTTTTGAACAAGGGTCACACTTATTCACATGGTGTGCAAAATTTGTCTCTTGGGTCTTACATGAATGCCAAAAGTAATAATTTTTATCTTTCATTTTGTACAAATTTCTTTGGCCAATGTAGGAGGCCTATTTTGCATGCAGGAATACCTCGCAATGCTACCCAAAAATCAACAGGGTCCACCCAAAATTTTCATAGTGCCACAACATTAGGAAAATGGTAGGAAAATTACCCCAAAATAAGAAAATATCACCCCATAGTCCTTATCCCTAGGCTGAGGGATTAGTTTCTCTTGTAACCATTTAATACATTAATTTGGGGCATTCATTTGGGCGATTACTCTCTTTTCTCTAGATGGTGCACCACACCTCCTATTGATCCTCCTCCCCTTTTTCCAGACTTTGAAATTATAGGGTTAATGTAGCCAATTGTGATTGTACCTATGCCATAACTACAATTCTTTCTCCTCTAGCATACATAACTTCGAGCCTCATGGCTATTTCCAGAGCTTCAGACTGATATGTTATCATTTATTAAGTCAAAGGAATCTTGATGTGTGGTAGGAATCCAACTATGGACCATTCTTGGTGCTATGCAACAAGGATTTGGAAGGTCCCTCTGTCCATTAGTACTTTAAATCATTGATCAAAGTTCCCAAATTTTTAATGGACTAGCCAACATTATACTTAATCTCCTTTATTTCGGTAATGTAGTGCAACTCTGATTTAGGCTTATGAAACACCTTCAATAGTGCTTGCTTGATTTTTGAAAAATTATTTGGTTGTCCAAGAAGCACAGTGGCTTTATACTTCATATACTATGTTAGTGTGCAATCCCATAAGGTTGCATCTAAGTACGTGATATTGGTTCAATCATTTGGAACCCATGTCATCATATAGACTATGATATCCCCTGGGTAAATATTTATCTCAATGTAAATAATTTTAATTATGTTAATTGGATGATAAAGGGACACAAATTCCATTGCTTGAGGTAGGAGATTTCTTGAGGGAATTCATTTTACTTAAATGGTAGGCATGGGTTGGATGAAGTGGTATTAAATGGGTTGAATCTGAAATAATTTTAACCAAGAATAAAATAATAGGACTAGGTGTCCTTAGCCTCTAACACCAAGAAAATAAGGACAAAAATTTAATAGAGATGCATGGGACACATTGTCCAAGGAGAGGGGCTGCGTAGAATATCAGGAAGAGGTAGGAAGTTGGACATTAAATTGAACAAGGAACAATTATTTGAAGAAAATTAGAGATTTTGGGACATAAAATTTCTCACACATGCACATAAAACATGCATGCGAAGTCAGCAAGAGAGTGGAAAATAAAAGGAGAGGGAATGATGATTATTATCCCTAAGTTTTTGTTGGGAAAAATACTGAGGGGGGGGGGGGTGAATCAGTATTTGGTGCAGACAATAAAACTTTTTAATTTTTCCTTTAAAACCCCATATGCTACTTTCCTGAAGCCAACTCGCGTATATACACGGATATCCTTTACAGAACTCGCGTATGTCCAGAGATCTAATTATGCAATTAATTCTTAACTTAGATCATTGCATTATTCATTCATCAGATGTTTTAGAAAATAGTAAACAGGTGTAGAAGGAACAGAATAATCGTCACACATAAGCAACACACATGAACACCAGGATTTTAGTTGGAAACCCAATTCGGGAGAAAACCACCGTTGCCGTCGTCTCAGTCTTCAATATTTATTATAAAGAAAACTTCTTACAACCATGTACTAGCGCAGACTCATACCAGCACGTAGGCACCCACCTGCAGAAGGCTCCTTCTCTCGTTTACCAGCCTCTCTTGGAAGGGAGCTACAACCCCCTGTACTCGTTTACCAGCCTCTCCTGGAAGGGAGCTACAACCCCCTGCTCTCGTTTACCAGCCTCTCCTGGAAGGGAGCTACAACCCCCTGACTGAAGGCTTCAACCGTCAGCACCACTACAGACCACATTTCATCAATTTTCAAACTGGATCAAACACAATCTTTACTTATCAACAAACACCCTTTTCCATTGCATCAATCAGAACAATGAAACCACTGTAACTAGAATATCAGAGATAGCCCATACTTCAGAATAGATATGCAAAATCTCAATCAGCTTTGAGCAACCATTAGTTCAGATACCATACACACTTTTCTTTAAACAGATCCATGTATACACGCGCTTTTAATGTAGCGAACTCACGTATACATCTGTGCACTTTTCAAAAAAACCCTAACAGTCCATATGCGCCTTTGTTTAAATAGATCCGCGTATACACGCACTTTCCATGAAACGAACCTGTGTATAGATCTATAAAAGATAAACTTTGCATAATAGACCAGATCTATGAACTTACCCAGATTTCTTCAATTTCTTCAATAGATTTGCGCCAGGTCTTCATTACTTCTTTTCAGATCATCCTAGAGATTCATCATTTCCAGATCTAGAGGATTTGAATCTTCATCACATTCATAGGTGCATCATAGATTCATATCTGTCGATTAAGAACAGAGTTCAACCATACAGATAAAATTCAGAGTGAATTATTCATTAATGCCCAGACACTTGCACACATTTGCACTATGAATTTCTTCTCCTTATATAGATTATCCTTTTTTTAATACCATGAGCCAAAACCACATCTCTTCCGATGGTAGTCCTGGACGGGATCAAATAGACAATCCAGTGCTCAATACAATGGGTCAATACCATGGTAAAGTCCCCCGGTTTTACAAATTTAGAGCGCAATTAGGCATATGTGACTTGGCACGTACTTTTCTGCATGCATACGCTACTTCTCCTAAACAAACCTATGTATGCTTTGTGATACACACTTTACATCATTGTTTTGTCCCTTACTGATATATCTTTCTCTAGTACTTCTGAGCTACTTGTAGAGCATCAGATTTACATCATTAATAAACTCATCAAGCATCAAAGATGACTTCATCAAGTAAGTTGCCATCATCTTCATCAAGTGGGTTGCCATCAAGGACAACACATTGCATCATATTGCCAACAATCTCCCCCTTTTGACTTGATGGCAACCATGATGGTGTGTGATCGCCACAACAGATAGATACATTGATTATAACCATTATACAAACACAATGATGCTTTCCCCCTATTCAAACACCATGTTACTCTCCCCCTTTAACATCAAGGGCAAAGGGCAGATCAAAACTAAAGCAAGGTTTTTCTTCTCTTGTAGAAAGAAGAGCTCTGTAGCTCTGATGTGCACTGAAGTTACCATGCTCCCCCTGAGTTCATGCTGAATCTTCAAACATATTTTTCAATGAAGTACATGACTCTATGACCTTTCCTATCACCAAGGACTCATACTTACATCAAAGATCCAACCAAGTGGATTTACTTATGCGACTCAAGTACCCAATCAAGTGGGTTTACACATTTTGACTCAATTACCCAATCAAGTGGGTTTACAAATTTGAACAAGTCCTTACATGACTGAATGATACAATTTTTACAACATTACAAATATGACCTTTTATAACCAATACCAAAAAGACCTCAAGAAAGAGATCATATTTCAGAATCATCATAATTCCAACAATGGATTACGCTCAGCAAGACTAATGCTCCTCCTTAGCTTGTGCATCCTGAACACTTTCAACAACAAATTATCAAGGCATCTTTACCCAATATCAGAGAATAAAACAGAAATATAAGAACTGGAACACCACCAGAGACACCAAACATCATCATAGATACCAAACATCACCACAGTTTGTGCTGAAGAATGCTGACCCAAAAAAAATTTGTCAGCTACCAACCATACGCGGTTTTCTGTGTATTAACTCACATATATACACGACTATCTTTCAGGAAACCCGCGTATCCAATTTAATCTTCTGAATTTTAATCAGATCTGATCCTCTACATGGCAGAGACTACTCCCATCTTCTGTCTAAGATATTCGAATGCTTCCCTAGGCAGAGGTTTGGTAAATATATCATCAACTTGTTCTTTGGAGGGAACATACTCCAATTTCATCTTTTGTTCAAGCACTTGTTCACGTAAGAAGTGATACTTGATGGGAATGTGCTTGGTCTTGGAATGCATAGCAAGATTCTTTGAGATACTGATGGTGCTTGTATTATCACACATAATGGAGATAGGAGATGAACATTTGATTTGAAAGTCTTGTAAGGTTTGCATCATCCAAAGAAGTTGAGTGCAACATGATGCGGCAGCTACATATTCTGCTTCTGCTGTAGATAAAGCAATAGAGTTTTGCTTCTTGTTGAACCAAGATACCAACCGGGGCCCCATATAGAATGCACCACCACTAGTGCTTTTCAGATCATCAACATTTCCAGCCGAATCTGCATCAGTGTAAGCATGAAGAGTAAGATCAACATTCTTTGGATACCATAGTCCAAAGTCTTGCGTTCCTTGTAGATATTTGAATATTATTTTGACAGACTGAACGTGAGACTCTTTTGGATTAGCTTGGAATCCTCCAACAATTCCAACTACATGCATAATGTCCGGTCTAGTCCCAGTGAGATAAAGTAGACTTCCTATCATAGATCTGTATTCTGGTTGATTCACCATGGGAGAATCATCATGAGAACTGAGATTACATCCGGTTATCATTGGTGTACTCACAGGTTTGCACTCTTCCATGCCATACTTCTTCAGAATTTGCTTAAGGTATTTTTCTTGTGATAAGAATGTTAGTTCCCCAAGTAAAGACATTTTAAATTCTTGCTGCATGACAGAAGCAAATTTCTGACTCATAGATTCTTCATTACTTCCAAAAATGATATCATCAACATATACAACCACAATCAATAGTTTATCATTCTCAGTTTCTGTGTATAAGTTGCTATCAGTAGACCCCTTTGAAAATCCTTGTTGATGAAGATATTTGTCGAGACGATAATACCATGCCCTTGGAGCTTTTTTGAGACCATATAAAGCCTTTTTAAGTCTACAAACAAGATTTTCATCATTTCCCAAAATAAATCCTTCTGGTTGTTCTATATAAACTTCTTCTTCTAGATCACCATTGAGAAATGCAGATTTAACATCCATTTGATAAACTTTGATTTGTTGAAAACTTGAAAAGGAAAGAAACATTCTTATTGCTTCAAGTCTAGTTACAGGAGCAAAAGTTTCTTCAAAGTCTATACCTTCTTGTTGAGTGTACCCCTTGCAAACAGGTCTAGCTTTGTTTCTTACAACATCCCCATTCTCATTTAACTTGTTTTTGAATATCCATTTAGTTCCAATGACATTTTTGTTATGAGGTCTTGGTACTAATTCCCAAGTGTGATTCTTTTCAATTTGATCAAGCTCTTCATTCATGGCTTGAACCCAGTATTCATCTTTGCTAGCTTGATTGACATTGTGTGGTTCAATAGTGGATAGAAATGCTAGATAGGTAGAAGATCCCACAAGAGTCCTTCTTGTTTGTACACCTGATCCCTTATCTCCCAAAATTTGAGATTCTGGATGATTCTTTTGAACAAATCTGGATGGAGCTTTTCCAGATAAATCATCTTTAGGTGGTTCACTGTCTATATCATTTCTATTTGATGTAGAAGGATATAAGTCACCATCATCTTCATTTGTTGTTTTATTTTCTTCCTTTGGGGCTGTAGGAGACTCATCAATAACAACATCAATACATTCAACAATCTTCCGAAGTATTTTATTGTAACATTTATATGCTCTACTCGTAGAGGAGTAACCAATAAGTATTCCTTCATCTGCTCTAGGTTCAAACTTGCCAAGTTTTTCATCATTATTTTTGATAAAGAATTTACTTCCAAAAACTCTAAAATTCTTTGCAGAGGGAGAATTACCATACCAGAGTTCATATGGATTTTTGTCACTATTTACCCGAACATGTTCCTTGTTGAGAATGTTTACTATTGTATGTGCTGCTTCTCCCCAGAATGTGTCAGGTGTTCCAGAATCATCAAGCATAGCTCTAGCCATTTGTTGAACTGTTCTATTCATTCTTTCTGCTAAGCCATTTTTTTGTGGAGTGCTAGCTACAGAGAACTTTCTTTTTATGCCATGTTGTTCACAAATTTCAAGAAATTCATTTGATGTATATTCTCCTCCTCGATCGGATCTAAGACACTTGATTTTTAGATCTAATTCATTTTCAACCAGTGCTTTGAAGGTCTAAAATTTCTCAAATGCTTCATCTTTGTGTTTAATCAACCCAATCCAACACATTCTAGAGAAATCATCAATAAATAAGATATAGTATTCTTCACCACGTGGTGAATTTTTCCTCATAGGTCCACATATGTCAGTATGAATGAGTTCAAGAGGCTTACTTGATGATCCTTCCTTGGCATTAAATTGCACTCTAGTTTGCTTACCGAATTGACAGGATTTGCATATGATACTTTTAGGTAGAGTAATATTCGGAAGACCACCAACAACATTAACTCTGTTTGATTTGTTGATTTGAGAGAAGCTTAGATGCCCCAACCTTCTATGCCATAGCCAATTTTCTGAAGATTGACTCAAGTAACATTGTTCTTTGCAGTTCTTCAATACATACAGGTTGCTTGGAGTTCTTTTCCCTTTTATAATTGTTCTGCCTATATCAAGATCACGAACCACACATTCTTTTGAACTAAAGACAACTTCAGTTCCTTGATCACACATTTGACTTACACTTAGTAGGTTATGCCTTAAGCCATCCACATACATGACATCATTAGCCTTCACCTTTTCCTTTAGAAACACTTTCCCTTTTCCTTTAATTACAGTAGGATTATCATTTCCAAATGTAACTTTCTTTTCCTTTTCTAGAGCACTATATGCAAGAAGCTTGTGTTTGTCACCTGTCATGTGTCTTGAGCATCCACTATCAATGTACCATTGATTTTATTCACCTTCTGCGAATAATGCTATGCCACAATTTTCAACCTGTAATTCCTTATTTTTCCATACTTTGGATCTTGAAGGAAAATACTCTTTTGGCTGAACTTTGCTCCTGCATTTAGATTCTTCATGCCCAAAGTTATTGCAATAAGCACATTCAACTTCATTTAGAAGAGGATAAATTTTTTTATAGGTATTCTTCTCAAATTCAATCCTTTTCTTTCTTGCTTCTCTAGTCATGATAGTTTTATATGCAACACATTGAACAGCTTTATGACCAAAATTGTGACATGAGAAACATTGTCCATTGAAGAAGAAATTTATGCAATCATGAAATCTTCTACTTGGATTTACCTATTGATTGGTGTTTCTTTGAGAGATATTCCTGTTAGTATTCTTTGAATTGAGATGATCATGCTTTACCTGCAATGATTCTTTATTCTTTTGCTGAGTGGCAGAATTTTGTAAACCAGTTGTAACTGCTTTTACATAATCTGGTGATGAAGCTTGAGAGGATTCTCTGGTATATCCAAGACCTATTTTTATAAGAGGAGAACGTTGTACCTTGATAATCTCATCTAAGGTTTCAGATCCTTTAGCAAATCTAAGATTCAGAGTTTTTACTTTCTCAGAATATTTTCTTAGACTTACCACTTCACATTCTAATTTCTCAATGTGTTTCTTTGCTTCTTCAACCTGCTTTTCCAGAGTTTCTATGGTTAGTTTCCTTTCTTCTAAGAGTATTTTACTTTCTTTTATGCGTATTTTGAGTTGATTGTTTTCTTCAAGAAAGTCATTGTCCTCTAGATCATCCACAAAAATATCCTTTTCTTCTCTAGATTCAAATGCCATGACAAGTCTAAGATCTTGTTCACATTCTTCTTCACTATCAGATAGCCCATCACTGTCTTCATGAATATAATAACTTTTTCTAGTGTTAAACTGATTCTTATTCCTTCTTGCTACTTCCTTCCCTTTTGCAGGTGTTTCTTTATGAGGACACTTAGCAGCATAATGACCAATTCTTCCACACTCAAAACATTTGAAAGGAATCTTACCTCTGAATCGTCCTGTGCCAAGTTGGAGTTTCTTTACAAAATTTGCCTTATCTTCTTCTGATATATATCCTGATCCTTCTGGTTCTTGTACTTCTTTCCCTTTTGTAGAAGCTCTAAAGACAGCCTCTTTGACTTCAGATGGTCCTCCTCTTCTCATTTCATATGTGGTTAGTATGCCATGAAGTTGTACCATAGTAAGATTTTTAAGATCCTGTTTTTCTTCAAGAGCAAAAACTTTTGACTCAAATTTTGTTGTTAGTGATCTTAAAATTTTCTCAACCAAAGTAGATTCGGTTATTGTTTCTCCCAGATTTTTCATATGATTTACAACATCATCAACACGTAAAAAGAAACTGGCAATACTCTCATCACTATGCATCTTCAAATTTTCATATTCAATTCTGAGAGTTTGGAGTTTTGCATTTTTTACCTTTGCATCACCTTCATAACTTAGAATGATTTTGTCCCACATTTCCTTTGCTGTATTTAGCTGCATGACTTTGAAAAATTCAGATTCAGTCAAACTTCTTGTTATAGCAATGAGTGCCTTTGCATTTGATTCATAATTCTTCTTTTCATTCGGATCTGTTGGTATTGTAGTTGGATATTGATATCCTTGTACAACAATGGTCCATACATCTGTTCCTATAGACTAAAGATAGGACCTCATCCTTGTTTTCCAGAAGATTAAATTGCTTCCATTAAAGACCGGAGGCTTGATAGATGCTATTCCATCTTGATTGCTCATTGTTGAGGAGGTAAATCCCCTCTGCGGATAGAGGCAATCCCTACTAGCCCAACAGGGGTCTAGCAACAAACAAACGATGTCATGACGCAGGTTCCTAATTACGAATGAAAAGGCTGGAGATAGAAGCCTACCTGGATTCCAACGCTAGGATCTGAAGAAGAAGCGTCCCCGTTCCTCAGCCTTGGCAGATCACAATTCCTCCACGATCTCCGCGGATGAACACCTGCACATGGAAGAAATGAACAGATACAAGCATAGAAACCAGCATACGTAACTAAACATCAGTCAGAAAGGACATTACTCGCATTAACATGACGGAAAACAGAGTGGAACCATAATCATAATCATCTATTAAATAACCAGCGAAGAAAGATTACAACCAAGTTCTGACGTCGCGGTCTCCTTCGGACGGGTTTCCAGTCGTCCACGTCTCGCAAAGCTTGCCAAGGAAAGGAAAAACCTCTCCAGAGTCTCGTGACAATGGTCTCCTTACTTGAGTCAGCCTTAAGGGAAAGAGAGGGTGCTTTACAACACAAAGGCTCTTGGGAATATGGAGATTCAGAGCTTAGGCACTTCAAGACTAGCTGGCCATTGATTTGAGCAAGCTTTTATAGATGGGGAAGGAGGAGTTGGGATCCCTATTATTATGGGATTGGCCCTATCAACAAGGAAGGTTCCATGGGAGGTGGAAAAACCACTTCCCTCCATAGAACTCCCGCAGCCAACCTCCCAACTCAAGATAGGTGATGGTTTGTGAATTTGTTAGAACTCAACTTCCGCCATCCTTATTTAAAAAACAACTCCCAAATTGGGTGGTGCGACTACGGCTCTATGACAGAGCGCCAGGTGGCACGACCCCTTTGCAGTAATTTCTCCATTGGCGCGAGGACTGAACTGCTTGCCCGCGCCAATGCCAAAAGGGATGTTTTTCATGACTTTTGCAAGGAGATGTCTCAAGGGCAAATGAAGCTCATGTTCAGAGGGATGCATTGATGATGTTTTCAAGGCATGACAATGTTCACAGGTCACAGAATGGGTCCTCCATTGTGCGGGATGGGAAATGGTAAGGACGGTGACAAATTACTGTGTAACAGATGCCCCCTAAAGTATGAGGCCCGAGAGGGAGAGGGGTGAAATGCTTTACGAGAACATGTTCAACTGAAAGCCCACCGTCGGAAAACCTGCGCAGAAAGATACAACTGATATCTCAAGTACATGATGTATAAGTGGTATGGACGCAGCCATCCGAAACAGAGTATGCTATAATCCGGATCCAGGGTATGGGCGCAGCCATCCAACTAAGATCAAATAAATAGACTCAGGTATGGTCGCAGCCTTCCAATCAGTGAGTCATGTACATAATGATAATAATCCACAATCGCAGCCTGGATTACAACAGACACAATCTAGGGTCTTGCGCTCCATCTCGACCCAACAAAGTACAAGTTCGTGCATGTGAATATGTGAGCTGAAGTCGAACATGCAAGAACATCGTCGGATTACCAGCCAATGATGAAAGTTGTTAACCGACGCGAGAGAAACCACCAATAATGACAATGGTCCTCAAGGTACTACAGGTACAATCTACGGCGTGCGAATGAATGAGTTGACGTCGAACACCCGCAGAATCACTCGATCGGAGGTCAATGATGTAAACCTCACGTCGAATGCGACGAACCTGCCATTGAGGCATGCAGGCTCCAAGGTACCATCAGGAGTCTCTAGACCAACTTCCCGGATAATGAGTTGAAGTCGACAGGAAGTGATCTTGATCGAAGGTGGGCCATAATGATTCCCACATCATCGACACGAGACAGAGGAACATAATGTTTTGTTGTGAATCAGAACCATATGAGAAGCAGAGGAAGGTTGATATTCGCAGAGGCCAACTTCTCTTGAACATATGAACGACACGACAATGGACTTGGCAGTATTTGACATCAACGGATCAAAGGTCATGGCGACGAGGCAGTGAACAGATGAGAGGTCAAAAGAGATTACCCAAACCCATGGAAGCAAAGTGAAGCAACGAGATGAGATGTCCCCAACCCGACACGAATGCAGATAAGTGCCATGTTCAAGAGCGACATACTGCCGACGACAACGACGATGGTTCCATTTTTCCCCCACCATTTCTGGCGAGTACCCCAATTATTTTTGATAACAAGCTTGAAGGGGATAGTATATGCTTGTGATATAAGTCCGCCCTTCGGGCGAATCCATCCTAGTGCATTTAACGAGTCCTAGGAAGGAGAAACTCGGAGAACGTCATTTCGACGAAATCCAATGTCATCAGGGCTTAACGAGTCTGACAAAGGAAGAACTCGGCGTCTTTTCATGTTTAGAGAGTTTGAAAAGACAGCGGAAAAGAAAACTCCACAGGTCCCTTTTCATAAATAGTTCCCCAGATCCGAAAAGGTAGAAAACAATACCCGGTAAAATCTCCTAGTCGCAATAGGCTAGGGTATTCCTTTTTCGTAATCAATCCATCCCAGCCCGAAAAAGGGTTAAACTTATACTGGGTGGATGTCGATTCGTGTCCATTTTAACGAGATCGAAACGGCAAGGGCCTCGACGATCTTTTCATATTTAGAGAGTCAGAAAAGAGCTGAAAAGATGACTCCAAAGTGACTTTTTCGTGTATTTACCGAGTCCGAAAAAGTATAAAATACAACTCGTGTCCATCTTTTTGAGTCGCAAAACCTGCTGCTGCACATACCAAGCAAGCGTAAAACCCATTTTCGACATAATATATGCAAATATTTAATAAAAATAACTCTTAAAACTCATTTAATGTCGAAAAAGTTATAAATATGTCTAATTGGTAAAAATAAAATTACTTTTACTATTTACCTTGGTAAAAAACAACAGTGGTCCATTTGGAGCAGAAACTTCCGCCGACGATTGCGATCAATCTAGGCAACCATTCAGCTTCTCGTCCGTCACAGGTAAAAGGCACTCCCTTGCTCTACATTTTCATTCATCTTTTAATGATTTTCCCTTAAAAATCAGTCTTTCATGGGCATTTTTAAAATTTTAGGGCCGGGCCCATTGGCGCGGGTATCGGGTACAGACCCGCGCCAATGAGCTCTTTTTTATAAAGGGCTCGCGCCACATGGCGCGACTATTAGCAAAATAGCCGCGCCAGCGGCCGAACCTAAATTTCCGCCTAAAATTCCGGTTTTTAAACCAAATTTCTTGAAATTTGAAGCTCACCAAAGATCTAATCAGGGATTTTTGACCATGTGAATGCAGATAATCACTCAAAATGGAAATCGAATGGAAGGAACGAGAGCACGGAGACGAGGATGAACAGGCCATGCAAAGCCAAGCTTGCATGAACGCACTTAGAGACTGTGGATTGAAGAAGTTCTTCCTCACGCCATGTTTACGAGCTCAGCCCGAGCTCCTCCAATATCTAATCAGCATCTGGGATGAAAACGAACAAGTGTTCAGGCTACGAGACCAGGTGTTAGAATTGGAGGTCACTGATGTTTATATCATTACCGGATTGTCCCGCAGAGGTCCAATCCCTGTACTGACCGGAAGTAGACCATCCGGGGAAAAGATGGAACAGGTAATGGCACGGGTGTGCCGAGGAGCACAAACATGATTAGGAAGCAAGAAGGTGGATATCTCCACCATCCCTGATCTAGCACTGAGAGTAGTTCTCCATACCATTACGCGAGCTGCTGGGTCGCAGGCTCCGCACGAGGCCACGAAGACCCAACTCCTGTTAGCCTCAGAATGCATGGGTCCCCTACTGTTCAACTGGGCAGAAGCAGTAACCATCAACATGAAAAGGCAGCTCACAAAGTGCAAACAGGGGAAACTGAAACAGTTCGGGTATGGTTCCATCTTGGTATCGTTTATTCTGGAACGCATACCAATCTTCCAGGGCCAAGGGGCTGCAGTGGCGAGTCCGATACCATGAGAGCCACGAATGGTTCGCTGGGCAGCACTGATGCCCAGATCTGGAGGTGGCCAACAGATGTCCTGGAGGCCAGAGTTCTTTAGGTGGCTACGGCGCCAACTGATCGTCGTGGAAGATTGGCCCTATTCGGGAACTGACTTTACCGGGGACCCAGATCTCCCATTACCAGAAGGAGATGATTGGGACGAGGAGCTGGGTAAGACCTCATATTTTTGATTTTATGTTTATATGTTTTTTTTTTTTAATACACATTCGTCTTAACACGATTATATATGCATGCAGATGTAGGACCTGAGAGACTGGCCGGGATGTCTCCAATCTCCCGGAGGACACAACTCGCCCCTGAGATCCAGGGGGAAGGCACCGGAGGAGAGGAATTGATCCAGAACCTCGAGGGGATTGCCCATGGGATCCCAGACTATGCCCGGCTATCAGACGTACCGATGGCATACCAGCGCCACATGGTGGGAGTTCCGAACCGGATCCACCGAATCCTGAGGCGCCTAGTGCGTGCAGTGACGTGCTATCATGAGCACCATGCAGATTAGTCCTTAGGATTTATGCCACACCTATTTTTTGAGAGACACAGTGTCTCAGGATGTACTAAGACGATTATGTATATTTTTTGACTTTTACGTGACACACTTTATGTAAAAATTTCGATACCTATATATATACATATCTCTTTCTGGATGAGTCTTTCTTTACATGTGATGATGATTTATAAATTGCGCAAATGTCTGTCTAATACCAAATTTGCTACTGCATCTGTTAATGTATTCAAATGCCTGGGTATATGATGATATGTAATGTAGTCAAAATTCCTTTCCAGTAATCGAATACGCAAATACAGACGTAAGATGGATGGGTTCCTTACCGAATAGTGTTCGTTCAGCTGTAACACTACAAGTTGTGAATCTAGGTACACGAGCAATTCACGGATACCAAGGTTTACTGCCTCGGTTAACAATTCCAACACGGCACTATATTCCGCGATATTGTTCGTGGTACATCCTAAACACACACCTTGCAGGTCAATCAACTCACCAGCAGGATCGTAGATTACCCAGGCTGCGGAAGACAGATTCCTGGTACTGCGGGAGGCACCATTCGCGAAACCAACAAATGGATGAATAGACATCTGCACAACCAGGAAGACCCGATCAGCAGAAAGACGTTTACAAAGCACACCACACTATGCACACAAATGACAATCACACACCTATGTACACACACCACACCAAGAAATCACTTCAGGCGTAGTACTTTTTAAGGTACAACCCATTCCTGGGCTGCGCCAGTGGAACTCCTTCGTAATCTATAAGCTCGTAGGCCCCATTTTTCAAAACGCGTTTTACTATATAGGGACCGTGCCACATAGGCTGGAGTTTACCGGCTCCAAGCTTATCATGTGCCTGATCATACAAGAGAACGAGGTCTCCTTCAATGAAGGAACGAGGAGAAACAGTTTGATCAAAATGAGTTTTGACCCTCTTCTTTTGTGCTTCGATGATCAAAGCAGCCAGTCGACGGGTTTCATCCAATCGTTCGAGATACAGAAGACGTTCTTCCTCAGGGGAGGTATCCGGTAATAGCTCCACAACTAATTTAAGCGAAGGAATTTCGCATTAAACCGGCAGAGTAGCCTCCAGACCATACAGACGTAAGATGGATGGGTGTGATTTGGTTTCGCACCTGGGTAGGTTGGAATCTCGTGCACGAAAATACTCGGATCAATTCCCGGCATTTCCTCGTAAGACCATGCGAAAACATCTCTGAATTCTTTGAAAAGCTCAGTATAGACCTGAATCTCCTTGGGAGAACAAGTCACACCCACATGAATGTTCTCAACAATCCTCGGTTTAACGGAGATGTCGATTGGAACAGTTTGAGTAATGTTACTCAGATTACCCTCCGAAAAGACCTCGTGCATTAAGATCGGTGTTTGAAGAGGAGGGGAAGGAACCTGAGTAGCATAACGCTCTAGACAATCAGTCATTGCCCCCAAGCTGGGCATAAACGAGGAGCGATGGTGTCCATCGCTCCAAGGCAGCTCCTCCAGAGACATAGTCTCAATGATAGCCTCATCAGAAGGAAAAGTCTCTCTCAGAGGATCAGGTGAATCAGCCTGACCAAGCCAGGGGGATTGTGAGTAGACATCAAGAGCCATGCTCATCGGAGAATGCTGAAGAGGTGGAGGGTCCGATGCGTCAACAATCTCACAGTAGCTGATCTCTACTGGCGTTAAAGGCATGGATTCTCCAAACTCATATACCTGCTCAGGTGTAGGAATAAGCCAGGGGTCATCAGTCCTGGACAACATGTTGACTTGAGCGGTATTCGGTGGCGGTGCGGGGAAAATACCCATGAGGACTGGGTCTTTGAAAAGACCAGGTCCTATGCTATCTGGGGGATTCAGAATTTGATCCACGTATGGCACGTTGTTCTCAGAGCTAGAGGTGAAAAATGACAACTGATCTACCGTGACAATCTTGCCCTCATGGGGAAACTTAATAAATCGAAAGACGGTAGATGGCACGCAGAGCATGGCATGGGTCCAGCTGCGGCCGAGAAGTATATTGTAGTTGAGTTTAGCGTCAACCACTTCTACTTCCACGTTGACAGTTTTTCCCTGTAATGTGATCGCAAGACTCTCAAGAACTCCCAGGGGTTTAGACTCCCGACCATCAAATGCCTCAAGGGCATTGGGAGATGACGACAAGGCTAGAGAGCCAATGGCCTTCCAGCAAGTGGAGGACATAACGCAAGTAGATGCACCCTCATCTACGATGGCCCTATGAATGTTGAGACCGTTAATCCCGACTTGAATGACCAAAGCGATTTGATGTGGAAGCCGGGGAGTAAAATTCTCCAGATCAAAGGTGAGAAGGCTCGAGTCGGCAGGATCGATACCACCGATGGCAGACAGTAAAGCCTTCCGTTGTGAAGGACAAATTTGAAGAACCTCAAGTGAAGACATGGCACATGGCGCCTGTGCCAAATCCTCAACGATACTGTAATGTTGAGCGGCACGAGCATTTGGATTGTAAGAGGATCTCCGAAGAACACCCTTGGAAGGTGGCTTCACAACGGGTTCGAGAGTCGGCTTCTCGATTTCCAACGGACCAGAAACAGGTGGGGGAGGCGGCCCTTCCGCAACTGCCTTCCCGGGTGCCTGCTGCTGACTGTTGTAATCCTTCGATCGCGTAGCGATAGTGATAGGTGCATTAGTCTTCATCATGAAAACCTGAGACCCAAACGGTGCAGATGATGACCCCTGTTCGACCATCTGGGTCTGCTGAGATGGAAATGGCTCTTTTAAAACAGCCGGAGTCCCTTTTGAACCTTTAAGAAGTTGACTAATTTCGGACCGTCGTGGACAGTCCTTAGTGTAATGGTCACCTTCACAGATGAGGCAAGGGAATTTCGGCTTACGTTGGGAGCCATCCTCAGTTCGAGATTTAGATTCCGGTTTCGGGGCATCAAATTTTGATTTTCTTTTTCCCTTCTTCTTCCCCAGTATGGTCGCCAATTTGTTGAGGAGGTAAATCCCCTCTGCGGACAGAGGCAATCCCTACTAGCCCAGCAGGGGTCTAGCAACAAACAAACAATGTCATGACGCAGGTTCCTAATTACGAATGAAAAGGCTGGAGATAGAAGCCTACCTACCCGGATTCCAACGCTAGGATCTGAAGAAGAAGCGTCCCCGTTCCTCAGCCTTGGCAGATCACAATCCCTCCACGATCTCCGCGGATGAACACCTGCACATGGAAGAAACGAACAGATACAAGCATAGAAACCAACATACGTAACTAAACATCAGTCAGAAAGGACATTACTCGCATTAACATGATGGAAAACGGAGTGGAACCATAATCATAATCATCTATTAAATAACCAGCGAAGAAATATTACAACCAAGTTCTGACGTCGCGGTCTCCTTCGGACGGGTCTCCAGTAGTCCACGTCTCGCAAAGCTTGCCAAGGAAAGGGAAAACCTCTCCAGAGTCTCGTGACAATGGTCTCCTTACTTGAGTCAGCCTTAAGGGAAAAAAGGGATTCTTTGCAACACAAAGGCTCTTGGGAATATGGAGATTCAGAGCTTAGGCACTTCAAGACTAGCTTGCCATTGATTTGAGCAAGCTTTTATAGATGGGGAAGGAGGAGTTGGGATCCCTATTATTATGGGATTGGCCCTATCAACAAGGAAGGTTCCATGGGAGGTGGCAAAACCACTTCCCTCCATAGAACTCCCGCAGCCAACCTCCCAAGTCAAGATAGGTGATGGTTTGTGAATTTGTTAGAACTCAACTTCCGCCATCCTTATTTAAAAAACAACTCCCAAATTGGGTGGCGCGACTACGGCTCTATGACAGAGCGCTAGGTGCCGCGACCCCTTTGCAGTAATTTCTCCATTGGTGCGAGGACTGAATTGCTTGCCCGCGCCAATGCCAAAAGGGATGTTTTTCATGACTTTTGCAAGGAGATGTCTCAAGGGCAAATGAAGCTCATATTCAGAGGGATGCATTGATGATGTTTTCAAGGCATGACAATGTTCACAGGTCACAGAATGGGTCCTCCATTGTGCGGGATGGGGAATGGTAAGGACGGTGACAAATTACTGTGTAACACTCATCTTGCTTGATCTTCCTTCTAGCGGCTAAACTTTTTCAGAAGGACCTGCTCTGATACCAATTGTTGGGAAAAATACTGAGAGGGGGGGGTGAATCAGTATTTAGTGCAGACAATAAAACTTTTTACTTTTTCCTTTAAAAACCCATACACTACTTTCCTGAAGCCAACTCACGTATATACGCAGATATCCTTTACATAACTCACGTATGTCCAGAGATCTAATTATGCAATTAATTACTAACTTAGATCATTGCATTATTCATTCATCAGATGTTTTAGAAAATAGTAAACAGGTGCAGAAAGAGCAGAATAATCATCACACATAAGCAACACACATGAACACCAAGATTTTAGGTGGAAACCCAATTCGGGAGAAAACCACCGCTGTCATCGTCTCAGTATTCAATATTTATTATAAAGAAAACTTCTTACAACCATGTATTGGTGCAGACTCATACCAGCATGCAGGCACCCACCTGCAGAAGGCTACAACCTTCTCTAGTTTACCAGCCTCTCCTGGAAGGGAGCTACAACCCCCTGTACTTGTTTAACAGCCTCTCCTGGAAGGGAGCTACGACCCCCTGCTCGCGTTTACCAGCCTCTCCTGGAAGGGAGCTACAACCCCCTGACTGAAGGCTTCGACCCTCAGCACCACTACAGACCACGTTTCATCAATTTTCAAACTGGATCAAACACAATCTTTACTTATCAACAAACACCCTTTTCCCATTGCATCAATTAGAACAGTGAAACCACTATAACCAGAATATTAGAGATAGCCCAGACTTCAAAATAGATATGCAGAAACTTAATCATCTTTGAGCAACCATCGGTTCAGATACCCTACGCGCTTTTATTTAAACAGATCCGCGTATATACGCGCTTTTAATGCAGTGAACCCGCGTATACATCTGTGCACTTTTCAGAAAAATCCTAACAGTCCATATGCGCCTTTGTTTAAACAGATCCGCGTATACACGCGCTTTCCATGAAACGAACTTGTGTATAGATCTATAAAAGATAAACTTTGCAGAATAGACCAGATCTACGAACTTACCCAGATTTCTTCAATTTCTTCAATAGATCTGCGCCAGGTCTTCATTACTTCTTTTCAGATCATCCTAGAGATTCATCATTTCCAGATCTAGAGGATTTGAATCTTCATCACATTCATAGGTGCATCATAGATTCAGATCTATCGATTAAGAACAGATTTCAACCATACAGATAAACTTCAGAGTGAAGTATTCATTAATGCCCAGACACTTGCACACATTTGCACTATGAATTTCTTCTCCTTATATAGATTATCCTTTTTTTAATACCATGAGCCAAAACCGCATCTCTTCCGATGGTATTCCTGGACGGGATCAAATAGACAATCCAACGCTCAATACAATGGGTCAATACCATGGTATATTCCCCTGGTTTTACAAATTTAGAGTGCAATTAGGCATACGCTACTTGGCACGTACTTTTCCGTGTGCATACGCTACTTCTCCTAAACAAACCTGCGTATGCTTTGTGATACACACTTTACATCATTGTTCTATCCCTTACTGATATATCTTTCTCTGGTACTTCTGATCTGCTTGTAGAACATCAGATTTACATCATTAATAAACTCATCAAGCATCAAAGACGACTTCATCAAGTAAGTTTCCATCATCTTCATCAAGTGGGTTGGCATCAAGGACAACACTTTGCATCATATTGCCGACAATTTTCAACTTGGGATTAGAGCACCAGCTGAGGAATACTATGACATCAGGCTTGTTGGGTGAAAAGGATAATAGAGAGAGATATTAGTGACTTTATTGTCAGTATAAAGAAACCAAGGAAGCTAGTGGCTTGATGAATGCATACAAAAGAAACAAGAGAGAAGAAAAGTGAAAGAGATGGAACAATGATTATTATCCCTAAGTTTTGAAATCTAGATAAAAGAAACAACTGAGGAATTATCTTACACAATTATTTCTGGGTAAAAAACATCACAGAGAGAGAGAAATGGATTTCTTTTATGTCAGAAGAAACCACTAGAACTTGTGGCTTGATGAACCCGGTGGATTGGAAGGATTGATTCATATGCTCATGAGGCCTGAAAGTACATGAGGTTTTTCCTTGGGCTAAAAATATAGTTCTTGAATCACCGTTGAACCACCTAGAGAGTGATTTTTTTACCATTGTAAGATTAACCACCGACGATCCTTCCTTATTATGGCTCTCTTCTCCTATAGGTTGAGCTAATGTTATTTACATTGTCGCATCCTAGCATGAAGTGATTATGAATGAAATGTTAATACGATGTTGGTATCTAGTGGATGAAGGTAGTGTGTCCTAGTGCCATTCTTTTTTTATTTCTTCTCTTGGTAAAATTCCCATAAAAGGACTCCACCTCAAGCATTAGAATCTAGCTCGGGGGTGATAGCAGCAAGAAATACTTGGTTCTAGCATGTCTTTGGTTGGGTGGAATGTGGTACTCCCTATATCAGTTACCAACTACATTATTGATTTCAGATAAATATTTATAAATGCATTCTTGGTTATTAAGTTCATGTGTACCTGTTAAATTGGTGTTTAATTATCTATATGAATGACCCTTGGTTCATTGTTATTGGAATAATGAAACTCTGATGAATACGTGCCTTGTTGTTATAGTGTTGTGCTAAGGTTCTTGTACAATAAACACACATATCAAAACCATCTGCATCATTGCAGTACACACCGAGTCACACTATTTTATGTGGAATGAGAGTTGTATTTTTAGCTTTGTTGGATTTGGGATAGTAGTATTGTTTATTTGATGAATAGTTGTGTGTTTTCTGCCTAGAATATGAACCAGACTGAAAGTGATAACCGTTTTCCATACAATAATGTTAATATTGAGCCCAAATGTATGGTTTTCACTTGTAATTCAAAATGGGAAGGAGACTTCTTGTTTATCTATGGGAAAAATATCTCATTATAACCTTCTTAGCTAGTGTATGCTTTATGTTTTCCTTTATAATTTTTACTATGCATATTGTTCCTCAAAATATACCTAAAGATCCTTCGGGAAATATCACCTAATTTTTTTTAAATCATTAATATTTAAAGGGAATGCAGACCTCCAAGAAGAAAAATGGACAAGCCTTATTACTTCATTATCCATTTCAACTATACAAAACCCAGGAAGAGTAACTGTATGCCAAGCTTATGAGGGATAACACCAATGTGTGCCTCAAAAAACCTTAATGGTGATGATCAATTTATACTGAATTTCTAAGCAATTATGAAACTAAAATAGCCTAGACATGGTCTAGTATTTAGAAAATGGAATATAATATGATACGAGTGGAAGGAATAATAATCTATCCATTGTTTGTTTAAAACTTATCACGAGGCTGCATAGATCTTATACAAAGGAAGGATCCTTAGAGTGACATGTCCCAGAAGGCTTCATTCCATTATGCTCAAAGGAAGTTTTAGAAGGGAACACTTGAGATGATAAGTACTAGGACGAGTTAGAAAAACCGTTAGTGTGGAAGTGGTCAGGGTGAGTTGGAACTTGCTCATTGGGCATTGGGAGAAAAATTCACCCATGTGTCAAGGCCCTACTGCATCATTGGAAGGACTGATGCAAGCTCACATAGATAGTGTTAGAAAATTATATATTTCAGAGCAATGGAACACATAAAATATGAGGAAACAAAAACACATAAATAACATATAAAACAAGAGAGACACAAATATATGTGGTTCACCAAAATTGGGCTACGTCCATGGAAATAGCTAGTCCTTCCTTTATATTATCCAACAAAATGAAGAGATGCAACCTACAATAGATCCATTATAATATCCTCTACTCTCCCCCACAGTCCCCCTTTCTAGTTCTCGCTCAGAATGTTGAGTAACCAGCTCTAAAAATAGAAGAAAAGAGATATCAACACTTACAAATAAGCCACTTCGAGGGGGAAACCTCTAATACATTAAATAAATGAACAATTATTGGATGATACAATTTACAAAACCTCCTTTCTATATATAGGAGTCCATGTGGCCATAATGTAATCCTAGTGGGCCACAATGTAATCCTAGCCGACCTAACAATAATAATTTAGGGGCACAATAATAAAAAAATGGGGGTTACAAGGGTAAAATAATAACAATAAGGGGGTTACACTAATAACAATAAGGGACTATACTAGTAATATAGGGAGCTAACATGCCCATCTCCTTCAAAAAAGTGTTGTCCTCAATGCTTGAGTAGCTCTGGGTACTTCTGTATAAAATTCTCATCCTCCCATGTAGAATCTTTAGTGGGTAAGTTCTTCCACTTGACGATATACTATGAAATTGATCGATTCCATAGCTATCGAGTTCTTGTTTCCGTGACCGCTTCAGGTTCCAATATGATTTTCCCTTCCTCATCAAGTTCTGGCAATATTGTTTGAACTGGAAGATTTTCACCTATAACCTTCTTTAAGCATGAAACATGGAAAAATGGATGCACTCGCGAAGAAGCAGGAAGCTCCAATTTGTATGCCATAGTACCAATCTTTTGCAATACCTTGTAAGGACCATATTACTTTGGCGATAGTTTATTATGCTTCTTAGCTTTCTTGAGGGAAATTTGTTTGTATGGTTGTAGCCGTAAAAATACCGAATCTCCTACAACAAAACTTCTCTCGCTGCAATGTTGATCTACCTTTTGTTTCATTCGATTTTGCACCAAATTCAAGCTATCCTTTAAGAGTTGGAGAACTTCTTGTTGATGATCGATGTGATCTTCCACTGCTTGAACCTTCAAATTTTCCCTTAAATATGATCTGATGGATGGTGGATGATATCCATAAAGTGCCATAAATGGGGTCATTTTTGTTGTAGTATGGAAGGAAGTGTTATACCACCACTCAGCGATAGGTAACCACTTGACCCATTGTGTTTGTTTATCAGATACAAAGAAACGAAGATATCCTTCCAAACATTTATTTTCTATCTCATTTTGATCATCAGATTGAGGATGATAAGATGAGCTATGAGCTAATTGAGTACCCAAAGAAGAAAATAATTCTGTCCAAAAATTTCTAGTAAAAATGGGATCTCTGTCTCTCACAATAACCCTTGGGCTTCCATGTAGCTTTTGAATTTTGTCCATAAATGTAGTAGCAACTGTACTTGCTTTAAATGGATGAGATAATGCACAAAAGTGTGCATACTTGGTAAATCTATCAACTACCACCATGATGACACTCTTTCCTTCAGACTTAGGTAAACCTGTGATAAAATCCATTGAAATCTCCTCCCAACGTTGACTTGGAATGGATAAAGGTTGTAGAAGTCCCGGGGTCTTAATTGTCTCAACTTTATTATGCTGGAAAACCAAACATTCCGCCACAAAATTTTGAATATCAGATTTAAGGCCATCCCAAAAAAATTCTTTCTTCACCCTGTGGTAAGTTTTTAAAAATCCTGAGTGTCCTCCTAAAGGAGAAGTGTGCAATTCCAGAAGAATATTTTCTTTTAGTTGGGAATTCTTACAAAGATATAAGCGATCTTTGTACCATAAGGAATCATTTTTCCAACTAAATGTATCAGATGTACTAGTATCTTGCTGCAACTTTTGAATGAGTGTCCATACATCTTTGTCCTTCTTCCATTCATCTCTTGCTTCGGTTATCCAATCTGGTTGGATAATAGAAATGGCACAAAGCAATGCTTCCACTTCTTCATTCTTTCTTGAGAGTGCATCTGCAACAACATTAATCTTTCCTTTTTTGTAGATTATTTCAAAGTCATAACCCAACATCTTTGTGACCCATTTTTGCTGCTCTTCTGAAGATAGTCTTTGTTCCAAAAAGTGTTTAAGACTATCATGATCAGTTTTTACCTTAAGTGTCTTCCCATTAGGTAAGTTCGCCATTTCTTTAGTGCATGCAGTATTGCTAACATTTCCTTCTCATAAATAGGTTTCTGTAAATACTTTCCTTTGATTGGACGACTTTCAAAAGCAATGGGTCTTCTTTCCTGCATTAAAACAACACCAATTCCATTTCCTGAGGCATCACATTCCACAATAAAGGTTTTTGTGAAGTCTGGCATAGCTAAGACCGGTGCTAGGCACATTGCCTCTTTAAGATGTTCAAAGGTCTTAGTTGCTTCAGGAGTCCATGAAAATGCATCTTTCTTCAATAATGTTGTTAGAGGTGCTGCTATTCTCCCATAATTCTTAACAAACTTGCGATAATACCCTGTTAACCCGAGAAATCCTCGCAACTGCTTTATGGTTGTGGGGACTTTCCATTCCTTAATGGCTTTAATTTTGTTAGGGTCTAGTTTAACACCCTCATGAGATACAATATGACCCAGATATTCCACCTCTTGTACTCCAAAGAAACATTTGGATTTTTTTGCATATAATTGTTTCTCCTGCAATAGTTTGAGCACCCCGTCAACATGTTCAACATGATCCTTCCAAGACCTGCTGTAGATTAGTATATCATCAAAAAATACTAGCACAAATTTTCTAAGGAAGGGTTTGAAAATGGAATTCATCAACCCTTGAAATGTAGAAGGTGCATTGGTAAGGCCAAAGGCATGACCAAAAATTCATAATGACCCTCATGAGTTTGAAATGATATTTTTGGAATATCTTCAGCCTTCATTATAATTTGATGATATCCTGAACGAAGATCCAACTTGGTAAAATAAATTGCTCCATGTAATTCATCCAATAATTCATCAATCACAGGAATGGGAAATTTATCTTTAATGGTGAGCTTATTGAGCTCCCTATAATCCGGACACATTCGCCATGATCCATCCTTCTTGTGTACCAATACTACGGGAGTGGAGAAATAACTTTGACTAGGTTGAAATATACCCGCCTCTAACATTTCTGCAATCATACGTTCAATTTCTCTCTTTTGTATGTAAGGATATCTATAAGGCCTGATGTTTGGAGGAACACTTCCGGGAATCAGATGAATAGCATGATCATGATCGCGAATAGGTGGGAGTCCTTTGGGAGTTTCAAACACCTTGGAATGATTGTCCAATACTTGTTGGATATTTGCAAAAATAGATGATTTTGATTTTGGAACTTCTACTGAGCATAATTGTGCATAATTGTGCATAATTGATTACAGCTCGTTGTTATTTCTTTAGAAGATTTTTCATGACATTAGAGCTTATTATCTTTCCTCGCTTCCCTGCAATACCCCATAATTTGACTTCCTTTCCTTCTGAAAAAAAATTCAAGAAAATTTCTTGAAAACTAAAAGCTACCATCCCCAAAGATTGTAACCATTGTACTCCTAGTACAACATCAGCACCTCCCATAGGAATGGAAAGCATTGGAATAGTCAGTACATATTCCCCCATGGTTAGCTTTATATTATGGCATTTTCCAGAGCAATTTAGAGTTCCTCCATTTGCAACCATCACTTGACATTCTGGTGCTGGGTATAGGAAACAATTTAATTCCTTGGCTACCTTACAATGAATAAAATTATGGGTGCTACCTGAATCAATCAACACTATTACCTTTTCTTCTTGATTTGTCCTTGTATCTTGAGAGTTTGAGGAGTGGTAATTCCTGCCAGTGCATTACACGATATGGTCGGATTCATTTCTTCCTCTTCTAGGGTTGGTTCCTGGTGTATATCCTCTTCTTGTTCATTTTCTTTTTCCTCTTCACAATCTATGTAAAATAATTTCTTCTCAGCACACTTATGACCTTTAGTGTATTTGCTATCACAATTGTAGCAAAGCCCTTTTGCTCTTTTTTCTTCCAATTGTTGTGGTGTCAACCTTGTAGGTTGTGGAAATCTAGGCGTAACAACACTTCCTTCTTTATAGAATTGAGTGGTAGGCTTCCTTGTCGCCATTATTTTACATTCAACTTTTCTTGCCAACCTGAATGCCTTCTCCAATGAATCCGGTTCCAAAACATGAACTTCATGTTGGATGTTATCCTTTAAAGTGCCTATGAAGAGATCGATCCTGTGTTCCTCTGGGATATTAGTTACCCTTATATTCAATTTTTGGAAGTCCTCAATGTGCTGCCCCACTAAACCCTTTTGTTTGAGATTTATCAATTGGCTAAAGAAGGTGTTGCTCTTTGTATCCTCATAATGTGCTATCAGTTCTTCCGTAAAAATTGACCAAGTGACAATTTTTTTAGGGAGAAAATCCATCGATACCATACAAATGTATTTTCTTCTAAATATAAAGTTGAAATGCGTACCTTTTGTGTGTTTTGCACATTATTGAGATCAAAATATTGCTCCATCCGTAGTATCCATGTTACAGGATCCTTTCCATCAAGCTTCCTCATACCCATCTTTGGAATATGGTGGTTCTTCCCGCCAACATTAGAGTTTATGAAATCACAGAATTAAATTTTGCTTTATTCAAACAGTGAGGTCTTTCCATTCATCTTTTCTCACCTACTAGGCCATTTTCATCCTATACCTCATGTCTCTTGAGATTCTTCATGTTTTTCCATGTTATCCTTCTGTGATCATCCATCTTATCATGCCAGTTTCATCATCCATCTCTAGCTTTTGTCTTTCAACCGTCTTTGTTTCACCTCCACGCCTTTCTTCAAAACTTCCATTTCATTTTTTGTTGCTCTTTGCGAGAGTGAAATTTGTTGCACTTGCTCTTGTAATTTTGATAGATCATGTCGCAATTCTTCATCTTCATGAGTCATAGTAGAGCCTTCTGAAGGCTTAATGGGTGTTGAATTATTTTTACGGGGCACCTTTTAGAACCCAATACTGCTATATATTCTACAATATGCCCTTGGAATCAATTCAAATTGATTCTTCAAAGAAGACTTATGCAATTTGGAAAGAAAAATATACACACCTTTTTCTTGCTTTTGAGGAGCTCGATATTGAAATTGGATAATATCTATGATTGTAGCACTTCAATATTTGAATTTAAGTATCAACGTAGCCCCCTGAATTATCTTTCGAATGCCACAGGTCTGACCTGATTTGGATTTTCCAAGACAAAGTTGTGTCCAATCTCCCACAATGACCTAATTCTGGATTGGTTCAGTAGAGCGAACTTGTACGACTTGCCACGTGTCACTGTTTCGTCTTTTGTCTCTGAAATTGATATCCAAGAAACTACAGTCTGTGTACTTGCGACGAATTTTTACGGCACTCAAATCCGATGCCCAGAGAGAGAGTTATTGAACTTTTCCCATGATCACCTCTTTGAGATGAAATTCAGGAGCCTGAAAAAGCACTACCTTCCACAGATCATATCTCCAAAAATATTGCGAACCAAGCTCTGAAATTTTTTGAAAACTTTCCTGAGGATTTCAGCTTCGCACCATACTAATTTCAGATTCTGAACCTTCGTATAAAAAACGTTATAGCGCAAATGCCACGATGACCTGTTTAGGAGCCTGAAAAAAGACCTAACTTCCACAGATCATATCTCCGAAAATATTGCGAACCAAGCTCTAAAATTTTTAGACAATCTTCCTCAGGATTTCGGCTTCGCACCCTAAAAATTTCAGCTTCTGAAACTTCGTAGAAAAAAAGTTATAGCGAAAATGCCACGATGACCTGTTTGGAGCAGCGAAACCCTAGAATCCAAAGCTCTGATACCAAATGTTGAGTAACCAGCTCCAAAAATAGAAGAAAAGAGATATCCACGCCTTAGAAATAAGCCACTTCGAGGGGGCAACCTCCAATACATTACATAAATGAACAATTCTTGGATGATACAATTCACAAAACCTCCTTTCTATATATAGGAGTCCATGTGGCCATAATATAATCCTAGTGGGCCACAATGTAATCCTAGCCGACCTAACAATAATAATTTAAGGGCACAATAATAACAAAATGGGGGTTACAAGGGTACAATAATAACAATAAGGGGGTTACACTAATAACAATAAGGGACTATACTAGTAATATAGAGAGCTAACACGAAATACACACTCAATACACAATTGAAATACAATACCCTCATACAAAACGAAGGGTTGCCTTCTAGAGAAAAAAACCCTACATTAAACATAACTTCTATCATCATATCATCAGCCTAATAAACGGCCTAGATTGACTACGAAATTCCAATATTTTATAAGGAATTTTTACATCTATTTTTAGCTTCAGGAGCATTGCTCCCGAAACCTCGCACTGCCCCCTACCCTGCCCACCCTGTACCCCCTTGAAGACGATTAAATGATAGGCATCATTGTCGCCCCATTAATAACAAGGGTCCAACGTGTCGATACATCTAAATAAAGAAGATAATCAGCCTCCACACCCAACAATCTCCCAATCTGAGACTGATTGTAGAAACTCCACTGCTACTTCATTTTTTGGACAATGACTCCACATTGGACCTAGTTGTTTCTAATCTCCATCATCATACTTGAAGAAAAATTTAAACTGAGTAGAATCTTATTTTCTCCCTGGTTACAAATTTTGTTAACATATCTGTAGGATTGTGGCTAGCGTGTGTCTTTTCCTGCTTCAACTGTCCATCTTCCAACATTGACCGTATGAAATGTTACTTGAGCTGCATGTTTTTGGTCCTAGAATGAAATATTGAGTTCTTTTCAAGATGAATGGCACTCTGGCTGTCACTGTATAACCTTCCCATTTCCTGCTTCTTACCCAATTCATCCATAAACCTTTGTTACCAAATAATTTCTTTACTAGCCTCTCTAGTAGCAACATACTCTACTTCTGTTTTTGAAAGTGCAACAACACTTTTCATTTTTGAAACCCAACTGAAAACCGTTCCACCTAATGTAAATACACCTTGTAGTGCTCCTCTCGTTATCTCTATCACCTGTCATATCTACATAAAATAGACTTGTTGCATAGAAGAAAGGTATTGAATTTGATGAAATATTTTCTCCTGTTGTTAAAATGACTTCAGTTAGAACTATTTTAAGTCTTGTAGCAGTAGAATATTTTCATCTTGAATATTTTCTTTCATACCAGTTATTATGTATTAAGTATTAAATCTATTATTTAATGGTTACCTCCCACTTCTTCCTATTTTCTACCTGCATTTTTTCTTCATAACATTCAGGTTCTCCAGAATTAGTCAACAATACATAATATAATGAAGGAGAATATCGTTCAGGGGGTTTACTTATCCTGGTAGATCTTCTGACACCACTTTCTGTTGTTTGAGGTGCATGTTGTTGTTGTGGTGGTTGTTTTTGTTGTAGTTGTTGATTATTATTATTTTCAGGCACCTTTAATTTTTCTATGATCTCATAAAGAACTGTGTATTCTTTGTTTTCTTTTTCCTATTTATTTTCCTACAACTGATCCTTATACATGACATTTTCATTCAATATTACATCTATGATCCTAATGATTCTATGATTTTCATAATCATATAAGCGTCAACCAAAATCATTAACACCATATCCAATAAAGGTACATTTCTTTGATTTTGCCTCAATATTTTTTCTAATTTATTTATTAATGTGGACAAAGGCCTCACAACCAAAAGGCTTTGAAAAGGAGTATTTTACCCTTTTACCTTTCCATGCCTCCTCTAGAATACCACCATCCAAAGAACTTCAATGCCCTCTGTTTATCATATAAACAATAGTATCTACAACATCTGCACAAAATTGTAAATACAATCATGCATGCAATCTCATGCACCTTGCATGCTCCATGAGTGTCTCGTTCAACCTTTACGACACACCTTTTCCTGTGGTATTCCTAGAACATACTTCTCTCTACGATTCCATGCTCTAAATAGTACCTATCAAACTCTTTGCTGCAATATTCACCTCCATTTTATGATATGAGACACTTCAACTTATTTCCTATCTCAATCTCAACCAAATATTTGAGTTTCTTGAAAGTATCAAATACATCAGATTTATTCTGAATATAACAAATCCAATTTTTTCTTGTTTCATCATCAATAAAAGTAACATAATAATGATAGCCACTGAGAGATGATACCTGAGCAGGTCCCCATACATCTGTATGCACAAGCTATAATTTTTCTCTCTTCCTTTCTTTCCTAACTCTAAGAAATCTGACTCTCTTCTATCTTCCATAAAAAAAAATCTCACAAAAATCCAAATCAATATTCTTCAAACCTACAAACAAGTTTCTTGAGTGAAGAATCTTCATCTCCTGCTCACTCATGTGTTTGAGCCTATAATGCCATAATGCTACATCTTCTCCTTTGGAGGTTAAAGCATTAACACAATTATAAATATCATTTTATAAATATAATGTACTAACCTTTTCTCCTTTTGCTATTACCAGGGCTCCTTTAGCGACCTTCTAGGTTTTATTTGAAAAATTTCTCACACAACATTCACTGCCTAACTACCCTGTTCAAATCATATTTTTCTTTAGATCTAGAACATGCTTACCTCCTTTAATAACCATTGGTTTCCATTCTGTTGTTTTAAAAGAAATTTACCCATTGCAATGATTTTACAAGGTTCATTATCACCTAGATGAACTTGTCCAAAATCTCCTTGAACATAGTGATGAAAATGTTTTTTATTAGGTTTGGAAGGGAATGAGGCCCTTGAATCTACCGACCAGGCATCAATAACATTTTATAAAGAAATAATCAAAGCATCTTATAACACATCACCTGTCACATTTTCTTCATGATTGTTTTCTTGTTGTGTGTCTCCTTATTTATCCTTCCGAGACTTACAGTCTTTCTTCAGGTGTCCTTTCTTCCTACATTTCCAACATATTATCCCCGATCTGGACTTGGAACTTACTTTCCTTGATTTACTGTGATATCCTGAGCTCTTTCATCTTTAAATTTTTCTTCCCCTAGTCTCTCCACTCAAAGAATTTTCTGATGTCTCACCAGAGATTTTCTGTCACATTTCCTCACTAAGGATGACACCAATAACATCATCAAACTTTAACATACTAGATCCAGAGACAGATTTACTAATGGAAATAACTAAAACATTACAACTTTTTGGATTGAGCATGGAAATAATAGAGCCCTAACTTCATCATCAAAGTTTACCCCTACAAAACATAACTAGCTGGTATCTGTATTAAATTCATTTAAATCGTCAACAAAAAATCCACCTTTCGACATATTCATATTAAATAAATTTTTCTTAATAAATACCTTATTTTAGGCTGAGGGTTTTTCATATAGTTTTGATAATGGCATCATTACACCCTATATTTTTTTTTCCTTTGAAATATTGAAGCCTACCGACACTGCGAGGCACAACCGTATTTTTCCAAGTGCCTTTCTCTCGAGCATTAGGGGAATTTTGAGGTCTAAAATGGGCCTCCTAAGGAAAATGTACAATCAAAATTCACTTTATGAGAGCCAATCACATTTTAGGGGATGGCATCATCCCTAATGGTTGAGGTGGCATTTCTTGAGTTACAGGTACTTATTTGTCACATTCTCAATGGTGGATAAAAACTCATGGTTAACCATGGTAGTGCTATAATTACTTTTAAAGTCAAAGTAAAGTACTCATAATAAATGTCATTTCACACTTTTTGAATAAAAATATATTATTGTCATTTCATATTTCTTGAAATAAACAATGCATATCCCTATACTTTTATTATAGTATATTATATTATTTTTACATAGTATATTAATTACATGTTATTATACAATTTAAATACTATAAATTTTAATTAATAGCTTATAATATAATTAAGAATTTATAAAGTTATATTTATATTTTATTTTAAGTTATTTAAGTACAAAGGACAAATTCATTAGTTGTTAAATGATAATGACTTTTTCTTGAAAAGCTCATTCTTATTTATAGTCACATCAATACAATTTTTTATTAATTTTATTTTGGTACAACTTTTGAATTGAATTTAACTATGGTTACATGGATTGTGGTGCAAAAAGTGAATTCCAAATTCATAAATATTATTTTATTGGTTTAGCCATTATTTTATTATTTCTTTAGGAGGCCCATTTTAGACCTCAAAATTCCCCTAATGAATCTCCCATTCTTCGTTTGTCATACTCAACGATTTCCTTGTTTGTCCACTCAATGGTGGGTACATAGCTTTATGATACAAATAATCTTCCATATGCATCTTCCACAGTTGGTAGTTTTTGCAGTTAAATTTATTTACCCTAAACCTGCCATTTTCCATCATTCCTCCCACTCAAACTAGGAATACTTCTTTCCTGCGAGTTTATCATCCAAATATACCTTCAGCTTTGATACCAGTTTTTAGAAAATAGTATATTATAGAGTAATGGAACACATAAAATATGCGTAAACAGAAACACATAAATAACATATAAAACAAGAGAGACACAAATATATGTGGTTCATCCAAATTGGGCTACATCCATGAAAACAACCAATCCTTCCTTTCTATTATCTAGAAAAATTAAGAGACACAACCTACAACAGATCTGCTACAATATATTCTACTCTCTCCCATAGTCCCCCTTTCTAGTTCTCAATCAGCATATACACTCAATACACAACTGCAATACAATACCCTCATACAAAAATATGGGTTTCCTTCTAGGGCAGAAAACCCTACATTAAACATAAATCCTACCATCAGATCATCCCCCTAATGAACGGTCCAGATTGACTATGAAATTACAATATTTTACAAGCTAATTCTACATTTTTTTTAGCGTCGGGGGTGTTTCCCCCGAACCCCCCTCCGCACCCCTGGACCCCTCTAATGGCAATTAAAAAACATGAAATGTTTCCACCCCATTAATAACATGGTTCCAACGTGGTGATGCATATAAATAAAGAAGATAATCATGCTCCATAGCCAATAGATAGGGAATTGGTGTGGTAGATAATCATAAATTTCCCATCTAGTATCTTTTCTACTACAGATGGTCTTGTGCACTATGTAAGGATGACCTAGGATGCTTCAACAGAGGGGTTTCATGGCAGGAGAAAGGCCGCTAGGGATATTAAGTAATAATGGGAGCCATGGACCAATCAGAGATGTTGAAGGTATGTAGGAGTGGACCCACTAGGACATGTAAACCAATAGGTTTTCCCCTAGTCATTCAAAATTAAGGCTCATTTCAAAAGGAGTAAGATGACATAACACTTGGGCACTAGAAAAAATGTGATCTCAATTTTCATTATATCAGAACAGGGTGGAGCCACATTGCAAGTAAACCCGAAAGAGTGACCCTAAAGCATTTTGTGAAAGTGAAAAGAAAAGAGGGCCAGGTAATAGAATATGGGGAATGGGAATGTTACCATCAAAGGGTGGTTTATCAATTATCATATGGATGTACATATAATTATATGTGGTTGGTGCGGGTGGGTCGATGGGTAATTACACACACAAGCACACAAACCTTTAAGGTGAGGACCCATTCCATGAACAGGGCAACATTTAATGCATCAACACAAAGATGTGTTGGGAGACACACACACACACACACACACACACACACACGCACACACACACCCTTAAGGCGAGGACCCACACCATGAATGGGTCAACAACTAATGCTTCAACACCAAGTAGTGTCAGGAGGCTGGATAGGATAGCCATGTGGTAGGGCAATTTTGTGGCACTATCTGAATTGATCGTGTTCAAATGGTCACATATATCGACCCAAAATTTGGAATGATATTAAAATTATATAAGCAGAATCATTACAACGAGAAAAAAATGGAAACATCCACATGAAGTTTAAGGAAGGTTAAAAATATTAAAAATTTTAGACCCCATTTTTGTAACACTACTTTTGGTCTCAGGTCAACATAGTGACCACCTCCGTCTAATCGTTTTTGTGGTGGTATTTAGGAGGTGGTGTGTTACAGAGTGTTATAAGAAAAAATGGAACAATCATATTAGGAACAATGGAAACCGTGACACTACATTAAGGGAATTTTTAGGTCTAAAATGTGCCTCCTAAGGAAAATGTACAATCAAAATTCACTTTATGAGAACCAATCACATTTTAGGGGATGACATCATCCCTAATGGTTGAGGTGGAATTGCTTGAGTTAAAGCTACTTACTTGTCACATTCTCAATGGCGAATAAAAAATCATGGTTAACCATGGTAGTGCTCTAAGTACTTTTAAAGTCAAAAGTAAAGTAGTACTCATAATAAGTGTCATTTCATATTTTTTGAAAGAAACAATGCATATTCATATACATTTATTATATTATATTATTTTTAGATAGTATATTAATTACATGTTATTATACAATTTAAATAATATAAATTTTAATTAATAGCATATAATATAATTAAGTATTTATAAATTTATATTTATCATTTGTTTTATGTTATTTAATTACAAAGGAAAAATGCATTAGTTGCTCGATAATTAATTTTTCTTGAAAAGCTCATTCTTATTTATAGTCACATCAATACAAATTTTTTATTAATTTTATTTTGGTACAACTTTTGAATTGAATTTAACTATGATTACATGGATTGTGGTGCAGAAAGTGAATTGCAAATTCATAAATACTATTTTATTGGTTTAGCTATTATTTTATTATTTCCTTAGGAGACCCATTTTAGATCTCAAAATTCCCCTAATACTAAGAGGGGGAGGGGGTGAATCAATAGGGCAGCCAAATTATATGATTTTCACAAATTAACTCTTGAATCACTCTAGCAATTTATTCATGCATCAACAGCACAATAATGTAAAATATAAAATTTCATACACATGAGAAGCACATATGCACAAGGCATCAATCTTCCTTTTATTACAAGCTTCGAATTAATTACATCATTTCCCTAGAAGCTACCACTTGTATGTTTATCAAATGCTACTGAAAGGAACTTGTATCCCTATTTATTTATTAGCTACAACTGAAAGGGATTGTTTCCCTTGCTTGTGTACCAGTACCCACTGGAAGGGACACTTTCCCCTGCTTGTTTATTAGTCTTTGAGGAAAGGGACTCTTGCCCCTAAATATTTTCTAGCACCAACTAGAAAGAGTTTCTACCCCTGATCTACAAGCTACCACTTGTTGGTATTATTCATCCATTTCTCATATATTTTCTTAGTATAACCAACAGACCACTTAGCTCAATAAAAATTAAATTATTCTCACTACAATTGTTCATCAAAGCTACCATAAAAATTCATTTAATGAAAACACCTTCAACAATTTATGTTTGGTGAACAAATCACCATGAATTTTAACAATTTATCATTACTAAACAATTCATCAACTCTAGCAATACTCTACCTCCCTCTCTCAATTTTGTTGCACACCCAATATCCTGCTTGAACTCATGAAACTCACAACCCTTGCAACCACCTGTTTCTCTCAAAATATGGTGCACACCCTATGCAACAACAAAAAAATTTCACCTCTCACTCAATCAAATTATTCTTATTCAAATTCACCCTTAAAATGAATTTTTTCCTAATGCATGTACCTCTAATTTTGGCCTCTTTGTTGTTAACAAATTGTCTTCTACAATTTTTCATCGATTTATCAACTTCTTCTATGAAGTTTGAAACTCAAACTATGATTTTTCTTGTTCAAATATGTTGTTCTAAAATTTCACAAGATTTAGATGGGTTTCTGTTATTTTTAACTACCAAATTTATTGCTTAAACTGACTATTCTACCAAACAAAGCTAAACTTCCATTTAAACAAGCTCTTGATTGTTCATCCATTTAGCAAAATTTTGCTTTGTTGTTATGTTTGACTTAATTGCTAAACTTCACCAATATGACATTATACTGGATTTAGTAGCCAAATTGTGTTTTTCATGAATGTACAACAAGCCACCTGTTGTGGTTCATTTCGCATTTCTTTTTATTTTCAAATCATTCTCAAAATATAAAAAATGTATAATATTGTGGAAAATAAAAAGTGAAATAAGATTTCATATGCTAAGATTCATTGGAAATTTATATGTAAAACACTAATGTTGGTTCGGAGCATGTGAAAGGTGGGTCTGACCAAAGTCTTTAAAAAGTGTACAATTTGTCGAGCAGATATTAGACAACAACTAATGGAGGAGGATTGGGAGGCACCCATGGGAACAAATAGCCCGAACATTAATTTATGGGGTGCCCCCACAGTTGACCGTGACGTAGGCCTGTTGACTCAAATCAACGACCCACAATCACTGTGGTAGCAGAACGTTGTTGAACCCACTGTACCCAAGGTGCCCTCGTGGTGATGCAAGCAGTCAGAGGACGATGTCATCAAGAAAGGTAGCTCACTGCCTGTGTCAGTCTCGTACATGTATATTCATTGTCTTTTCAAGCAATTAATGGTTCTTTTTCCCCAGTTTTCCCATTACGCCTATAAATGATGAGTCAAAACTGTTCTTTTTTCACCTCTTCGCTCCGGTTAAAATTGTCTCATTCATCCTAGTCACCCTTCTCCTTAATTTACAGTCAATCTAGTCATCACCCTGAGTGTTATCATGGCCAAGTCACCCCTGTCTAGTTCAGCAAGTCACATTCCCCTCATGGACACAATGTAAGATATCATTGACATCAGGTGCACAGTTGATCACTTACCTCTATATCAGCAAGTTATCCTCAACCAACATAATTCCTTTGTTTTTCCAACCATGGTTAGGTCTGGATTGTTGTCTTCTTGTATTCCAAGAACCATTCTTGTTCCCGAATCCATTCACTAGTTAGCTTCAGTTTTATACCTTGGAAAATGTTTTGTCATGAACTATTTGGGATAGACTATCTTTCAGGTGTCCTCCTTGTTAATCCATCAAGCATTTTTCTACCCTGAGTTAGAAGCCTACTTTAGTTTCACTGAAGAGTCTTTGGTAGCTCATTATGATAGTCTTACAGGGAAAGAATTCACATAGATTTTTTTCTTCCTGAAGCCACAATTAGGGAAGTTTTCTGCAGATGAAAAGGTATTATATTTGGAAGTCTTTGATGCAGAAATATAACTTGTTTTGCAATTTTTATAAAAAATTCTTCGGAAAGGGGATTCCTCACAGATTGATTGATCAGTACTGGGATTTTTTGATTTAATGATGAAGCCTGAAGTAGTATTAGATATCCCATAATTTTGGCAAGAGAATATCAACTCTTAGTTCATGAATTTAACTTTAACGGGTACATTCAAATTTCCCTCAGTTGTTACATATTTTTTCATGTAAAAAAATGTAGAGGAATTTTTGAATTTAGGATTGACTATTATGGATTCAAGTAAGAGAAGGCAATCAGTAGTGTTTTGGACTGAGCTTGTAAGGAATGAACCTAATGATGGGGGGTTGTTTTAATTTGTTGCTTACTATTTACCAATTGCTTATAAAGTTTTGAACGGGATAACTCCCCCATGTTTTGTGCCTAGAGCCCAAGAATTCCTTCAGCTCAGTAGTAATTTCAGGTATGGGGGCTAGTTCATTTTTGAATATTATCCAGAGATTAGTTTGTATGGGGCTAGGGTTGAACCTTAGAGACTACCTACATTTGTTGCCATGAGGATTCTTTCCTTATAATTTACTAGGAAGAGTTTAAATGTTGATGAGACTCATTTTGTACCAATCAAGGAGGGTCATATGTTCAAATCACATAGTCATTGGACCTTTCATTGTAAATATGAGGCAAGTTGCGAAGGAAGCCAGTCAAAATCTTGAATACATGCATTTATCATTGGGTGAAAAGTGGGCTTATCACCAACATCAAGTGATTTATAAAAGAAGGATTGAAAATGGTTATTCTGCCTATATTCATGAGAGAAACCAGAAATTGAGAAATTGGCTAATAAGTGTTTTGCAGGGAATGATAAAACTAGTATTGAAACTCCTGCTATCTTTAGAAAGGGAAATAAAAGAGATAGAGAAAAGAATGATGATACCGAGGAGAAAGTAGCCGAGGAGAGGGGTAACCTAAGTGAATAATTACCATATACACAGTCTGGATTGACAATTCAATCAGGAGAAATTCATAATACACCAGCTTCACCATCCAAGCATGAAGGTTCTCATGAGCAGGTACCATTAATTAAACAAGTTTTTTCCCAAATTGATGAAAAGAATCAGAGGATAATGGAAATCATGGAGGCTCAAGCTGAGTCTAAAATTTCCTATGATCAGACTAGGTTATTGATTGTTCTGGATTTAGAAAAGGAGTAGCTAAAGTTTTTTTTTTTCACACCCATTTGAAATGAAAGTAGGGTCATCAAGCAATTTCAAGACTATCAATTTGATTGTTGATGCCAGGAAGATTCTTACCAAAAAAAATCAATTTACACATGCAAATGGGTTTATTGATTGCTAATGGTTTAACTAAAACTAGTGTAGCTGCAAGCAAATTTGAAAGCATGCTGGCAAAGGTGGTCAAGAAGATTAAGCTAGAGAAAGCTAATTCTAGAGCTCTCTCTACTCAAAATGAAGAACTAAAGAATACTATTATAAAAATTGGAGTAGACCCCACTGATAGATCAGTTGTGCAGAAGTTATTATAGAGTCCAGAATCAGAAGTAAGTGTACTCAGAAAGAAGCTAAAACTTCCTACTGGAGAACACACAATGGCAGCTAAGGTAGCAAAAGTTGAGACTGTAAAAGAGAAGCTTTTACAATTGGTGTTACAGAAAGATGAAGAGGTTTCCAAATTGAAAGAAGCAATAACGAGGATACGAGGGAAGATTTCCTCTCATGTATGCACCATACTTTTATTAGCTGAAACTAATGATCTAGCAGCAAAGATATCACAATTGAGTACAAAATTTAAGATGGCAGAAGTTGGCAAAAATAAGGCTTATAGTGATCTTGATATAGCTATGATGGTTATAAGGGAAAAAGATAATGAAATTGTTAGATCAAAGCATAATGCAGATAAATATTGAACAAATTATTACACAACCTCTAAAGAAGTCAAGTATCTCAAAGAAAAGTTGAAAGGGAACATGTCAATGATTGAAGCCAAGCACATACTTTGGAATGAGATTATTGGAGTGATGAAAATAGTCAGAGAGTCTTTAGTTGTTATTTGAGAGGAGAAGAGTATAATCGGAGATCTTGAAGAGCTTGTTCTAGGTGACAACCACAAAATGCATGATATAACCATCTAGCCTAAGAAGTTAATAGATTTTATTAACTCCAAGTCAGACCAAGAACTGAATGAGCATGGAAAATATAGAACATTATGTTTTCTTGAAGTTAACAAGGTGATAATAAATAATGAACACAAGAAGCCAGCAAAAAATAATTTGACAGAGATCAAGCAAGCTGTGGAGAATTTTAACACTTTACTTGACAAGAGAACCAGGGCTAGCTTTCCATCTTGTTGGGGCCCGCAGGGTAATTTATTGTCCTAGGAAACATATGAAACTTTGTTGGCATATGCAAAAAGAAAAGTTGATAATTCTCATGAGAGAACTGCGGTGTTAAAGGGGAAAACCGTTATCAATTTCCTACATAAATATTTTCAATTGTTATGGATGGTCAAGACATTATTTATGGACAAGCCTACTTATACAAGAATTACCGATTTCAAACTCAAGCATGATAAGCTAATTAATGCCCCAGGGAAAAATGTTGAACTTTGGAATAAATGCAGAATATGGATGACCAATATTTCGAAAGATGCACAAATATAAAATGATATTTAGAAAACTACATCTATAGTAAAGATGACATCAGCAATGAAAGGATCAACATCAACATCAAAGGGCAACACATAGTAGCTAAAGAAGTTCACAAGTCATCATGATATTTCTTTCAATTATTGTATTTTCTTTATG
The DNA here is from genome assembly GCA_034641835.2 of Pinus albicaulis. Classification (NCBI taxonomy): domain Eukaryota; kingdom Viridiplantae; phylum Streptophyta; class Pinopsida; order Pinales; family Pinaceae; genus Pinus; species Pinus albicaulis. The sequence goes on along the minus strand of CM076581.1, from coordinate 201,962,433 downwards.
TTTGTAGAACGAGTTTGCAATATTACCCTCTAATGTAATAAAAGTAGTTCATAGGGGAAAGAAGAAAAAAATGAAGAAGAGGGTTTCAAGTTTTGGATCTCAGGAAGAATACAATTTTGTACTTATTTTCTGATGAATTAATGAAAGAAGTATCAATTTTCCTGTAACTATTGATGGTGATTCATATTTCCTGTGTCATATTGTGTTCTTTTTTCTTTGAATGAAGTGAAGTAATGTAGATGTCAGTCTCTTAATTACATTTGTAAGAGTTAAATAACCTTAATATGCACTCCATGACTCCAAATTTTCTTTCTTCACAAATTCATTTTGAGACTTAAATTAATAGATTATGTGTTACATCATATTATTTTGAGTTTCCCAACAATTCTTCTTTTCATTCAGATATCAGCATTTAAAGGCATTGAGGAATATTTTATTAATTCATATTTATAAGGGTTTTAAAGAATTAATTTCCAAAGGGTTAGAACAAAAACTCCATAATATAATTATTTCTATGACATAATTTTAAAATGTCTTAAGCATTGATTCCTTTCCACGGCCAAGGAATTGTCTCTTAAGAACCAACATTTTTTGGCGTCTTTGCCGAAGAACAAAGAGTCAAAGTTTTTTTTCCTCGAGTTTTTCATATTATTTCCTTTGGTTGTTCAGTGAGGAGGAATTTTTTTTTGTTTTTTTTATTCTAAAAATTCTGACTTACAATAGGCGTAACACGAGGTCGGATACCTCACAATAGAAGGTCCCTACTTTATTAGACCTTGAAAGATTGGTTTCTAGAAAAGTAAAGAAACCTAAAACCCCTTCAACACATAGTCCTACATTTTCTGCTCATGGAAGTAGTCCTATTCATCCTTTGTCCGAAAATATATCTAAATTACTTCTTTTCTTGGAGCAAGATTCACCTTTTACAGCAATTCATTTTCATGAACCTAAGTTGGAAGAAATCGCTTTTGAGTATGTTTCTTTTACTTTCACACAAGGTCAAAAAATTCCAGTTGTTAGTTCCTCTACTATTTTTCATCAACCTACGCCCATGTCCATTTCACCACCACCCCCATTCACTTTCACAACAAGTTCATCGACAACATCTACCCAAGGGATAGTTAATCAAGGTGTAAAAATGCAACACCAACCTTATTTTTAAATAGATATGCACCACTTAATCTTCCACAACCAATGAATGCAATGCCTTAAGAATATCCTAATTTACTTCCTTGTTTCACTGGAGAAGATGAAGTAACTGCACAGAAACATTTACCTTTGTTTTTTAATTTTGCTCAAAAAAATAAACGTAGAACATATTTATTGTGTAACGAGGAATTTTGTTCAGTCTCTAGATGGAGAGGCTATAAAGTGGTTCAAAGGTTTGCCAAATGATTCTATGAATACATGGGAAGAGCCAGAAAATAAATTCACTCAGAGATGGGGAGATAAAAGGGATCATGGTTATTCATTAACAAAATTTAATGCAATTAAAATAAAACCTAATGAGAATATTTATGAGTTTGTCAAAAGATTCAATAAATTGTATAATAGTTTACCTATAGAAATTAAGCCCCCTCCTTTTTGAGCGAAGGTGGTTTTGTTGGGGCTTTTGAAGCTGATTTCAGTTTCACAATTAGAGAAAGGGAATCCCCTAATATTGAGAAAATACAGACATATTCTTTAGAAGTTGAAGCCAATACGACTGAAGCTAGGAAGATAAAAGAAAAGAATCAGCCCAAGAGAAGGGGAAAGAAAAAGAAGAATTATCACAAGATCAAAGAATTGAAGATACGACTAAGGTGACTAAAAATATATTAAATAAGTTAGTTAAGATGGAATTGGAAAATAAAATCCCCCAAAGAAAAGTGCAACAGAATAGAGGTTTTAGTCCTCGATTCTGAAAAAAACCCCTACAAATATTGCAGAGGGAAAGAAGGGATGAAGATCAGGTTCAAGCACCATTATATTTAGAAGCAGGACATGGAAAATCAATGGAATATGACCAAAAGGAAGATAAAGATCAAATATTTGTTGTGTATATAAGAGAGGATAATGAAGAAGGAGATTGTGAAGAAGAATATGTTAAGGTTGAAGTACTTTTGATGAAGATGAGATGAATGAATACTGCAAACAATTCACATATTTTATACAGGCTGAGTTACATAAAAAGTATAATTTGAGATCAAGGAAGAGATCTAGGGTGAAGGAAAGTGAGGGTGAACAACAAGATTATATCCCTCCTCCAATGGTAACTCCACAACAAAATGACAATGTAAAGAAAATATATAAGGGGAAGTAACCTGTAAATTCAGTAAATAGAATAGAAGTGCTACAGGGGAATCTTCCTAGAACAAATTAATTGATACTAATATTCTAGAGAAATTTGTTATTGTACCTAAATAAGTTTTGAATTCTAGAAAGAGTGAAGAAGAACTTGAAAATAATATTAAGCAAACTCAAGTTTTCAATTTGAAAAAGGATTTGTAGAAGATAAAGATCCAGGTACGTCTTCTAAAATTAGCTAAAACACTAGTCTACTGTGAAAGAAATTTGAGAATTTATTAATCTCTCACAAATTGAAGATATAAGTGATACTGTGAACTTGCAAGAAGAGAAGCGAGTGGTCACCTTTGGTCCTCATGTAGAAGAAGTTTATCCTTATGTTCCTCCCTTTTGTATTTCATTTTTTATTCATGATTTTGTAATATCCCAAAAGGGAGAATGCAGTAATACTCAAACATAATATGAGAAATGCAGCAAGATAAACAATAAATCTAAAGACAACAATAGAATATATAGAGAAGTTGAGCCATTTTGTTATATTGGAGAAGTTTTAGTTACACAATCTACAAAATATGGGGAGATCTAGCCAAAGAGATGACCTAGAATCAGCCTGAAAACATGACACAATAGGCACTGCGTAACTGGAGAGCCACTAAAGAAAATATTGTGTTGTCCCTTAAGCAGAATGTGAATATATGACAGCAGGCTGAAAAGGAAAATGCAGATCTACTAAAGTCTAGAGCTCAGATGATTCCAACATTCAAGGTATGGCCAATGTGATGGATTCCTAGGATAACCCAAAAAGGATTTTCCAAATCTACAACTTTGGAAAATCACCCTCCTAGGATTTGATCCTTGATCTACTGGGAATTACAAATCTGAAGCTAGATCTAAAAAATAGATGGCTGAAATATGTCACAATATCAAATCTAAGCTTGAAGGGTTGATCCCTCCTTCAGATCTACAAGCTAGAAGCTCTAGATCTAGCTTCTCAATCCTCCAATGATGATTACAGCTACTGCAACACAACTGCCAATAGAAACTATGTTATGAGGGAAAGAGAGGCCTTATACCTGCTGAAATATGACGCTATAAACTCTAGGATGATGGAAATACTGATGGCAAGCTGATGGAATGATCCATCACAGGATTACTAGCTGAAATGCTAGCAACTTCCTTCCTCCTTTTCGGATCTACAAAATGGACAACATAATTCCTAAAGGTATTACTACTACTATGAGGTCAATAAATTTTTTCCTGATGCTAGATCTGATATGAAGCTTTTAGAATATTGATCTTTAAGCTAAAGCTGATAGGAATAAACCTTCACCAGTTCTCCAGCTGAAATACTGAAGACAACTTCCTCCTTCCAAACTGATCTTCAGAAATCTACAATTTCTGAATATGAATGTTCTACAGAAAGTAGGAAAAGATATGTGGCACCAATGCCTGATGTATAATTAAGTACAATACTCTTTCTATATATACTCTAAGAAAGAGGTGGGATTCCCGACCAGGAACACCCTGTGCTAAACAACACTTGCAATATCTACTAAACAACCCAAGAAAGCAATGGAATGTCACATGAAAATTCCAGATCTGAACATATCCACAACATCAATAAACTCAAGCATGCCTTCATTCTTTCCTTCATCTTCATTATATAGAGTTTGAGCCTTCCCATGCCTTGGCCCTCATCTAAACTGCGCTGTGCATGTGGAAAAAATCCTCCATGTTTGACTGTGTTGTCTAGTCAAGTCATCCATCATGTCTAGGTGTAATGTACACCCTCTCCATCATGTGTGCATTAATTACACAACTTCCTCCATCATCTTATCATGAATGCTCCATGATCATCTGTTTGACCTCTTCAAGATCTTAGTTCACTGTGTCAACCTCCATGATCTATCTCATAACAAGAACACTATGTTGATGTGATGTTTGATTCCTACATGGCCAACAGGGGTAATGATGTGAACATTGATGTACGTAATCTACTCTATGTATCATGGGTTGGAAGGATAATTCATGAATTTGGACTTTTGACTTTGGGAATGAACCACTTTATCTTATGTATCTCATGTATAGAGAAGAACTTCGGTCATCATGTGGTTGTCACTTGGAGATTCATTGATGGGCAAGGGTAACTAAATTTTCAGTTGGAAGCCATTCTAGACATTCTAGAGAGGTAGCTTTGTAGCTAGACATACATGACACATTGTGACAGATGGGGAGGCCTTCCACATGAGGATGCCATTTGGAGGGAGGATTTTTGTTGTAGCATCCACTTTTGCAGTTGCTTCAGGACAAGCAACATTTTTCCAGGGAGGACTGTAATATTCCCAAATTTCCACCTGGTATTTGGAATATTAGAGTTCTTAACTTTCTTAATGAATTAAGTAAATAAAAGGGTGGAGGGACCCATAATCCTCAATATGAATAAATATCCACTTTTTTGTGTGAATGTGGATTAACTAAGCCTAGATATACATAATAAGTTAGTTGAGCAACTACTAATGTTAGTGGAATTAGAGATCATGTCTTATGGCATACAAATTGGAGCTTCCAGCTTCTTTACGAGTGCATCAAGTTTTCCATGTTTCATGACTAAAAAAGGTTATAGGTGAAAAAATTCGAGTTGAAACAATATTTCCAGAACTTCATGAGGAAGGTAAAATCATATTGGAACCTGAAGCAGTCACAGAAACAAGAACTCGACAGCTATGAAATCGATTAATTTCAGAGTGTCTCATCAAGTGGAAGAACTTACCCACTGAATATTCTCATGGGAGAATGATAATTTATACAGAAGCATCCAGAGCTACTCGAGCGTTGAGGACAACACTTTTTTTAAGGAGAGGAGCATGTTAGGTCCCTATATTACCAGTGTAATCCCTTATTGTTGTTAGTAAATCCCCCTTATTGTTATTGGTGTACCCTTGTAACCCCCATATTGTTATTATTGTGCCCTTATATTATTATTGTTAGGTTGGCTAGATATATATTGTGACCCCGTGGACTCCTATATATAAAAGGAGGTTTTTTCATTTTCATCATCCAAGAATTGTTCATTTATGTAATGTAAAGGAGGTTTCCCCCTCGAAGTGGCTTATTTATAAGGTGTTGATCTATATTTTCTTCTATTTTTGGAGTTGGCTTCATAACAAGTTCCTCCATTTTCAACCATCACTTGAAACTCTGGTGCTGGATATAGGAATAAATTCAATTTCTTGGCTATCTTACAATGAATAAAATTATGGGTACTACCTGAATTAATCATAACTATTACCTTTTTTCGTCTTGATATATACTTCTATCTTGAGAGTTTGAGGAGTGGTAATTCCTGTCAGTGCATTAAAAAATATGGTCAGATTCATTTATTCATTATCTTCGGTTGGTTCTTGGTGTAGATCCTCCTCTTTTGATGTTTCTTGTTCCTTTTCTTCCTCCTATTCACAATCTATGTAGAATAATTTCTTCTCAACACACTTATGACCTTTAGTGTATTTTATATCAAAATTGTAACAAAGACATTTTTCTCTTTTTTCCTCCAATTGTTGTGGTGTCAACCTTGGAGGTTGTGGAATATTAGGAGAAACAACACTTCCATTTTTATAGTTGTGAGTAGTAGACTTCCTTGTTGGCATAATTTTTCTTTCAACTTTTATTGCGGCCCTAAATGCCTTCTCTAATGAATCAATTTCCCAGAGGTGAACCTCATGTTGGATTTTGTATTTTAAAGTCACTATGAAGACATAAATCCTATGCTCTTATGGAATATCAGATACTCTTATATTCAATTTTTGAAAGTCTTGAATGTGCTCCACCATTGAACCATTTTGTCTGATATTTATCAATTGGATAAAGAGGGTTTTTCTCTTTGTATCTTCATAATGGAATATCATTTCCTCCATAAAAATTTATGAGTTGACAAGTGTTTTACGAGAACAAATCAAGCTATACCATACAAATTGATTGGTTTCTAAATATAATGATCCAATAAACACCTTTTGTGAGGGTTGCACATCCTGTAGATCATAATATTGCTCCATTTGTGATCAGGTGCTTAGTGTTAAGAGAAAAAATGTAAGTGCTTAGAATCGATCAAAACCTAAAATATCGTGAAGTGCTCCTCATCAGGAATCCAACACAATTTGTTTCATTGAAAACTGACTTTGTATGAGGAAGAGAGAGGTCGTTGTTCATTTTCCTAAACAACTAATTTTTTTGTAGAAATGACAGAATGTTGACATGGTAGCCTATTAAATATATATATATATATATTCTCACAATATTCCTTCAATTTTCCCAATGACACTATGACAAGTGTCACTTCATGGTTGGTTGCTAAGTTGGGTGACTTGTTACATTTTCATTGGTTGAGGGATGAAGCAATGGGAAGAGGACATGTGGTGCATCCACAGTCCGCCACGTGACCCCTCCCAAATGATCTGGATTTATGCAGGAACGCAATAGAATAAACATATAAACATAAAGACAGAGATGCAGCGGAAATAACACTTCATTTCATTAATATCAAAGTACTGAAATTTGCTTACAGATAGAATGGAAATAAAACTAGCTAGGGCGCTGGTAGCTATCTCTGAGAAGCGATGTGGCGGCTACAGGCCTCTGAACTGTGTTACAATGAGGCTCGAGGGCCTATTTATCATTTAGAAACAATGGGAAATCCTAAACAGCCAAAACCCTAACCCTAGGAGATGAAACGCCAAAACTATGGGCCCCGTTTGGGTAAATTGGTGGTTCAACTTCCCAGGGGCGTAACTTTGGCATACGATCTCCGTTTGACGCGTACCATACCTCGTTAGAAAGATCTATCCGAGGACTACAAATTTGGAATGGCCAACATCGGTCCATGGACCCATGTTGTCCTCCGTTTTCGCAAAAAACGTCGTTTAGGGCCTCAAAACGGCTCCGGAAGTTTAGGACCCGAAAAACTGCTAAAAATAGTAAACTGTGCCGAAACTGAAAAACTGAAATAGACAATGGTGGAGCCCCCAAGTGGAATAGGCGGGTGACCACCAATATCCACCTGGATCATTCCTTCCCCCTTAGGAAGCAATGGTCCCCATTGCGTTAAGTTCCTCCATGAGATGAGGAAATTTCTGCTGAACTTGGTCCCTGGTGAACCACTTTCCTTGGTGCAGGAGTTGGCCAACTTTGACAACCCGATATAGTTGGATCTTCTGCTGGCGAGTGTTCTTGATTTGCATGTCCATGATGCAATCTGTGGTGGCCTATTCCATGCAGTCTGGATTTAACTCAGTTGGTGTGAGTTGTTCTGCAATGTCCGAGGTGTCCAGTAGAGGTGGGAAGTAAGGACGAAGGCGATCCACATTGAAGACCGGGTGCATCATGAATGTGTATCATCAGCTCGAATGCATTGTTCCCATGTACTTGGTGATGGTGGGGCCGCCCGTACTCCAGCGGCGAAGCTTGCGGGTCAAAGGAGGCGCTCCTTCCGCAAAATGTGCCACTTTGTCACCCACCCGTTTGTCAGGCACCCTAAGCTGATGAGACGGCGTTGCTTTGTACTTGGCATTGTCATGCCGATCCATTTATCATGAATCGTTGGCGGATGTGCTGAATGCTACCAATAGTTTACACCATTGTCAACTCGACCGATACATTGTTTATCAGGTTATTAAAGAAAAAACATGGGGAGACCAGCCTCTGGGGGTAAATATTGAATGAAGGAGGAGTCAATTACTCAAACAAGGCAGAGGGAGGCTCTCGTCCCATGTGCGAGGATGCTTTGAATTGTACATGCGCAGAATGTGTACAATCATTCTGTTGACGACCCCTGTCTGGCCATCTATTTGGGGATGGAAAGCTGTGGACTTGGTGAGCTTGGTATCCAACATCGACCAGAGGCTGGACCAAAATGTGCTGAGGAACCTGCTATCCCGATCTGATATGATAGACCGTGGGATCCCAAAGTGCACCCACACTCGTTCAAAGAAGAGTTTAGCAGTGGCTTCTGCTGTGATATTCTTCTTACAGGCCGCCATGATGGCCATCTTCGAGAATCTGTCAACGACCACGAAAACACAGTCATTTCCATTCTTAGTAGAAGGCAGGCCCGATATGTAATCCATGGAGATGGATTCCCACGGTCGACTAGGGGTAGGTAGTGGAGTATATAGGCCTTGCTTCTTGATGGTCGGTTTGGCAATGGCACAAGCAGTGCAGGATCTGATGTGCTTCTCGACATCCTTTCGAAGGTTCGGCCAATAGAAATACTTCTGCAGGATTGCTACTATTTTTTCGACCCCGAAATGCCCAGCGACTCGACTGTAGTGTGCTTCCCATATCATCTTAGCACGCTCGCTTGAAGGAACACAAAGGTGTCCCATGTGACATAAAAGTGCATCTTGGAGGTGAAAATTTGGAACTTGCGTACCCCCCAGGAGTGCCTTGTAAGTTTGGCCGAATTTTGGGTCACTCTCATAGAGAAGCGGCCAATCAGAAGTCTCGTGCCCACAAGCGTTGAGTACAGTGGTGAGCGCCACGATCGGTGGTCGGCTGAGGCAGTCTGCAACATGATTGGTGCTACCCTTCTTATACTTTATGTTCAAATGAAATTGTTGCAGATATGTAGACCACTTCTGATGGCGATCATTCTGCAACTTCCCTTGTGTCTGTATGAACTGCAGGGGCCTGTGGTCTGTATGGATGATTGTTTCCTTCCCCAAAATGTAATGCTTCCATTGTCGACAAGCTCGCACAATGGAGTACATTTCTTTGTCATATGTGGGGTACTTGCGAACTGTGTCAGACAATGTCTCACTGTGAAATGCCACTGGATGTCCTTGTTGAGTAAGAACTGCCCCAATAGCATAGTCAGAGGCATCCGTCTCGATCTCAAATGGTTGTTGCAAGTCTCAAAAGTGAGCATCGCGTGTCAGAGGTTTTTCGCCCGTGAACGCCTTCTGTTGAGGTTCCGACCAAAAGAATTTTGCTCTCGCTCCTTCCTTGGTGACTTGACTCAAGGGCCAAGTGATATGAGAGAATCCCAACACGAATCTACGGTAGAAATTAGCAAGACCCAGAAAGCTGCGAAGCTCTGTTATAGTAGTCGGGGCTGGCCAATCCCGAATGACTTGGATCTTGGCCGGATCCACATGCACCCCCCTTTCATCAATAATGTATCCCAGATATTGAACCTGGGTCATGCCAAAAGTGCACTTCTCCAAATTGGCACACAACTTGTGTTGCCGCAGTGTTTGGAGGACTTGTCTGATGTGGTGAAGGTGCTCTTCCCAAGTCTGGCTGAAGATCAGAATATCATCCAAGTACACCACTACAAATGAGTTGGTGAATGGCCGCAAGATGTCATCCATCATCCTCATGAAGGTGGCTGGAGCATTCGTCAACCCGAAAGGCATGACCAGCCATTCGAAAAGGCCTTCCTTGGCTTTGAAGGCAGTCTTCCACACATCGGAGGGTTCAATTGGTACCTGGTGTGATACCTGCATCAGCCGCATCTTGCTGAACATTTTCTCACCTTTTGATTTGTCCAAGGTCATCAATCCGTGGGAGGATCAGGTACCTATTCGTGACAGCTGATCTCTGCTCTTTTCGCCCGATAGTCAATAAGAGTCTGCACGTCCATCCTCTTTTCCGTACCAACACGACCTGCCCCACAGGCTAATGAACTTGGTCCTATGTGACCTTTGCAATGCATCAATCTGTCTCTTGATTTCATCATTCTCCAGAACAGAGCGCCGATAGATCGGTCCATCAGGTAGCGGCGCACCGGGGGTCAGATCAATCGGGTGCTTGACCTGACAGTGCAGAGGAACCCCTGTGGGTGAGGTGAATATGTCCCCGTACTCCTCCACAACCTTATCCATTTGCTGTTGTTGTGCAGAGGAGCCCTGTCTGGAGGTCGTGGCCACAGTCTTCTTCTTGCCCTGGGGGCGGATCATCAGGAAAACGAATTTCCTGGTTTGGGAAATGAGCTTACTACATTGTTTTGCGGTAACCAAAGAGATAGTCGTAGGAGGTGGTACCTCTGGTATCCTGTACAACTTATTTCCCAAAGTAATAATAACAGCACGAGGTCGAGACTCATACACAGCATGACGCTTCCACAAGTATGGTTGTCCTAATAATACATCAGAAACATCAATAGGAGCAACATCACATAATACCTCATCCGTGAAGGGTTTGATGCTATAGGGAAGGCGACACTGCTGGCTGACGCGGAGATCTCGTCCTTGGTGAAGCCACCCGATGGTGTATGGATGTGGGTGAGCTGTGGTCGGCAAGCCCAACCGCTTCACGGCGTCTGCTGAAATGAGGTTCTTTTGGCTCCCATTGTCGACAATGAACTGTACAGGGGAGCCCTTTACCCACATCCGGGAGTGGAAGAGACGTTCCTCCTCCTCTGGATCTTCCGGTTCCTCCTTCTGGACCTTTGTAGTGGCAACAGTGGCGTTGGGCTCCGCATCAATAATCTCTTTCCCTTTTTCATTCCCCTTTTCAGGTTCTGATTCGGAGTCGGAGCATGCATCTGACTCAGAAGCCCTCATCTCGGCCACTAGCGACTGCTTGGCCCGACACTCACTTGTGTTGTGAGTGGAGCTCTTATGGAACTCACACCACTTTCCCGTGTCCTTTGGCTTTGCGGTGCTGTTCTTTTCTTGTGGCTTTGACAGGTTGTCTTTACGCTGCCTTGCCCGTCCTTCGCGTCTCCTTGCTTTTGATTCGCATCCAAAGTCTCGGCTCGCTGGAATTTCTGCTGACCAAGCAAGATACCGTATGCCGTAATTGCGAGGAGAAGTTTGCTGAACTCCATTTCCTCCGAAATGTATCTGTGCAGACAACTGCGATACTTTAGCACCAGATGTTTCTCTGAATCTCTGATACCCAACTTGGTGCGCAAGGTATGGAATAGATTCGTCAGCTCATGGACATCTTGATCCCTTTGTTGTCGTAGCGTGGTCCATTGTATGTACTTGTCCTCATAGCTCCCCATGGGATAGTATTGTTCCTTGACGATCTCAAAGAATTCCAAGTTGTTCTGGCCATAAATGCAGAGGGTTCTCGTCTCCGGTCCTTGTTCTCACAGTAGGTTTCCCACTGCATCTTAACACAAGTGTAGCTTGAGAGTGTAAGACCTTTCCACCAAAAGTCATGAACGGAGAAATATCCTTCTAATAGATTCAACCATCTATCTACCGCATCTGCGTCTATTTGACCCTCAAATATGGGAATGTCAAAATTTACTTGTACCTTAAAGGGAGTCGCAACTCCAGAGTGGCTACTGGATGCAGATGCGCCGCCGGTGGGCAGCCGTTGAAGGATCTGAGCAAAGCTATCCATCATCACGTTCCTTTGTTTTTCGAGGGCCTCCTCGAGCAATATTTTGATAGGATCTCCTGCTCCCTCATCTTTCTTTTCGTCCCCCATGGGCGTCCGTCGAGGTTTGCGAGGATGATCTTGCAAAGGTTCCACCAGATCGAGCCCTAGCTCCTTATACCCGACCTCGTTGGGGACATGCAAAGAAGGATCGAGAAAAAGCAGACCGCTCTGATACCACTGATCCGGATTTATGCAGGAACGCAACTGAATAAACATATAAACATAAAGACAGAGATGCAGCGGAAATAATACTTCATTTCATTAATATCAAAGAACTGAAATTTGCTTACAGACAGAATGGAAATAAAACTAGCTAGGGCGCTGGTAGCTATCTCTGAGAAGAGATGTGGCGGCTACAGGCCTCTGAACTCTGTTACAATGAGGCTCAAGGGCCTATTTATCATTTAGAAACAATGGGAAATCCTAAACAGTCAAAACCCTAACCCTAGGAGATGAAGCGCCAAAACTATGGGCCCCGTTTGGGTAAATTGGTGTTTCAACTTCCCAGGGGCGTAACTTTGGCATACGATCTCCGTTCGACGCGTACCATACCTCGTTAGAAAGATCTATCTGAGGACTACAAATTTGGAACGAGCAACATTAGTCCATGGACCCATGTTGCTCTCCGTTTTCCCAAAAAACGTCGTTTAGGGCCTCAAAACGGCTCCGGAAGTTTAGGACCCGAAAAACTGCTAAAAATAGTAAACTGTGCCGAAACTGAAAAACTGAAATAGACAATGGTGGAGCCCCAAGTGGAATAGGCGGGTGACCACCAATATCCACCTGGATCACCAAAGGCCAAAATACAAACAAAGTGCAAAGGTTGAATGTCAATATATATTGGAAAAATTTATTATGGAGGATGGGCAGAGGTCAGGGTCGACCCCGCGACCTCCCCCAAGCAAACACAACATCATACTAATAGACCGAGCCAAAGTTTCTTAACAATCTATACAAACAGAGTTTGTTTATATTAACATAGTTGCACCATTGGGCAGAGGAGGGGGTCAACCACCTCATACATGTGACCTATATGTTATAACTGTGACAGAGGCTCCAACTAAACACACCATTAGCGTGTTAAACAATGACTTATCACTAATTAAACCATGCTTATATCATAATTAATCTGCACTTATCTTAGCGGCAGAGTTGGCAGAGTCTTCTATTAGAAAATAAGTTATAGTGCCTTCATCAAAGAGGTGATTAACGCCATGTGCAAGAGGCCTAAAATAATGTTTCTCTATGTCCTTCGCATCATGTGGTTTTTGTGGAGTTGATGAAGAGTATTGTGTGTATGTGTCAATCTAATGTGGGATGCCATGACATCTATCAGCTCCCCACCTTCATTTTGATACAATGCATCATAACATACTTCCTTCCATGCGTTAGATTTATATTTCTTGGTATATTCATAATGTTTTTTATTTATAACAATAAATTCATCGATTTCCTTCATTAAGAATGGAATATTCTTTGTAATTATTAGAGAATCCACCATCTCAGTTGTCTATTCAGTTCTAATTTCATGGCATGGCTCTAACATGATTAATTGGTACACTAGTTAGCCTCATTATTTTGGCTTCTAAGGATGTGGAAGTATTTTTTCCCCGGGATGTCCTCCATGATCCTACTTATTCTTTTCATATAAGATTTTCCATATGTTTATCATTGGGCCAAGTTCTTTTATATAGGTGTTAGATGATTATGAGAGAGTCCCCTTAGACTCTCATGTTTGTGATGTATAAATTTTTGCTAATATGACTCCTTAAAACATCCCATACAATTCTATCTAATTATTTGGCTTATGGCCCAATCCCCAAGCATAATTTTTTACTATGCTTCCTTTATTATTATATAAAGTACCTCCCCCTCCTACCACCCATTACAAGTGCATGCTTAGTGATCTACCAAATCTTGACCAATTTGAATAGTCCATGATTTCCTAGACTAACCACAAAAGTTTTATTATTATCTTTGTCAACTATGTAGCATTTTTTATTACCTATATTGGTGTCTATATGTGTAATGTATCATAATCAAACTAAGTAATAGTAGATTAATATCAATTCTTAGAACATAGTACACATTAAGAAAAATAATATTTTTCCTCCCAAGTATATTTATGCATTACCTTTTACAACAACTATTTACTCTTCCCTATTGTTGAATATCCTTGATTCCTGGGAGGAACAAGAAGTATACCCCATGAAACAATCTTTTCTATTGGCGATTTTTCATGATGTAATTGATTCAATGTACCAAGAATATGATGTGATATAATATTTTGGTTTCTTGGTCATGAATGCATAGAATATTCCTTCTTTGTTGTGCTTTACAACATGAACCTTTCATTGATGGCCTCCCTAGTTGGATTTTTTATCATCCAACTATTTCTCACATTTTTTAGTCGTATCATCAACCTTGCCACAATATTGGTATATGATGTAATTATAATTCTTATTTGAATTTTGAACACTACTTTGACCATTATTCTTTGCTCATTTTCCTTTTCTCTTCACAGTGGGTACAAAATCTTCTGCTAAAATCTCTATCTCATTACTAACATTGAACTATTTCTTCCATTTGTCCTACTAAACGAGTGTATTGTATGGTTGATCAAACTTCAAGTAAAAATTATTAATGTGAATTTTAAGGTTTTAATAAAGTGATATTAATCATGTGGTAATATTTTTAATTTTATTCACACCATGTCCTCTTTTTCCATCTTCTTACCAATGGAATACAACTACTCTTTGATGTCCTTGACCTGGAGAAAATTCTCCTACAATGATTCACTCTTATATATTATGATAAAAAATAATATATTCTTTAGGAAAAGGGATATATCATTGTTATAAGGCTCATGAAACTCTTTCAAATAATTCCAAATAATTGTTTAATTATTCTTTGTTTAGACCTAAAAAAGTATTTTATTTGCGATTGACAATTTATGTAGCATTATTAATTCAATATGTCACTCAACAAGCATGTCTGAGTTTCTACCTACAAGTTTAGTCATCTATTATTACCCATGATAATAGAAGCCAAACATTTGTACTAAACTCTAGCTATCATTCATTACTTGCATGTATTTTAATTATTTCCAAAGAAAATTTTCTAATATTACATCATGATGCTAGGTAAAGATGGTATTGGTAAAGTCACAAATATAAAAAAATCGCTTAACAAAAAAATGTTGAAAATAATTGTTCTTATCTCTTTCAATATTCAATTATGAAAGAATTATCGGAGTGAATAGAGCTAAATGCTACTAGTAAATAAACCTACCCATGTTTCAAATTATCCAAAATCATGTTTTGATGCTTGCTGCATTAAGAAGTGACACATTTATCTATCTCTACAAGTTGCAGCCTCTAGGTGTTCATAGTGCGATAGAAATTATGGATCACATATTATTGAAGTCACAAGAGTGGAAAACCTTTCTGTTAAATGCCAAATAATCTTAATAAAATGTCAATAATTCTAGGCTCTAATACCATTTAATGTTGACAAAAACACAAAGATAAAAATATTGGATACATACTAAGAAATATTTTTTTTCTTTTAGAGAGTTACAAGCTAGGAAAGGAAATCCTCTTTATGAATGTGTCATAGGGAAGAGAAAAAATTAAGTGAAGTAAATCATAAAAGTATAAAATAAATTATTGTTAAGGTTACTTTACCAATACCTATCTAATATTTAATTTACTATTACAATTTTATATTTACTTTAAAAATCTAGCAAGTCTCCTGGTATTGCATAATTTTCATTATTAAACCATAACTCCATAAACAATTTAAAAGTTAAAATATTCAATATTCATGCAGGGGATTTATTTTCCAATGAGAAATTTTAAACAATAAATGTAACATCATTTCCAAACATAGGAATCCTATAAATAATTTGGATTTGCACACGACTCTAAGTTGAATCAGATATGGTGGAGAAGAATCACATTATTCCATACTCCAACAATCAATAGTCCATTATAATTCCTAAATTAATTCTATAATATATAAATATATAGGAAATATTCATGTAAAAAATTAACATTTAGAAATTAAATAAAATGTTTTAAGTAATTTTCCATATTCCTCAAGATGCAATGAGTTGTAGAGCTCTAAAAGGCATTTTTTACATATTTTCACACCATCCCTTGACTGATTCTAGGACCAAATTTGTTCCCCATACATTTCCCAAACCCCTAAGTTAACCTATTTTTTTCTATATCATAATAGTATATGGACCAATATAAGCATATAAGATAAATTTTCCTAGAGGTTTGGTTTGACCAACTTTTCCTTTGGCATAGGATTTTCATAAAGGGGTAATTAAGGGAAGTGGTGGTGGTTGGTGGAAATTTTATGTAGAAGAGTATCCCCATTAAAATTTTCCATGTAAAAGATTAAATAACCCTTCTTCTATTAGTATGGAATTCTCAATGACGGTAAGCTCAAGTAAGAAGTGGCTAGCTCTTTCTTTAGAATAATATTCTTCAGAAAGTGGGGCCCAGGTAAGGATAAATTGACTATTATTCAAACACAATATTTCCACCAATGGGTAGCCTAGGGAAGGATTAGTAATCCACTCCAACAAATTAGTAGTATCATAAAAAAAAGGCCAAGATTTGATGGTTACTTGAGAATAGTATCCCATAGAACATATTATTTTTATAAAGAGGCAGTATAGTGAAGGGTCAGTTGACCCTTCAACTAACATAACATTCTAATTTAGGGTTAACTAGTGAATAGGTCATACAAAATTTCTATAACATGGAATTTATATCAATGGGTAGAACATCAAAGGGTTGATCAATTCATTCTCCAAAATGGTATTATGTTATAGGGGTTTCGATAAAAGGGTAAACCAATATTTATTTTAACACAATATTCTCATTCAAAGTGATCTCTGGGTAATACCAAGCAACCCATCCTATAGCTTAGTATTCACATTGAAGGGGTATAGGAAGGGAATAATTGGTCTCTATCTAAGCATACAATCCTTATCGAGATTGATACTAGCTAATGATCCTCTCAATAATCTTATAGAATCGATTCTAGTTGAAGGGGGTCTAAGGAAGGATAGTTCAATCCTTTGTCCACCATCGATGTCCCGTTGAGGGTGAAACTAAGTAACGGTCATTCAATCCTAGGAAAATTTGATCAACCATTCCTCTAGAATTAAATTCTCTTAAAGGCGGGGGGGGGGGTGTCATAGAGAAGGGATAGCTAACCTTTACTACATGATGGTATTTCCATCATGTCATATCTAATGGGAGGGTTAGATAACTATACCTCAAGAATATTATTTCAAAAAAATGGGAATTAAAAGGAATGGTTGGATGAACCATTAATTTATGATCCATAAATGAGGGAATTATAATTCACTATCTTCACTAACCAAAATTCTCTACCAAAATTAACTTTCAAACTCTATTATTCTTTTTGGTTTTCCATGTAGCTAGTGGAATTCACAACTAAGGTGGTAACATAATCATGTTACATGGAGTCAATTACATCTAATACCACTATAAAAACTAGGTGCACCATCCTACCCATAGCATAGGCACATGTTAATCAGGGGATAATCAAACTAAGGACCTCATAGTATTTTACATAACACTTTAGATAACATACTTTGTAAAGTGAATTACACAACTTGGGACTATTTCTAAACTCTATTCTTAATATTACTTATATATATCTATTATTATAATGAAAATGAGGATTATGTCCTTTGCGTCACCTTTTTCTGAGATTAAATATCCAGATCCCTTGTGTATGTAATCTATATATAAGGAATTGAATGAATGTAATGGTAATTGAATATCCATCTTCATTGGATTCTTTTCTTAGTGAAACAACTAGTGTGAAAATATTATATTCTTATGTATTACAATATTTCTAAACACATGAATAAAAAATACACTCTTTACAATTGGATACGATGTCTCCTAACAATAAAGAAAAAAAAGAGGAATATGCTACGAAACTTTATAACCTTCAATAATATTTTTTCAGATATGAATAAGAAATGTTAGGAAACCCTGCAAAATAACTTGTAAACACTAAAAATATATATGCCAAAGTTATGATACGAAACCCAATGGAAAGGACTTGATTCTTTTATTATAAATGAAAAAACCTTCTAGAGTAGAACATAGACGTGAGTATGCAATATCCTCCTTCGTGAGAGGGTCCTTTGAAGTCTTTACGCTTCTTGTAGTTTTCTTTCTCTTTCTCCTCCTGGTTGCAAATGGGATAGTGAAGAAATGTGGTTCAAATCAATGTTGAGAGCTCATGAGTGAAGAGAACATAGTGATGAAAATGATTATGATAATGTGTAGAGAGTGAGGGAAAAACCTCTCTATTTATAACGAAATTCTAGGATATATCTAAATCTCGTCAAATAATAAAATATTATTAGACTGAATCAAGATCTAACAATTAGGAGTATTTTATTATATTAAAGAGATGAAAATATTAATGAAATGGTAAATAATATTTATTTAGTGAATCAACTCAAACGACAATGATTAATTGAGCTAATTAAGAAAAAATGTTAACTTAATTAATAAATACAAATATTTTATTAGTTAATTTAAGCACATATGGTCAAGGAGAGTAAGAAATAATTGCTAAATAGTGATTCAATAATTATTTCGTAGGATAAATGTGTTTAAGTTAAGGAATAATAAATAAATGGTTGTTTTTTAATTATTCTGGGGTAATATGGTCAAAAGGTGCTATAAATAATTAATAAACAGTGATTTAATAATTATTTCTATGGAGAGAAGGTAAATTATTAAATTATAATAAATAAATAATGATTTATTTAATTATTCCCATGGATGGGTGGAATTATTTTTAATTATTTTCACAAAATGGGTAATTATAAAAATAACATGAAATTAATTAAATAAATTTCTCGGTTATTTTCAAGTGGATAAATAGAAATAATTTAGGAAATGTGATTGTCCAAATTTTTTCCTAAGGTGAATGTGGGGTTTTATGTGTAAAACACATAATACATGGTGTATTTCAATATTTTTTGTGGAAAATGGCTACGTGATCTCTTCTTAGGTGATAATAGGGTTCCCCGTAATGTATGAATGTTAGGAGCACATCATATGACCGAAATACATTGTAGGTTCACTTTCACTTGACACCGAAAGGGGGGCGCGGGGGGGGGGGGGAGAGAGAGAGAGAGAGAGAGAGAGAGAGAGACTTTATCATATGGACATACTATAACTGGAGGAGGCAAGATCACTTTTCATATAGAAGTCTCCTTTTGGTGTGTACATGACCTCAATGAGGTGGGGGAGGCATATTGATACTCGTCAAGATAACTCATTACAAATAATACTGGTGTACCCAATAATGTGGGTCTGAGCAAGGTAATACAGGAGGAATGTGACACATGAAGAGTATTATATACTATAACATGAATCCATGGGGTTCTGAACATACTCCATGGGATATTAGGGAAACTCATATCTAATGCTATGAACAAGGGTAACTCAATGATGTTTCCATAGGGGATAGGTCGGTTAAAACACGAGTAAAAAGTGGTTACTCACGACAAAACTTGAAAAACAAGTGAAAAGGTGCAAATAAAAATTAGTCCCAGAGTACGGGTGGGCCATATAAAAAGACTCAATTTTAATAGGTGACAAAGTGAGACCTCAAGGAAAAAATAGCTTCTGGATGAAGTTTCAAGTCACCAAAAACAAAGAGAGACCCATTAGAGAGGTTAATGGGAGAATTCCAATGGTGCAAATGGTTCGTCAAATTGAGCTATGATGAGTCTATAATTGCCAATGGAAAAACCAGTGTTTTTTTATTATTATATAAAAGTGCTTCTTGCCCCCAATTGAACTTTTTTTGTACATTGTGTTGTTGGTAAATTTGGAGAGGAGGAGAGATCCCTAAAACTTGTTGATCAGATTTGGATCAAGGACCTAAGTGATAGCTCAAATTTCAAAGTGTTCAAATGTGTGTCAAACCTGAACAACCGGATAGATCTTGTCTTCTTGATTCTGGCTCTGTGAACAGTTCAAAGAACTGACACCGTATGAAGAAGTTATCATGATTTGAAAAGTCCAGTAAACTACAATTTTTGACATTTGACCAGGGTTGACTAGGGTTTTGAAAAGAAAAAAGAATATTCCAGGGAATATGCTTGGAATATTCTTAGAATATTCATTAGAATATTCATTGAAATATTCCTTTCGATCCAGTCACAGTGTGACAGGTGTCGAATGGTTATTCATTGCAGAGTTTTGTGGGCCAATGAAAAGGTGCCACGTGGCTAGCCTTGAGGCCACCATGTGGCCCTTGAACCACCATTTAAAATTTTGGTTTGGGTCCCCGGAGTTGACCCCGCGACCTCAGAGCGTGCACACACAATATTTAACTGTCTCCACTATGATTTGTTACTTAACATTTATGGGACACCGGTTTTATTTATGGTTTAGCTATTTTGGAAGTGGGGGAGAGGAGGGGCCAACCCCTCCCCATATGGCCTTAGCCCCGGAACCAGGGGCCGATACAACCTGCCCAGCATAATCTGTAAATGGTTTTCACCTTTTCATATTCCACGTTTTTATGTAACGATTAGTTCGTTGAAAATTTCTCCGCAAAGGTTATTACAACTCTGTCCATTACGTTCACATGCCATATGATGGTTAACTGAACTTCGCGGAATTTTTAAATCCCCCAATAGTTACGGTGAAACTCGCAGTTTGGGTTGGTATGTGACCACCCCAACTGCCAAAATTAAATGTTGTGGTTTTCTTGGTGGAATTTTAGAGCCAACACGCCATTTTTGGGAAGTTTTCTAGTTTAACTCCAACTTAAGTAAAGTTCTCAAAAATTAGTGTTGCTGTTTTAGGGGAAACTTGGCAAAATTGATTATGCTCTATCATGAGCATTATTCGACCATTCTTGGAGTGTGAATAGTCAATTTAGACTTTCTTGGACATTATAGACTCATTGGTGAGGGTTTTAGAGCCATCAAAGGACCTTTGAGTGATTTTTTTCTTCATATAAGTTCTAGGGGCCATTAGGGCCACCAGGGGCCACCAGCAGTATGAGGCCTATCCAGTGCAGCTAGAGGCCTTCCTCAGGAAAAAAAATAGTCAATTTTGGATGTTTCAGACATTATGGAACTAATGGTGAGGTTTTCAGAGCCATTATAGGACTTATGAAGGCTGATATACTTTAGAGACGTTCCAAGGGCCACCAGGTGCCATTAGGAGAATGAGGCATATCTAGAGCAGCCGGTATCCATTCTCAGCAAACGAGTAGTATATTCTGAGTATTTTGAACCTTAGGAATTCAATGGAATGATTTTTGGAAGCTTTTTATGACTTATGAAGGTTGATATGCTTCAGATAAGTTTTCAGTGAACCGAGAGCTAGGGGATGCCACCAGGTGTTGGAGGCGTAACTAGAGCAGCCAGAGGCCAAATTCAGTAAGCGAATAGTCTATTCTTACTATTTTAGACATTATAAATCCATTGAATGGATTTTTAGAACCATTTGGAGACTTTTGAAGGTTCAGAATCCACAGGGAAGTTTCAAGCAGCCCATGGCCAACAATGGATGGAGGCCTAGATTGGGGAGCCAGAGCTCATTTTGAGCAGATGAATAGCCTATTTTGGATTTATAATATATGATGGAGAAATTAGGTGAGGTTTCAAGGAAATTAAAGGACTGCTAGGGAGTTTTTTCCAAAGAGAAGCTCAGGGAAGCTCAATGGCACCGACAGATGAGGTCAAGTGAAAGGAAGCCTAGTTCTATCTTCGGTGAGATAGCAACCATTTTAGGGATATGATGGTATTATAAACCCAATGGTACAGTACAAATAACCATTTTATTTGATTATTTTACTTGTAAAATATATTTTCCATCATAATCCCAAAGATTCAAGTCAATTGAGAAAGGCTCAAGGAGACGTAACCCATGATATTCGGGTGAAATCCTTTATTAAATTTTCTGTTATGTGTTAATGCTTATTTTCTGCACTTTATGGTTGCTTTACATGCTTAATATCATAAAAAACAAATGTTTAATTCCTCACAATTAAAGCATTAAAACAGTTGAAAAACACATACACCTGAATCAAGAATTCAATTCCACACAATCAAGAATAAGCTAGATGTTAATTTGTTTAACTGAGTGGGAGGTTAAGATAGATATTATTTTGTTTAATTGAGTGGGAGGTGCTTGTAAATCATAACAATTTATCCACCCATTTTAGATCAAGTGGTATTAGAGCACTAGGTTTCTTGTTTGACTTGAAAGGTGTTTAACAATGCAAAGAATTTAACTGTTTGCAAATTGACTGATGCTTACAAGTTTGAGTTTGCTAGCAGTTAAGAGGAGCTACTGTTAGCTAAGTCTAGAAGAGGACAATAAGGAAGAAGGTTGAAATCATTATTCTTACCCAAATGACCTCAAGGCAACCCTTGAAGCACAATCCATCTTGAAGATTGTTTGCAAAAGGCTTCTTCAAGAATAGCTTGAATTTACAACCATATTTTTAAGAAGCTTTGTCAATCATTATGAATATTTTTGAATTGTTGTTTAATTTATTTAATTCATTTACATAATTATGAAAACTTCATCAAGTGAGGTTTCAAAATCCTCCTTTACAAGAATCTTCGATGAAGAGATGAAGCGAGACTTCTACATCCTGAAGGATATGGTGCAAATTATGTATGAATATGGAAGGGAAAGCACTAGAATTCATGATCAATTGGTTTCTATGAAGCAAGAGAAAGAAGGACATCTTCAAAGAATGCATGAGATAGAGATGCAGCTCCATCAAGCCCAAGAGGCCTTAACCAAACACATGCTTGAAGCAGAGGTAAATCACTCAAATTTGTCTTCAATTTCCTCTTCAGATAGATGTGTGGGTTCATTTGAAAAGCACACTAGAGGTATAGGGTCCAAGTTGATGTTAAAAATGAGATATGAAGGCAAGGATCTAGGAAAACATGCACAAGGCATGATTGATCCTATTTTGGTTGAGTAAAGGCCTAAGAAGTTTGGTCTAGGCTATGTTCAATCTTATGTTGAAAACTCTATAGCCATGAAGGAATTTAAGACAACTCCAAGAAGAAATTTTGTGGCAAGTTATAAACCAAAAACATGTCAAGTTTGTTTTCAAGTTGATTGTCATTGTTTGAAGCCTATGTTGTAGCATGAAGTTTTTAGACTTGTAGCTTATGGCGAGAAAGAGAGTTCTAACAACTATCAATACATGAACACTGATGTTAGTATTAAAAATAAATTTGGAACCTCTACAAGTTCATCTCCTCAAGAAGGTAAAAAATATGGACATGTAAAGCAAAAATTGAGGTATAATTCTTCCAATAGTCAAGTTGATTATGTTTTTGATAAGGATGGAAAATCTGCATGCAAGAATGGAATAAAGAGTTGTTGTTCCTATTGTGGTTTGTGTAACCGTGAAGTTTCAAAATGATGGAAGAGGATAAAGGCATAAAGGAAACAGTCGAAGTGAAGGAAACTTGAACAAAAGATGTAAAAGACTTCCACACATTGCTAGAAGAAGGGAAATTTCATTACCCAATTGTGGAGATTGCATCCAACTAATCATCCCAGGCATTTGAAGCAAGAAGATAGAAAGACTGGCAAAAATGGAACCAAAGGTTACATCATTAATGTGAGAACAGATGTTTCACATGAAGAAGATTTCTAGCAGCAAAAAATCGCCATGGAAGTGGCTTTTTAAGAAGTGGTTTGAATTCTTAACTCAGTATGACATACATTCATTTGTACATATGAAAATTTTAGTCATGTATGCATTTCCGTTGAAAAATTACGTTTGTTTGAGCCACCTTTGATTAATGATCCAGGACATGATGTTCAAATACCTTTAATTCAAAATTTCTTGCCATAAATTTCTGAATTAGTTCAAGAAAGATACAGTTCCTAACAGAAGGACAAGAGCATCCAAGAGGAGAAGTGTTGGCTACCCTCGAGTTGGTGCTCAAAGGAACCTAGCCAAGCAAGGAAAAGTTTAAGAAGGCTGGAAATGTGAGGATTTTGTACTATCATTTACTAAACAGGTAATCAGTATTTTGGGGTCCAAAAGATTCCCAATGGGGAGGAGTGATGAGGTTTGGATCAAGGACCTAAGTGATAGCTCAAATTTCAAAGTGTTTGAAAGTGTGTCTAGCCTAAGCGATCAGATAGATCTTGTCTTCCTGATTCTGATGCCATGAACGGTTTGAAAAACTAACACCGCATGAGGAAGTTATCGCAATTTGAAAAGTCTAATAAACTACAATTTTTGACATCTGACCAGGGTTGAATGGGTTTTTGAAAAAAAAAAAAAATACTCTAGGGAATATTCCAAGAAATATTCTTAAAATATTCCTAGAATATTCTTAGAATATTCCTTAGAGTATTCCACCAAAATATTCCTTCTGGTCTAGTCACAGTGTGACAAGTGTCGAATGGTTATTCATTGCAAGGTTTTATTAGTCAATGAAAATGCGCCACGTGGCTAGCCTTGAGTCCACCACCTGGCCCTTGAACGACCATTTAATAATTTGGTTTCGGTCCCTGGAGTCGACCCCGTGAGCTCAGAGTGCACACACATAAGGTATAACCATCTCCGCTATGAGTTGTTACTTAGCAGTTATGGGACGCGGGTTTTTTTATGGTTTAACTGTTTTTGAAGCGGGGCAGTGGAGGGGCCAGCCCCTCCCCATATGGCCTTAGCACCAGAACCAGGCACGGATACAACCCGCCAGCATAATTCGTAAACGGTTTTCGCCTTATCACATGCCACAGTTTTATGTAATGGTTAGTTCACCAATGGTTTCTTTGCAATGGTTATTACAACTCTATCCATTACGTTCACATGCCATATGATGGTTAACTCAACTCCGCAAAAGTTTTAAAACCTCCGATAGTTACGGTGAAACTCGTGGTTTGGGGTTGGCATGTGGCCACCCCAACCGCCACCCTTAAATGTTCTGGTTTTCTTAGCAGAAGTTCAGAGCTAGCGCACCATTTTTGGTCAGTTTTCCAGTTTAACTCCAACTTAACTGAAGTTCTCCAAAATTAGTGGACTTTTTTTAGGGGAAACTGGGAAAATTTGATTATGCTCTATCTTGAGAATTATTCAACCATTATTAGAGTGTGAGTAGTCAGTTTCAACTTTCATGGACATTCTAGACTTATTATTGAGGGTTGCAGAGTCATCAGAGGAATTCTGAGTGAGAATTTGCTTCAAAGAAGTTCTAGGGGCCACTCGGGCCACCAGGGGCCACCAGCAGTATGAGGCCTAGCTAGGGTAGCTGGAGGCCTTACTCAGGAAACCAATAGTCAATTTTGAATGTTTCAGAAATTTTGTAACTAGTGGTAAGGTTTAGAGATCCAGGAGAGGACTTCTGAAGGTCAATATGCTTCAGAGAAGTTGCAAGGGCCACCAGGGCCACCAGTTGATCGCAGGAGAATGAGGCCTATCCAGAGAAACCAATATCCATTCCCAGCAAACCAGTAGTATATTCTGAATATTTTTAACCTTCTGAATTCAATTGAAGGCAATGCCACTAGGTGTTGGAGGCGTAACCGGAGTAGCTGGAGGCCAATTTTAGTAATTGAATAGTCTATTATGACTATTTTGGACATTCTAAATCCATTTAAGTGATTTTAAGAACCATTTGGAGACTTATAAAGTTCGAGAAGTTTTGGGTAGTCTAGGGCCAATAACGAATGGAGGCCTAGATTCGGGAGCTAGAGCTCATTTTGAGAAAATGAATAGCCTATTTTATATGTCTGATATATGTTGGAGATAGTAGGTGATTTTTCAAGGACAAAAAAGTAATTCTAAGGAGTTTTTTCCTAAGAGAAGCTCGGGGAAGCTTAAGGGCACCGACATATGAGGCAAGTCAAAGGAAGCCTAGTTATATCTTCAGCGATATAGTAGCCATTCTTGGGATCTGATGGTATTCTAAACCCAATGGTACAGTACAAATAACCATTGGAGTTTAGTACTTTACTTGTAAAATATATTTTCCATCATAATCCCAAAGAGCCAAGTCAATTGACAAAGGCTAGAGGAGACATAGCCCATGATATTCAGGTTAAATCCTTTATTAAATTTGTTTTTATGTGTCGATGCTTATTTTCTGCACTTTTTTGTTGGTGTACATGCTTAATATCAGCAAAAATAGACTTTTAATTCCTCACACTTAAAGAATTAAAATAGTGGAAAAACACATACACCCGAATCAAAAATTCAATTCCGCACAGTCAAGAATAAGCTAGATCTTAATTTGTTTAACTAAGTGCGAGGTTAAGCCAAATATTAATTTTTTTAGCTGAGTGGTAGGTGCTTGTAAAGCATAACACTTTATCCACCCATCTTAGATCAATAGTAGAAAAACTGAATACTGGATTTTGTATCTACGACTTTCAGATTGGTAGGCTTACTTATCTAAAAATGGCCTTAATTCTTATTAGAAGAATGGTTCCTAGTGAAGAATCAAGGTACGATACTAAACTACTAGAGGAGGTATAGAATTATCCCCAACCAACAAGTCAAACAAGGGGGATCAAGTGGTAAGTGTGCCCTCACATAGAGTATAATGTTTGAATATATGGTTTCAATTACCTGCAATATGAAATGTGTAGATGGTTCACCAAAGAGACTAGTAGAATAAAATATCAAAGGAATGAAAGTATAATCAACCATACCTATATCATTGGGGCATAGGCTGAGACTGATGTTAATTAAGTGAGAAGGTGGCCAGGGAGTCATCATGCCCCCAAGCATGAGATACTGCACCCTAGAATATGATGATAGAGGGCATTGATTAGGTACACAAATGTGAGAATGATGCCCCATGTTGGATGTGTATGAAGCATGCTATGGACATCATTGTTGGATGTATTTAGAATTTTGGATTCTAAAAACTAGTATGGATGTACATAATAGTTGTGTTGTCGCCATTTTTTATGGTAATTCTCTTCTTATGGGAAGAATATTTTGCTGCAAAAGGAGAAAATAAATGGTGGAATTCCAATATCATGCGCTAATGAATATAAATTCTAGGAATGTTTGTGGGAAATATTGTAATAATATACAATATAGTTGGTTGTATGTACCTATGACCATTCCAAAATATTAAAAGATAAAAAGCTATTAAAAGTAAATGAGAAAGAATCAGTCAGGAGATGAGGCAATAACCTACACTGTTAATCAAGTACTAGATGTATAGATGGAGAAGATTCAATAGAAAGTAACTGCCCAAGTAGATATTTTATCATCCCGAAAGAGGCTAACGCATGATGCAGTGGCAGAAAGTAGTAGAAAGCTCGAGGCTAATCCAATGTGAAAAGGTGAAATTTAGGTAGAGAATAAAATGAAACAAAGGGAGGAGGAGAATGAAAGGTTAGAAAAGGATAAGCAACAAGAACAATAATGAAAAATCGAGGAGGAACACCTATAGAAAGAATAACAAGAAAAGAAGAGGCAAGATGTCTTGATAAGAGTAGATGAGTTACAAAGAAAAGAACAAGAGGGACTATTACAGCTGTAGAAAGAAAAGGAAGATATGAAAATAATATAAGAAGAGGAACAAAATAAGTGATTGTAGGAAGAAGAAATGAAGAATAAACAGGAGGAAGAATCCACACAAAAAATGGATGAATGGCATGTGAAATGGAAGCAAATCTAGTTGAGGAGGATTACATTGAACTAATTCTAGATGAACCAAACACTCAAATAATGATAGGGTTATGGATGGAGGAATAACAAATGGCCTGTGAAATGGAAGCAGGGCTAGCAGAGGAGGATGACATTGACATAATTTTGGATGAACCCTGTTAGGGTCCTATAAATATAGGATTCATAATTTTGATTTGATTATGTTAAAAAACATGAAACATTGTACATACCTTTGCTTTCTGAAAATGTATTCCGAAATTAAAAAATGAAAAGAGGGTATGTCCTAAAAGAACAATCAAAGGAAAAAAAGAAACAAAGATCAAAAGAATATTAAATATGAACCCCATAAAAAATAGATCAGGAAAGTGTTGCAAGTTTAAATGCCACTACTTTAGTTTACTTTTTGCAAAATAAGATTGTGTGCAGCTTGTCTTAAATGCCATAATCCATGAGGGTCAAACAGATTAAACTTGACCTCTCATGGTTTAAATTTCATGTTGTTAGATAGAGAATAAAGATTTAGCCAAACAATCTAATCTTGGAAAATCACTAGTTAAATAGAGAAATAAGGAGCTCAACAGTTTAATATGAGCCCTTGGATGAAATAAGACTAGAATTAGATAGTTTCCTGTTTTAAAAGAAAAATGAATAAGGGTTTGCAAGATCAAATTCACCCATGTAAATAAAGGAAAAAATGATAGAATAAATGATGGGTAGGTATAAATCAGTTACACAAGGCATGAATAAACATCCTCTGAAAAATTACTAATTTTCGTCCACTCAAAGTATTCTGGTATTAAACACCTTCAGTTATAAAGGTTCAGAGCATTTCTTTGACTTTTGTTGGGACCAGACCCATGACTTAATGATTGATTGGTACTAAGGTATTAGAATTCCCCTCATAAAAACCCTTCTCCTTCATAAAAATCCCTTTTCCTCCTTACATCATTCATTTTCTTTTACAAAATCCCCTTTTCCTAAGTTTAAAACACATTTTACCTAGCAAAAGTAAAACCCCCTTGAATAATTCCCCTTTCATACAAAAATACCCAAAAAACCCACAAAAATGCATTATCCTAAGTATTAAGTGTGAAATGTTTAAAGTGGGGCCACCACTATTTTCACACAAACACTTAACTTACACTTTACTTAGTGTATTTTGTGTATTTCCACTTATTCATTTCATATTAAAACTTTACTTATATATTAATTCCATTATAATACTCCATCCCATAATATACTAATTCATTTATATAAATATCCCAAACCCACATTTTAATGTTATCCTCTGGTTTAAATTAATCCATGTGATATATTGCACTCCCCCATAGGTTTAAAACATATATTTTATATAAACCCGCCAAATTTTACATTATACATGGATGTAGTTCATTTGTTGTGTAAAACGTTAAAATATCCACATATCCCGCCTATCTCGTCTATCCATTTAAAAACTAAATTTATATGTTAAAACTACATTTTAACATATAAAACTTAACCCCCCGCCACATTAAAAAATCACTGGCCCCACAGCATGTTGAACCGCAGCTCTATCATGTAGTCCCCACCATTGATCTATATCCGCCAGATCTAATGGCAGATATTACCTTTCGCAAATTTCATTGCACGAAAGTTAACTCACCCTGACCCTTGCGAAAAAGGTTTTTTTTCACCTTTCTCTCCCCTCTATGTGTCAACACCGATTTTTATTGCGTTCATTCGTGAAAAACCACCTGACCCTCAAAAGCGGTGCGATAGCCATCCAAAACAGCTCTTCTCCCATGTAGTAAAACCACCCTCCATTTAAATTACCTTCCTGCCTCCACTTACTCCCCTTTGCACTGTGGCCTCCTTCAAAATAAATCTTTCTAATATGTGTTGTATTAAAACACTCATGCCACCATTACACTATGTAGTAAAACCTATGTGAAAGGTTACACAATGTTCCAAAAACCCTATATTTTAACAGTTCTTTTTGCAAAATTGAGAGCCATTACCAACAAAATGGAACCCTATTGTGGTTCAAAACCATTTTTCACAGTATTTTCCCATCATCAAATCCATTATCCCTTCTTGCATACCTTTGTTTCATTAACGAATTGTTTGGTTTTTTCAGGTTATTAATAAAAGGAGAATTTTGGATAAACAATTTAATACTAGTTAAAGTTGTTTATTCCTTAAAAAATTACAAAGAAATGAATTTTAAATGATATTCCTTAACAAAAGATTCCAGGCAGCAGAAAATAAAGAAGTCGTTTATGCAGAGAGAGATAAATTTGCATAGTGAATGGTAAAAGTGAAATAAGAATTCACAGTGACAGTGAAAACATAATAGTAAAAAAGCATCAGAGTTAAAGTGTATCAGATAACAGTCATAGTGAAAGTTAAAATAGAGGAACAGAGAAGTCAAGGTAAAACAGTAAAAGTAAATGCAAAGGAAGTAATGGTTAAACAGATGTGAAAACACTTTCACCAGCAACAATGAATTTTATCTAAAGTAAAAGTGAAAATAGTTTAAAGAACAATAAGGTTAAAAGATGAAAACAGAGCAAGAAGGGACATTTTCCAGAAATTTCTTGTTTAAGTCATAGTTTTGTAGAAACCATTGTGGTCAATCGAAGATGAATGTTTCAAAATTGGAGGACTTTTATGTTCCTAAGAGGCCCATCTAGAAAAACCTATCACACTTTTTACACAGGTATTAAATAATGAGAGATAAATTCACATCTTCACAGCCTATTTTTCAGATTGTGCAAAATTCTATTTTACACATCTTTTCAGAGAGGCTATTGTGAACAATTGGAGCAGAATTTTGGGAAACGGAGAGAGGTTTATCTCAAAAAAATATTTATCAACAATAACCTCTTTCACATTTTACATTTCTATCTTGGATTGAGATGTAAAAAGGTATCACTCGACCCTAATTTTGCATAATTTCAGGAGCAAAATGCACAAAGAAAGGAGACAGTTAGTGACTTGGAGGCCACATCATCAACTAAGAGTTGATATAAAATTCGAATTTCTCTTATTTTTTCACCATCAATCCATAAAAATAGTTCCAAATAGATTCATTAGTTTTTAGTTTCCTTTTATTAAGTTCTATTTATGTAAAACAGTTTGAGATATTTGTAAACCAATCTTGATATTTTTTCAAGATATTCTAGTTTAGAATTTGTATAAATACTTCATCATTTGAAGTATTGAGTGTGGAATAAATTTTTGAAAATTTCTATAGTGAATATTTCTGTACCTAAAGGGCTTTTTTACCAAGTTTCAAGTCATCAAAGCTGGATGAAATCAATAAAGCACCATGTTTCAGGATTCATGTGTTAGGCTACTCAAGTGAAGTAATTTCTTCTGTTATTTGTTAAATCTTCTTATGTTTTCCATTCATACATAAATGTGTTCTAAATTTAAATGTGAAATTAGAAAGTGATATATCAGAATTTGTTAAAATCACTCTGTTATTTACTGATTTTTATTTTAATGTTTTCTGCTGATTTCTAGAGTAGGGAACCCTTAATTGCTCCCTCTTTCGGATGACCTTTGTTCTCTTCACTCCTTATCCAGATAAAAGAATCCTTGATTTCTCTTAATCCTGATTAAACCACTTCACCAATCAGCCTCAAAGATCTTGAGGGACTCTACTATCTTTCCCTAAAAATATTTGACTTTAGACCTTGATCCTGACCTATTTGCTTGACACATTGACTCCATTTTCCCAATGGAAAAATAGATCTATCAATATCCATCTCTATAAGTGATTTTTCCCACCAAACCAAACAAAATATCAAAACCAAATTGCCCAAATAACTAGCCTAAAATCAAACATAAAAAAGTTAAATCTTGTAGAGAGAACCCTCTCTGAGCCTTAGGAAGCATAGATCCTAAAGCTTAAAAGTAGGTCTATGGTTATCTCGGTGAGTTATTTCTTTAACCTTGAGATATTACTGAGTGATAACATATTGGCGACTCCACTGGGGAACTAAAATTTTCTTCAAAAATATTTTATAGGTTCAGATATGATCTAAGATGGTGGACAGTGATCAGACACACAAAGGTTAAAATCATCCACCTGGTGACTCCAAATCAATTTCACAATCAAGACTCCACCGGAGGAATTAACTTGAAATAATAATGTGGAAAGATCAGGTTCTTAACTTGGATTACAATCCAAGACATCATGTTCTTTCTCATTAAGAAATTTTTTCAATGTATATTGTATTTTAGAGAAGATCTTACCCTAGTTTTTATTTATTTTCCTTTAGAGATTGTAAATAATAATTCTCCTAATCCCTTCGAGCAGATTTCTTCTGAATCTTATAATGATTATTTTTCAATTAAGAAGCCTCAAATAATCAAGACTGATCTTACAATCCCTGTGCATATTCTTGTACCTTGTAAAGTTCCTGATAGATATAAGCCCCTCATTTTACCTCCTATACTCCATGATTTCCTTCATAACTATTACAAATTTCTTCCCAGATTTGATGGATAAAATAATAACATCACTACCCAAAAGAATATTTAGGTTTTGAGAATTATCTGGACCTATTTGAGATTGATGAAGATGATGTTAAAATCAAACTTTTTACTCTTTCTTTGCAAAATAGAATAAAAAATTTGTTCAAGAATATGCCTATTGCAAGCATCTCAAATTTCCAGCAGTTTGTCAAACTTTTCCTTGACAGATGGATAATTAAAGTCAATATTTTTGTGATCATAGAAGAATATAATTAGCTAAGAAGACATCCCAATGAAACAATACAATAATTTTCTGACAGATTTAATCAAGTTTATTATTCAATGCCAGAATATATAATACCTCCTCATGATTCAAATCTCTTGCATTATCCAAGTGCCTTTTATCCATAAATATAATTTCAGTTAAGATAAAGAGATTTAGAAACACTTTTACAAATGCAGAACATTGTAGTTGATGTAGTAGTTAATCTGCATATTATAAAGAAAAAGTTAAAAGCAGAAGAAGAGAAGAAAACCATTGTAGAGGTAAAACTCAGCCTTTTGGTAAGAAAACTAGATGAAATGATACAGAATATCACTATGAAAGATGAATATTTTGTTCAAAATCACCATGAAGAAACAGAAGAGGTTGACAGCCATGAACAAATTCCTGCTAATTCCAATTATCATAGATCGGAAAATTGATTTACAGATCAATATGTGGAAGAGGAATCTACCGATTTAATGTGTATGTTTGATGACATTCCTTCATTTCATGATTTTCCTAAATATGATCATTATGATGATAGTTATGTTCTCCAAAATCAAGCTAACTTTATAGAGCAATCAAAAGCTAGTTTGTGGGATGAGGAAACTTAGTTTTAGCATCTAGAATACAGTGATCAGCTAATGCAAATCAGCTATGAGAGTAAGAAAGAAAGAGTGAAAATTTTGGAAATAAGTGAAGGTTATTTACCTCTTTGTTTTTCTTCATTTCAATTTATTAGACCCAACTTTCTGCAATCAACCATCAATAGTCTTTGGATATTATGATTAAGAACAAAGAAGACAATGAAACTCTTGATTAGGATTCTTCAGTTTCACAATTATAGTTATCAAACTTAATTGAAACATCTGATCAAATGACACAAGAAAGTTCCATGCCACTATGTTTTGAATAATTTCATATTTTAAAGGAAATGTGGTATAACATATTTAAAGAAAAGGATGAGAAACTTGTTGAAGTTTATGAAGTCCCATGGAATTCTATATGCTATAGGTTGCAGCAATTTTCCCAAGTTTTTCATGATCCAATAGCAGATATGTTGGATATTGAATGCATTCAAAGCCTACCTCCATTAACTAACTATGAGTTTCAGAATCAAGATGATAAATTTTTTAGCAGTCAAACATTACAACTAGTAGGAATATGATCATAAATCTTATCTGAAATTTTGCAGGGAGATAAAGATGAAAATAAAATTTCAGTTTCATGGCATGGAGGCCATCCAGAATAGATGTATAGTTTTTTAGATCAGTTAAACATTACTGTATATACCTTGGAAGATCCTTTTGCACAATTTCTAGAGTCAACAAAGGAAATTGTGAATTTCCTTATCTTTACATTTGTTGACAAGTTTCTAATAGGTTGCAGAATTACAGTTTTGATAATAAACAAGAAAATGTATCAAAATCTATCAAAGTACATAATTATTGAATGGTTGCATTGGCTATTTCATTTTACCTAACCAACAGTTGGACAGCTGATTAGAGTAAGTAGGTAGGATTTCAGCTTATTTCGGTTTTCAGTTCTCAGCTTTTTTTGAAAATATTCATTAATATTTGAAGCCAAGGAAAAGGCCCTAAGATATTGATGATTTAGTACTTTGGTTTGAATGTTGCAACACCTTTTAGTCTCAGATCAGATTTCAGTTTGCAGAAAAGGGTGTAAATTTCAGTTCAAGAGTTTCAGTCACTGAGATTTTATAACAAATAAAATGCATGTTTGGGATTGGCCCAATGGATCAGGCTACTAGTCGAAGGTGTTCTTGACATCTCACCAGGAGTTGTCATCCCCATGTGAAGTAGCTTTTAGGGTCCTATAAATATAGGATCCATAATTTTGATTTGACTCTATTAAAAATCTTGAAATATTGTACATACCTTTGCCTTCTGCAAATGTATTCCGAAATTAAAAAATGAAAAGAGGTTATGTCCTAAAATAATAATCAAAGGATAAAAAGAAACAAATATAAAAATAATATTAAATATTATACCCATCAAAAATAGATCATGAAAGTGTTGCAAGTTTAAATGCCACTACTTTAGTTAACTTTTTGCAAAATAAGATTGTGTGCATCTTGCCCTAAATGCCACAATCCATGAGGGTCAAACAACTTAAACTTGACCTCTCATGCTTTAAATTTCATGTTGTTAGATAGATAATAAAGATCTAGCGAAACAATCTAATCTTGGTAGATCACTAGTTAAATAGAGAAATAAGGAGCTCAATAGTTTAATATGATCCCTTGGATGAAATAAGGTTAGAATTAGATAATTTCCTGTTTTAAAAGAAAAATGAATAAGGGTTTGCGAGCTCAAATGAACCCATGCAAATAAAGGAAAAAATGATATAATAAATGATGGGTAGGTAGAAAGAAGCTATAGAAGGCATGAATAAACATCCTCTAGAAAATTACTAATTTTTGCCTCAAAGTATTCTGGTATTAAACACCTTCAGTTATAAAAGCTCAGAGCATTTCTCTGACTTTTGTTGGGACGAGACCCATGACTTAATGATTTATTGGCACTAAGGTATTAGAATTCCCCTCATAAAAACCCTTCTCCTTCATAAAAGGCCCTTTTCCTCCTTACATCATTCATTTTCCTTTACAAAATCCCCTTTTCCTAAATTTAAAACACATTTTACCTAGGAAAAGTAAAACCCCCTTGACTAATTCCTCTTTCATACAAAAATACCCAAAAAACCCACAAAAATGCATTATCCTAAGTATTAAGTGTGAAATGTTTAAAATGGGGCCACTATTATTCGTGCCCAAACACTTAACTTACACTTTACTTAGTGCATTTTGTGTTTTTCCACTTAGTCATTTCATATTAACACTAATCTTATATATTAATTTCAGTATAATACTCCATCCCGTAATATATTAATTCATTTATATAAATATCCCAAACCCACATTTTTATGTTATCCTATGGTTTAAATTAATCCACGCGATATATTCCTCTCCCCCATAGGTTTAAAACATATTTTTTATATAAACCTACCAAAGTTTACATTACACATCCATGTAGTTCATTTGATGTGTAAAACGTTAAAATATCCACATATCCCACCTATCTCGTCTATACGTTTAAACACTAAACTTATATGTTAAAACTACATTAACATATAAAACTTAACCCCTCGCCACATTAAAAAATCAATGGTCCCACACCATGTTGAACCGCAACTCTATCGTGTAGTCCGCACCGTTGATCTATATCTGCCAGATCTAATGATGGATATTGCCTTTCGAAAATTTCATTGCAAGAAAGTTAACTCACCTCGACCCTTGCGAAAAAGTTTGTTTTTCGCCTTTCTCTCCCCTCTATGTGTCATCACCTAGTTTTATCGCGTTCATTTGTGAAAAACCACCTGACACTCAAAAGTAGTGCGATAGCCACCCAAAACCTCTCTTCTCCCATGTAGTAAAACCACCCTTCATTTAAATTACCTTCCCGCCTCCACTTACTGCCCTTTCCACTGTGGCCTCCTCCGAAGGAAATCCTTCTAATATGTGTTGTATTAAAACCCTCATGCCGCCATTACATTATGTAGTAAAACCTATGTGAATGGTTACGCAGTGTTCCAAAAGCCCTGTATTTTAACAGTTCTTTCTGCAAAATTGAGAGCCATTACCAACAAAATGGAACCCCGCTGCGGTTCAAAACAATTTTTCACAGTATTTTCCCATCATCAAAGCCATTATCCCTTCTTGTAGACCTCTGTTTCATTAACGAATTGTTTGATTTTTGGAGGTTATTAACAGAAGGAAAATTTGGGATAAACAGTTTAATACTAGTTAAAGCTTTTTCCTCCTAAAAAAATTACAATGAAATGAATTTTAAATGATATTCCTTAACAAAAGATTTCAGGAAACAGAACAAAAAGAATTCATTATGCAGAGAGAGATAAATTTGCACAGTGAATGATAAAAGTGAAATAATAATTCACAGTGACAGTGAAAACATAACAGTAAAAAAACATCAAAGTTAAAGTGTATCAGATAACAGTCAGAGTGAAAGTTAAAATAGAGTAACAGAGCAGTCAAGGTAAAATAGTAAAAGTAAACACAATGGCAGTAATGGTTAAACTGAGATGAAAAAGCTTTCACCAGCAATAATGAATTTTATCTGAAGTAAAAGTCAAAATAGTTAAAATGACAATAAGGTTAAAAGATGAAAACAGAGCAAGAAGGGACATTTTCCAGAAATTTCCTGTTTAAGTCATAGTTTTGTAGAAACTGTTGTGGTCAATCCAAGATGAAATTTGAAAAAATGGAGGAGGTTTATGTTCCTAAGAGGCCATTCTACAAAAAACCATCTCATGTTTTATACACGTATTAATGACTAAGAGATACATTCACATATTCATATCCTATGTTTCAGATTGTGAAAATTTATTTTTTACACAGCGTTTTGCAGAGACTATTGTAAACAATTGGTGCAGAATTAGGAAACTGGGAGATGTTTATCTCAAAAACATATTTATCGACAATAACCTCTTTCTTGGTTTACACATCTATCTCAGCTTGACATATACAAAGGTATCACTGAACCCTAATTTTGCAGAATGTCTGGAGCAAAATGCACAAAGGAAGGAGATAATTAGTGACTTGGAAGCCTCATCATCAACTAAGAGTTGATATAAAGTTCAAATTTCTCTTCTTTTGTCACCATAAATCCATAAAAATAGTGCCAAGTAGATTCATTAGTTTTGATTGTCCTTTTATTAAATTCTATTTATGTAAAACAGTTTGAGATATTTGTAAACCAATCTTGATATTTTTTCAAGATATTCTAGTTTAGAATTTGTATAGATACTTCATAGTTTTAAGTATTGAGCATGAAATAAATTGTTGAATATTTATATACCTAAAGGGATTTTGTACCAAGTTTCAAGTTAGCAAGGATGGATCAAATCTATAAAGGGTCAAATCGCGAAGTTGGGAAACAGTTTTTGGCGGATGGTTAGAATTCGGGAGAAATTTTTAATTTCTCGGCCGAGAAAAAAGTCAACTAAATTTCTCGGCCGAGAGTTTTAATAACTCTCGTCCGAGAGATTTTAAATATTTCGGACGAGAGTTTGGTCGGGTTTAGCATGAGTTAAAATTCTCTCGGACGAGAGTTATGCATTTTCTCGTCCGAGAGTTTTGGTCACAAAACTCTCGCGAAAGTGTTTCGGACGAGAGTTGAAAAACTCTCGGACGAGAGTTTTTCCAACTCTCGTCCGAGAGTTGTGTCAAAAAACTTCTCGGAAAACTCTCGGACGAGAGTTGGAAAAAATCTCGGACGAGAGTTGGAAAAACTCTCGTCCGAGAGTTTTTCAAACTCTCGTCCGAGAGTTTTTCCAACTCTCGTCCGAGAGTTTTTCCAACTCTCGTCCGAGAGTTGCGTCAAAAAACTTCTCGGAAAACTCTCGGACGAGAGTTTTTCCAACTCTCGTCCGAGAACTTCTCCAACTCTCGTCCGAGAGCCATTTAACTTTTAAAAACCAATTTAATAGTGACACAATGAATACGTTTGGTTTTAATAATTGATGACAAAGACGCAAAGGTTTTTTTATTTGAAATATGAACGCTGTATGGAGATTTGACGCACATGAATTTTAATATGACAATGGTATACCTCTATGTATCAACTTGTGTAATTTTCCTTTGAGATCGATAGTCAAGTTTCAGTGTGTTGTATTTTGATTTTCTGATCTAATCCATTAAACACAATTAGAAAATTCACTTATCACTCCCAGTGTGTTGAAAAAAGTCAAGAGTAAGAAATACCCCTTGACAAGTGGAATAAAATCGTTAAACCAAAGAGAGAGGGAAGACAGGGATCAAAAATCTAATCCCTTTTCAAATTATTTGGAAGCTAAAGGGACTTGGAGGAATCATCACTTGAGACGGATTTCCACAATATGTCATGACTAAGAAGTATGTTGAGCCCCTTAACATTGAAAAGTCTATAAGGTGTTCAAGAAAACATGTCATAGAAGGTTTAATCAGTTGGAGAGAAATGATCGAGACCATTGACATACCATCTCATAGGGGATCATTTGGCTTAGTTGGCTGATAAAAGTCAGTAGGGGAGGTTGC